>OX326956.1:43795551-44395551 GCA_946800325.1 Luzula sylvatica
CTCACCGGTACAAAAGTACATATTCATTATGTAAGTATATATGCGAATTCCCCCTGCATCCCATGTCGTCATACATGTCAGCCCGTTTCGATTCTTGTAAGTATATATGCGAATTTCCCCTAATCGGGTACGTGCTTTTTTAAATTGAATTGTAGATTTTCAATAACGTAAAATGTGTATTTTAATGGGATTATATATGCAGCCCCACAAACATGAAAAAACACCCTTGATGAGGTGGCAAGAAAAGATTAAGTGGATTGATTAATACTATTAATTGACCCGATTAGCGATTGAATTGATCGTTTAATTGAATTGACACGTCAATTAACATGTACTAATATTAACATATTATAAATTGTTATCGTGTTAATTAAACATGTCAATTAATATTTAATTGAGTGAATTATATATGTTAATAAATTTATTTAGTCACCTCACCAAAGGTGTTGGGATGAGTGGGCCAAGTATATTTTACCTATTTTTTATGGAGGGAAGAAAGAATGATAGTCCCATTTTTCAGATTTGATGTGATTCCTTCAACGGTTGGCATATTTGTTATATAAATTACTATAAAAAAATTGAAAACAATACAAGACCACAATATGAAGTTCACAAAATATCACGAAGACCTTTTGATCCTCCTCTATCTTCATTTTTTTTTTTTGGATGAAAGACAAGTGCGATACGCGTTCGATCCGATTATTTTTTATATAAATAAGAAGAATTTTTTTTACAATGATTTACATGTGTACGCGTAAGTAGAACTTCAACTTGCTGCCTATCTCCCCTTGATTAGAAATTTCACACGCAATTAACCTTCCATTTCCTAGTTAAGTCCTCTATAGACTTGACAATTAACCCAAGCATACTTCCCTTTCTCTGAAATATTCGATTGTTCCAATCTCTCCATATGGTCTAATTTGTGGAGAGCCATTTTATGTCCCAAATTCTTGCTCCCTCCGCTGATTTGAACTTGCGTGCATCCGACCAAAATGACGCCAATGTTGGAGCTTGTAAAGGGGCACTCGGGTCAATTTGCCTCCATGTCTCTTGAGCAAAGGAGCAATTTAAAAATAAGTGCTCGGCCGTTTTGATCGAGGTGGTGCAAAGCGCACATGTCGGGTCAGGAGGCCAACCTCGTTTGATGAGGTTGTCCGCCGTGAGAATCCTTTTATTTAGCAACAACCACCCGAATTTTTTTACTTTAGTTGGCTCTTTGGTCTTGGATAACCTTATCGTCCATTCGCACTCCATACCTGTGTGAGAAATTCGTCTATAAACCTTGCTCGTGGGGTACCTCGGTGCTTGAGGATAGGGGGCGGACGGGTGTAGTTGGTTGCCGGGGTGAGGGATACAATTGAGCAATTTATACACCGGCACACGTTTTTGTAAGTCCCTTATGAAATACGAGGCTAGATTGTACACAATTGTTAGAAGGCTCTCGGAATTTTGCACATTGTAAAGTGATCTTTGCGTGAGCGACCATTGTGAATCACTATCATAATCGAGTTTGAATAACCACTTCATTACCAATGCTTGGTTTTGTCTCTCTAGGTATAGAAGTCCTAGACCGCCATGATTTTTTGGTAAGCATACGTTCTGCCAACTCATTAGGCAATGACCGCCTATCACTTTATTCCCGCCTTTTCAAAAGAAGACCATCATCAATTGGTTTAATTCACTGATTACTCTCTTCAGTACAATCATCGTTTGCATGTAAAAGTTCGAGATTGCTCCCAATACCGATTTTACTAGTGTGAATCGGCCTCCTAGAGTTAGAAACCTATTCTTCCAATTGTTAATTTTGCCTCTCACTTTGTCCATAATTGGTTGGAATATAAATTTATTCGGTTTTTTGTACGACAGTGAAAGTCCAAGGTATTTAATCGGGAGTGATTTTTTAACGCGTCGTACTTAGTGATTTTATGTGCCAATGTAACATCTCGGGTATGACAATCGGCACAAACCCGCTTTTACTCCGATTAATTTCCAAACCCGAGACTTGAGAGAAGAGTGAAATGATGTGCATAATTACTCTTATGTTTTTTGGATGCGCTTCAACAAAAAATAGCGTGTCATCCACCTATTGTAATGTAGTTGGCGCGAATACAATTGGATTAATGAGTAATGGGGTCATCCGCACCATCATATTTTGTAAGGTGTTTACCACTATTGTAAAGTGAAGCGACGATAGGGGGGGGGGGGGGGGGGGGGGTCCTTGACGTAGACCCTCTTGTGTTTGAAATAGGGACTCCGTATGCCATTTGACTAAATAGAGGAGATTGACGAGTGCAAGATATTTTTCATCTAAGACACATTGTCAAAATGCCATTTAGAAAGTCCCACGACACATTGTCAAATATCTTCTTGAAGTCGATTTTTAACATTAAGGTTGTGATTTTCGTTTTTTGGTACAAATTTAAAAAATTTCTCGACGATAAGAATAGTTAATTTATATTTCTTTCTTCAATAAATCTAGCGATACTTTAACTTCGGGTTCCAAAAATGTGGCCGCAAGTATTTCTAGGTTGAGGTTGATGTTGGCTTCGGCGTGTAGAGCATTTGCATTGATCATAATGCTCGTGTTTGTAGGAGAACCTAGAGAATCCTTATAAAAAAATGTAAATAATTGATTGATCTCCTTTTCATTTGCAACTTCTCTTTCTTCATGAACTAATTTAGCAATAAGATTTTGTTGACGCCGGTTTGACGTTTGAGGCAAAAGCATGAAAATAAACGATGTTATTATCTCCGAGATTTAGTCAATTAATCGAGGTTCTTTCTTGCCACTTGACCTCTTTCAATGTAATTAGTTCATATAATTTTTCTCGAATTTTAATCCGTAGCTCAAATTCCAAATTGTTAAGGAATGTCGTTTCTTCACGTCTATCTAGAGCTTGTAAAAAAGCTTTGCATCTTTCGATTATTTCATTTTGATTTTCAGGTGGAGAAGTTGAATGTCATGAATTTGACAACATGTTTGAGGCTGTCATACGCCGCACCAATCCCTATTCCGGAAAAATGCAGCCTATATTTACAAAAAATGAAAAATTAGTAAAAGTGATAATTGGCAGAAAACCCCCAGCATTGCTGAAAAATTAAAAAAAATATATATATTCCTTCTATTTTTTACAAATGAAGAACCAAGAGGCGTAAAAAATGTTCCAAACAAAGAGGAGCCAAAATCCACCTGAAAATTGATCAAAGAAGAATCAAAAGAGAAATCTTTGCCGTAGACACAATTGTCAAAATTGATCAGAGAAGAAAACGACTGTATAAACCTGAAAAAAAAAAAGCAAACCCAAACAATCCCATTTTTAGTATCCATTCGCGGCCTCATATCAACTAGCAACACGAATCGAATTTGGCGGAGAGACTTCCTCGTATGAACCTGCCGCACAAATCGAATCGACATTCCTATCCAAACAATTATCCATAATTACGATATTTCTAGAAATTAAAATTTGGAGAATTAGTAATTATTAAGTAATTGAAGAAATCAATTGAACTCGAAATGTTGGAGGTAAGGTGCCCAATGTGAAATATTCGAATTCGATCGAATCAATTTTGTACTTTGCGGTGTTTTCTGCAATTATTGCCTTTGCTATTTCTTGGGACGTTCTGCATATTGCCTTGTCGAGATATGACCAAATAATTTCCGAGATTTTATTGAACCTATCAATGGAAAAAACTTCTTGGGATTAAAATTTCTGAAAAAAAGACTGAAATTACCAAAAATATCCCTAAAATCCTGTGAACTAAAAATTAACCTTTAAAAACCTCGTAAATCGATGATAAATAACAGAAAATTTGCCGGAAATTGCTGAACTGGCACACAATTATCGAGAAATTACTGAAAAGTTACTGAAAATCGCTGATAATTTCTCAAAATCAAAGAAAAATTACCCTTTAGCGATTAGATGAAGTGGTTGGGGATTTGTCTCGTTTTGGCGATCAGAAGAATTGGACGGTTATTGGAAATTAGGGGCGGAGAAATATTTTTAAGTATAAATTAGGTAAAGATATGAATAATTATAATAATTGTAAGAATTTGGTAAAGATTGTTGTATCTTGTAACATATATAACATGCAAGGGAGGCACATGATTTAAGGAGAGGTTTTCACTAGCTGCCATGAGGTGAAATACAAATGCCGCATCCACAAAGAGCACTTCGCCTGGTTTCTTTCGGATATAATAATAAAACACCTCAGTCTGCTAAAATCAAATAACCAAAATAAAAATAAAAAATTAGTTAGCAGCGCAAAACAATACAAGACAAGTCTGAAAGTATGCATGTTGAAAAAAAATGTTTACCAAGAATTTGAGGAAACCAAAATCAGCATTCTCCGTTTTGGACCCACACAAATCGCGAGTTCATTATGAAACACTTATTGCAGTAAAATGTTTGGCTGTGAGAAGTGACACGTCAAAACCATGTCTCCATTTCTAAATGAGATATACAATTACGAATTCTTCCAATACGCATGATACATGCAATTGCTTTGCGTATTTTTACACAAAACAATTATTATTTGATTTATTCCTTTTGTAAGGGTACTATATTTAGATAAATAACAAATTTGTTGAAATATCAAGCAAAAAAGGGTCCATAGCTCAGTGGTAGAGCATTTGACTGCAGATCAAGAGGTCACCGGTTCGAACCCGGTTGGGCCCTTTGTTTTCTATCAATAGCTTATTTTTCCTTCTATTAATACTATAAAATTTGTTATAATTAATTGGGCTTTGTTTATTTGTAGATAATTAATTGTAGGTATTTCAACAAGTGACAGCTTGGCCGAGTGGTCTAAGGCGCCAGAATCAGGCTCTGGTCCGAAAGGGCGTGGGTTCAAATCCCACAGCTGTCAACATCTTTTTTGAAAAATTTCGTATGTATTGCATTATTTGTAATACACGCATAAATATATATGCAGGTGTGCTAAGGAGAATCCACAAAAAAAATTAAAAAAAAAAAATCCAAAATATACTATTGAAATTAGCAAAATATATTTTTGTATATAACAAAATATACTATTGAAAATATATTATTTAATTCTTAATTTTAGCCATGTTAACATGTTGGATTCAACAATATATTTTGTTCATTTAAATGAATATTGAATCCAACATGTCAACATTGTTAAAATTAAAAATAATATAATATATTTTCAACAGTATATTTTGTTAATTTCAATAATATATTTTGGACCTTGGTATCTCACTCGAGAAAGTTCATCTGGTACTCCTTGGAGTAGCAAAATGAACGAAAAGTTTTCATAGATCGCAAGGCTCATGAATAATCATGATGGATGATAAAAAAGAATTGGAGAATGGCAACCGAAGAGAGTGAGCCAGTCAACCTCACTGCCATGGATTAGTACAGAAAAATTCAATTTTTTTCAAAAACTTCTTAAACTTGCAAAAGTAAAGTTTAACACCTTAAAAAATAACTAATTGTCATATTTTCTAAAAAATGTCGAAATTGAAGTCTAACACCAGCAAAATACTCAATTTTCTTGTTGTCATAAAAATACTCTGTAATAGAAGATTAACACACACAAATTTCTATTTTGTTCTAAAATTTATTAAAAATGTAAAAAATAAAGTCTAACACTTCATAAATAATCAACCATCATATTTTCTAAAAAATGTCTAAATTGAAGTGTAACACGAGCAAAACATTCAATTTTCATGTGTTCCTCAAAATAATCCGTAATAGGTGAATAACACACAAGAATTTCAATTTTTCAAAAATTTCTTAAAATACAAAATTTGAAGTCTAACACCTACAAGTTTTTATAATTTCTAAAAAATATCTAAATTGTAGAATACACTACAACACATATGGACTATTGGGGCAGCCAAAACTGACCCAACAAGACCTCAAAACCGTCCCTATAAATACTCCAAACTAGAAGTTTTATATAAAACGAGCAAAATACTTTATTTTAACGTTGTCCTCGAAATACTCCAAACTAGAAGTTTATTACTCACAAATTTCTATTTTCACATAAATTTCTTAAAAATGCAAAAACAGAAATAAAAAACCTTCAGAAATAATCAATTATCATCTTTTTTTGAAAGTCAAAATTGAAGTTTAACACGAGAAAAATACTCATATTTCATGATGTTCTCAAAAATATCCCACACTACAAAACTTACAAACACAAATTTCTAGGAAAATCAAAAAGTCTATTCTAACATCTTCAAAGATAATCAATTATCATATTTTCTAAAACAAATATCGAAATTTAAGTGTAACATGAGAAACATACTCATTTTTTTAGTTGTCCTCAAAATACTCCGTTATATCAGTATAACACACAAAAATTTCTATTTTTTTAAATTTTTTTGTAAATATTAAAAAATTGAAGTCTAACAATTTCATAAAAAAAATCTATTTTGATATTTTCTAAAAATAATCAAAATTGAAGTGTAGCACATGCAAAATACTCAATTTTCATGTTGTCCTCGAAAAACTCCATGCTAGAAGACTAACACTAGCAAGTTTCTATTTTTTCGAACATTTTCTTAAAAATTCAAAAACTTAAGTCTAACACCTTAAAAATAATCAATTGTCCCACTTTCTAAAAAAATCAAAATTGAAGTGTAACACGAGCAAAATACTCAATTTTCATGATGTCCTCAAAATACTCCATAATAGAAGACTAACAAACACAAATTTCTATTTTTTCAGTAACTTCTTAAAAATGCAAAAAGTGAAGTCTAACAGCTTCACAAATAATCAATTATCATAATTTCTAAAAAATGTCAAAATTGAATTGTTACACTAGCAAAATACCCAATTTTCATGTTGTCCTAAAAATAATTTGTAATAGAAGATTAACACACACAAATTTCTATTTTTCCAAACAATTGTTAAAAATGCAAAAAGTGAAGTCTAACACCTTAAAAAATAACCAACAATCCTATTTTCCAAAAAAATGTCGAAATTGATGTGTACATGAGCAAAATACTCAATTTTCATATTCTCCTCAAAATACTCCGTAATAAAAGACTGACTACACACACAAATTTCAATTTTCCAAAAAATTCGTAAAAACTGCAAAAACAGAAGTCTAAAATCATAAAAACCTATTTTTCTAAAAAAATAAAGTCAAAACTGATGTGTAACACAAGCAAAATACTCAATTTTCATGATGTCCTCAAAATACTCCATAATATAAGACAAACACACACAAATTTCTATTTTTTCAAAAACTTCTTAAAAATGCAAAAAGTTAAATCTAACACCTTAAAAAACAATCAATTATCATATGTTCTAAAAATATCAAAATTTAAGTGTAACACCAACAAAATACTAAATTTTAATGTTGTCCTAAAAATACTCTGTAATAGAAGATTAACACACACAAATTTATACATTTCTCAAAAAATTAATAAAAAATGCAAAAAGGAAAGTCTAACACCTTAAAAAAAAATCATTTATCCTATTTTCTAAAAAAATGTGGAAATTGATGTATACACCAGCAAAATACTCAATTTTCATGTTGTGCTCAAAATACTCCGTAATAGAAGATTAACATAGACAAAATTCTATTTTTCACAATTTTTTTCAAAATGCAAAAACTGAAGTCTAACATTATAAAAATAATCAGTTATCCTATTTTCTAAAATAAAGATAAAATTGAAGTATAACACGAGCCAAATACTCAATTTTCATGTTGGCCTCAAAATAATCCATTATAGAAGGCTAACACGCACAAATTTCAATATTTTCAAAAAAATATTAAAAAATACAAAAAATGAAGTCTAACACATTAAAAAAATCAATTATCCTATTTTATAAAAAGTGTCGAAATTGATGTATACACGAGAAAAATACTCTATTTTCATGTTGTCCTCAAAATACTCCGGAATAGAAGGCTAACACACACAAATTTATATTTTTCAAAAATTTCTCAAAAATGCAAAAACTGAAGTTTAACACAATAAAAAAAAATGAATTATCCTATTTTCTAAAAAATAAGATAAAATTGATGTTTAACACGAGCCAAATACTCAATTTTATTGTTGTCCTCAAAATACTCCATAATACAAAGCTAACACGCACACATTTCTATTTTATCAAAAACTTCTTAAAAATGTAAAAAATGCAGTCTAACACCTTCAAAAATAATCAGTGATCATATTTTTAAAGAATTGTCGAAATTGAAGTGTAACAAGAGCAAAATACTCAATTTCTTTGTTGTCCTTAAAATACTCCGTAATATCAGACTAACACACACAAATTTATATTTTTTCAAAAATAATTTATATATTAAAAAAATTAAGTCTTAACACCTTCATAAAGAACCTATATTTATATATTTTTTTAAATGTCAAAATTGAAGTGTATCACAAGCAAAATACTCAATTTTCATGTTGTCCTCGAAATACTCCATACTAGAAGACTAACGCACACGAATTTCTATTTTTCTAAAATTTATTAGAAATACGAAAACTGAAGTCTAACCCCTTAAAAATAATCAATTATCCCACTTTCTAAAATAAAGTCAAAATTGAAGTGTAAGACGAGCAAAATACTCAATTTTCAAGATGTCCTCAAAATACTCCAAAATAGAAGACTAACACACACAAATTTCTATTTTTTCAAAAACTTCTTGAAAATACAAAAAGTTAAAAATATTACCCAATCTTAACAAAAGAAAATTATTTTCTTTTGGTTGAGGAGAGACGAGAGATTTGAAGCACCTATGCATTTATTCTCATCCACAAAGAGAGCATGAGACCAAACGGTCCGTTCCATGAGCTATATATCTAGGGATGTCAATGGTGTGGATATTGCCCGAACCGACCCGAACCGTATCCGAAAAAATATCCGGATTCGAAAAAAATATCCGAATCCGAGTGGATCCGGATATGGATCTGGTTGCTAATTTTAAGATCCGGAACCGGATTCGATATTCGGTTTTGGTGCGGGAACCGGATCCGTGTTCCGGATCCGGGTATTTTTAGGATTCGGATACTCATATTATATATTATTTTTATGTATTATATTTGATATTAGTTGAAAAATCATATACAAATTAATGATTTGTAAATGATTTAACTCACAATCGTAAAATTATGTTTAAATATAATCATATTTATCGTTAATGTCACAAATTATATATATTTATAGCTAAAAAGTAAGTTACGTTATGATAACATAATATCCGTTTTAATATCCGAAACAGAACCATATCCGTATCCGTATCCGACAATATCCGAACCGTATCCGTATCCGTTTATTATCCGAACCGTATCCGGATCCGACAATATGGATATGGATCTGGTATGACCACTATCCGAACCGGATCCGAACCGTTGACACCCCTATATATATCCCATGCCATCATACAAGGCTTTGTAAGCCTCTTTTATATCCTGCTCACTTGAATTTGTACTCACTCCCAGTACTTCATAGTAATTAGTTGGTCCTCCATTATTTCTTTTAGAACTGCAGTATTTTATGATTCTTGGTTCCTTCTTCATCCCACTGGGAGCAGAAAATAAATATTAATTAGGCAAAGCTGGAAAAAGATAGCAGGAAAAAGGTTACGTACTTGAAGAGTTTATGATTCATAACAAGTGAGAGACGAGGAGCAGAAGAGCTGATGGATTCTCGCATCTTTTCTTCCTTCTGATTCTTTTCTTTTGAGATCTTTTCCCAGATATTTACACAAGATATTTTCTCTTCTTTGCCAATCATCAATTAAATCAATGTACACTCCCTTCTCTTCTTTGAAAAGGAACTTCTGGTCTACGACAAGCAAAGCAAACCCGCGATTTTGACATTTTTGTTATTTTCTTTTGATTTAAAGTATAACTAAGAACATCATCAAACATCAAAACTTGGATGTAATCATAATGCAGTCTTACAAAAACATAACAAAGAAAGATAATTATTTCAAGACACCGCATTTTATAATATGGCAGCGTCGATTTATTTATTTCTCTTCTATATGAGTTCATATACGTATATCCTTTTACCCATCATGCATCATAAAGAACTAGGCATGAGTAGTAGCAGTAGTTACAGTAGCAGTAGTTACAGTAGCAGTAGCATCAGTACATTAAAAAATTGCAAACACGAAAAAAATAACATAATCAAATAAGAAAGGCTCCCATCACATCTGCGGCCTAGTTTGTACGACAAAAATGTTGCCATCTTTGACGACCCCTTCAATATCTTGCGGCGACCCATACAGATTCTCGATTTCGCTCCCAGCACGTGCAATACCACACAGAATCTTGTGTCGGAAATTCTGGTCCATCACAAGTGGGTCGGTTGAGTAATCCAAAACCACTTTTTCTTCTTCATCCATCGGCACACTACATGTATTTTAAAACCATTCAATGTCAATTCACATCAAGATTATAAATAACAAATTTACCTGTCGTAAAGTCCAGCACCGGCATAACCTTCAAGATCTTCACCGTTAGAATCCGATCTGAATATTATTGACCTCTTTATGAACAGCCCTATCGGCTTACTTGGGTATCCCAATACCTATTTAGTTAATTATATTATATTATTATATAATATTATATTATATAGTTCTGAATATAGGTTATTCATTACCTTGGGTGAGTCGAGGTCATTTTTCTTACAAACAAAGCTCAAAGCACGACCTGGATATGCTCCTACTAGGGTCTCGCCTAATCCTTTAACGACCTACATATCGCATCGAATCGAACAATAAGTAGTTAGATTTAAAAAAAAAATTGAATGAAAGTTAGATTTTTAAATTGTTTACTCGAGTATTTAAGGAGCATTAATTTATTAAATTAAGTACCTCGGCATAGATCTCGGAGTCGTCGCCAGTAGAAGGGTTAGTGGTATGAATGACAAATGCATAATCTGCACTCACAATTTCTTGCACGAGTACAGCCATGCACAGATACTCGTGATCCAGCTTTACTTTGCGCGTACTGAAATATGCTCTCTCATTCCATTTCGATCCCCATACCTATACACACATACATATATTTCACAATCATACATATCATTTACGGTTACTAATGTTTAGAATAAAAAAACAAGTCACCTTTTTTATGGCCATCCATGCTTGTTCCCATCTGTGTTGACCTTCATCTCCAGGCCAAGGCATGCCGGACCCTTTCATTTTCTGCTTCAGCTCTTCCACCTGAATTCATAATTCAAATTTCATATGAAAATTAACTCAAACATTTAGATGAATGCACGTAGAAAAGAAAGTTGCACTGACCAATTGAGGGGGAGGAGATAACTGAAGCACGGTTTTGCGAATTTCGCCAAGATAATCAAATTCACCTTTTGTTAACTTCTCCTTCAAAGTTTTGATGCTTTGTGCTGCTTGCTTGTTGATATTATCGGCAAGAACCTTCTCGAAGACCCCAAAAGGTAGGGCAACGGATGTAGGAATTCCTATCCAGGATGGCACTTTCTCTTTCAAGTACGATATGTTTCGTGATTTAGCGCCAACCTGTTATTTTGGTATTTAGATTATTTTGTTTGTATATATTTCAAGTAGGATTAATTGTAGAAACAAACCGTATCATTGGTGAACTCATTAGCTGAGATGGCATATTTTCCAAGGAATTTCTTCTTGACCAGGGTTAACTTAGGAGCAAAATTATCATCGTTTTTGTCACTAGAACTCAAACCAGACAATTCACTCTCCTTTATCTCACTACACGACGAGAAAACAAACAGATAATAAATCCATCAAACTTTATTCTTTGTAATGCATTACAAGAATTGAGAGAAACAAACCTATAAATAATATCAGAAGAAGTGGGCTTGAGGCGAAAAAGCTTCCCTTTATTCTCTTCAAACTCAGCAAGGATGCCCGAATCGAAGCAAGTCGCAAAACACACCTTAAAAAATACAAAATAAATAAATAAATAACCATTAAATGAATTGAAGTTGAAGCAAAGGAAAGTGAAAAGAAACCTTGCAATTTCGGGCTCGGACAGAGACGTGAGACAAAACATCAGGCATGTCAGGAGTTAGTACCGCAACGGTACCGTCGGGTATTTCCTCCTCTCCCTTCACACTTTTTGCAATTAAAATTGTTGGTTTCTCGTATGTCTTGTTTTGAACTGAAAGCAGTTCGTTTACCACCTCTATGTATCCGGCCACTTCTACCGGACTTATTACCTGCCAACTGCACCCGAACCACAAAATAATTTCAAAAAATATAAATAATAATTATGGATGAAATGAGTGAAGAGAGAGAATAGGACGAAAACCTTCCGAGATTGGCGACGCTACGAAGAACAGGATCGAGTCTGTTGAGAAGCATGGATAGAGAAGCAGCTGATCCTCCGCGGATTATTTCTTCAGTAAATATGTTCAACTACAATATATTTTGATGGGTTTAGGGTTTTGACTTCTGACTCATGGGTGAGAATAACAAAGAAAGAGAGAACTTACGGCCGATTGTTCTACACCAAGTAAAGAGCCGAGATATTCAGCAGTAGGTTGAAAAAGGTGGTGGTACGCTTCTCCTTTGCTAGCAAGAGCTAATCTCGTTCTATCTAGATATGATTTTGCATATAGTGCCCAATTCTCCTCATTTTTATTCAACATTTCAAGCGCTTGGTTCCACCCCTTTAGTTATCATTTGCCACAAACAAGTTTATTATTACAAATTTTATACTATTAAAAAAGATACAAGTTAAACATAGTTCAGATGGCTAATGTACCTTTAGGCAGTATAACAGATCCTCATTATCATCTGAAGTCAATGCCAAATTTTCAAGAACAAGAGTTATGAAGTACATTATTTTCTGATACAAACATTCAAAACAAAAAGGTAATTTCAGATTTTGACCAAAATTGAAATATAAAGATGAATATGAAAGAAAAAGAGAAGCAACCAACCTGAGGTTGGGCAGAATTCAACTCCTCGTATCCCCTCTCAATAGCGGTCCTCACGGTAGAATCAAGAGCTATATCCAAAAATATTATGTCTTTTAATCTTTCATGCGAACTAAAAAGCAACGGCCTCAGTTCAGCCCTTGCCTCAAGTAAACTCTGTAAATTATTTAAACTTTTTGGTAAACAACAAGATCATCGTATTTAATCATTATGCAATTTGAAAGATATATACAAAACACACCTCAAGAAGAGGTTCCACAGATCTATCTTCCACATGATCCAGAACAAACTCAAGTAATTCCTGCACATGTCAACACATAAAAATATAAAAATTATCAACCATTTATATAGAGAAGTACCCTTTCGGGTCAAAAGAAGAAGAGAATTTTGTTATGCTTACAGGAAATCCAGATGGCAAACCCCTCACAGGATTTATCTTCACTCCAACCATGAACCCTTGACCCTGTAAAAATAGAACATTTGTATGTCAGAGATACAAACAAAAAATAAAAATACAAAAGAGAGCGAAAAAGAAATACCTCATCTTTGTACCCCAAGCAAGTGGCAATAGCAGACTCGAGATCAGCACCAGAGTGAACAGCCTTAAGCGTTCTCAAATAATTGCCCAAATCACGAAGTAAACCCTCTCTTTGGTCACTCCTGAAATTGGGTTCGGAATGGATGGCCCTATCATAACTCAACAACCGCTCCTTTGTTATTCCGTTCTTCTGTAAAGTATCCCAGTACACATTTACGTTGAAACCATTTTTGATATATTCGATCAACGCCTGACAGATGACGACGTCATCCGGGCTAGTGTTGTTGTGCAGCTTCTGATGCCATTCTTCCATCATCCCACCTTTACATTCATTGTTTCTCTACACAAATATAAAATACATTTATATACTCAATCAGTGTGAATTTGCAAAAACATTATTTACAAACCTGGATGACTAAGATCTCGTCGCGGATTCTTTGGCCGACATCACCTTCGCCTCCACGACCAACTGTGGATAAAATAATTCTTATAATTTCTCTGTATTGAGGTTGATTCTTGTACAAATCTTGGAGCAGATTTGTCAGCCTATCTTGTGCTTTACTTATCTCCCTACAAAATACATACATAATACAACCATCATTTCCACTATGAGTTAGTTTCTTTTTTTCATTTCATTTCTAAATGTTTGTTGTACCGTGGCTTGACGTTGTAGTTTTTATTCCAAACAAGTTGTCGAGTGGCCATAAACCTCTTCCATACCAGTATTGCAGCAAGCCCTTTTTCTCCTTCATCTTTTGCTTGCTCAATTAGATCTGCTGCTATATTAAACCTGCATAACATATTCAATAGATATTAGAGGTAATATAAAAGTTTGGCAAAAAGTAAATGGATGGATACCTGTGCATGAGAGATTTCTCGGCTTCGCTCTCCAGTTCTGCTATCCTGTCCAGTAACCCTTTGGCCGTCCCTTTCCCATCTCCCGCATCCTTCATTAAATATTAACAAAAAAAATTAATAAATTAAATTATGGTTAGTTAAGCTTGAGAAAAAGGAACCTTTTTAGTCTTGATCGAATCGCCGCTAAATCCAACATAGAAATCAGAACCATTGTTCTTCATCCATGTTCCATCTGAGATTAGAACAAATGGTATGCCTTTGTAATTTCCTTCGCCGATTTCAATCTCGATACTCTGCCAATTTAGAATAGATAAGTTACCATAGGATTTAGGGTTTAGGGTTCGACTTGACTATACCTTGCAAACGAAACTATCTAAAGAAAACTCTGCGAATTGTGTCTCACATGCCAGTTCTAACACTTTCGAGCCAGAAGGCACTTCACTTGCAGGAGGTGCCTGCACAAAAGACAAAAAAGCCCTTCATATAAGATTTGATTAAACCCGAAACCTTAAACATCAACAAGAAATGAAAAATATGACCCTTCCATACAAATAAAAAATAAATGAAAAATATAGATTAACGTTACCTTCCATTCTCCAGGTTGCTCAGCCAAGGCCCAGTGAAGAATAAGTGGGCCCTTAAAATCAGTAGCCAAATGAACTTTTGTCTTACCAGAAGTATTAGTGACAATTACCACGAGTTCCTTATCGTCCAACTTGAATGTCTTTTTATTCAAAACAACACAGCTTTTGTTCGCCTCGATTCTCTTGGAGAAGAAATCCAAAACACTTGGGGTACGTTCTGGGGGCACATAAGGTTTCTCCTCTATAGATTTAGGTGTGTATTTGGTGAGGAATTGCATTACGTCCCTTTTTTTACGCTGTACTCTTTCCACAGAGAAATAACTCTTTGCTTTTAATTGTTTCGAAACTTTGCTCTCTATGTTTCCTTTTGTTATCTTCTTTTTCAACTCTTCTATGCTTATTCCTTTCGCTAATTCTTCTTGCAGTTCTCTTCTCGCAACCTCAAACTCTTCCTGTAATTATTCAAAAAAATTCCTGTTATATATGTTTAAATATTAATTACTACAGTGTTATGCATCGCAAAATATAATTTACATTTTGTTTATCAGGAGAATAATTAGGTTTTCCAGCTTTTTCCCAACGAATATAGGCCTGGACTTGAACTAGCTCTGTTGGAATTTCGTTCGTAGCCGATTTGGACTCGTCGGTGAAAGATTCATCTTTTTCGGGCTTTTTCGTAAGTTTTGCACGAAGCTGATCCAATGAGAGTCCTCTTTTTATTTCCTCTTGTAATTCCCTTCTTCCTGCTTCGTATTCCTCCTAGAGAAATGCATAAAATATAAATTCTTAAAAAATAATCTATGAAGAAAGAAAATTGGTACGTGCCTTCTCTTGCTCAGGTGAATACATTTGTTTCCCCTTTCGTTCCCACCTAAGATACGCTTGAATCTGTACCAAATCTTCTGGTACCGTGATATTCGAAACGTCAACACCAGAATTTTCACCAGTTGGTACTTGGGCTTGGAAATTCTTCCCATCGTTCTTGAACCTGATCAGGGTTTAGGGTTCATTGTTTCTAAAAGAAAACAATAATTTTGAAATTCAAAAGTACTGACCATATGTTTTGAGACTCGTCATGAATTAGAAATTCAATCCCTTGTAACTCAGGATCATCAATCTCTACTTTCAGCACGCAATCCGGACCAGACTGCAAATTCCATCAAAATAAATATCTCAATTTCACGTATATCCCTGTAAAACGTGAAATATCATGAATACCCCTACAAAATTATTATAATTTCATGGATGCCCTTTTTGTTAGATTTCTATTAAACTATCTGTTAAGATTACCGCTAATTTGTATTTTTTCGATTTTTCCGACATAAATTTTATTCCTTATTTACATAAAGGGTAAAATAGGAAAAGCAAAAATTACCAGTAATCTTAACGAGAAATCTAACAAAAAGGGTATTTATGAAATTATAATAACTTTGTAGGGGTATTCATGATATTTCACGTTTTGCAGGGATATTCGTGAAATTGTGGGGCTTTGTAGGGGTACATATGAAAATTGGCCATATTAAAATAACTCCATGCAAAATAGATCTGATTAAAGAACGTACGGGGATAAAGGGCGTCCTAAGAGCTTTGTTTTTGTGTACTTTGGTTCCATCTGGTCTCCTTGAAGGAAGAAGCCAGTCCCTGCAAATAGAAAAACTTGCTCTGAATCTAATTACAAGGAAATAAAGAGAAAAAACTGAAAATAAAATAAATAAAGGCGAACTTACTTTCTACCAGGACGAAGGGCACCCCAGTGAAGAACCAATGAATTGTTACTGTTGGTAATTTTAAGATTTATCACTGTCAAGCAATTTTGACCGGGACTGACGATCCCAATCTATTCAATTACACGTAAAAAATATTAGAATAGGAAAATAATTTAAATATAGCTTGAATGAATTTACAAGTACCTCAAGTTCAGAATTTGAGCCGAGGTTGAATCTGCTTGTCATCTGCATTATAATCATTCGTATAATCCGTTAAATATGATACTTACATTATAGGGTACTACATTTGCAGCATTTTGCATTTTGACCCTCAAAAGAATGAAATTTATGATTTTCCCAATTTGAAAAATTCAACTCTCAAAATTTCAACACCTCATTAACCCATATAATATCAGTATGACAATTTGAAAATAGAGAAGCAAGTGTGAAAACCTCAGAAGCTTGATCTGTGGCTAGAACGGCACGAGTAAGGGTGTCGAATCTCTGATTCCTCGATCTGAATGATCTTGGTGTCGAAAGAGTCAACCTTCTCCCATGAAATAGTAGTTGATTTGAATTATTCGGCAATGAATTGGTATGGTAAGAAGAAGGGAGGCCTTGGGTTTGTTGGATTCTATTGAGTGCTCTTTGAAGCAAGCAATGGTTTAGTGTGTTGCTCATCTTTCTCCTCTCATCAATTTATTTACCTGCTTCGATTCATTTCTTTTCGTCCAATTATGCTCCAAATCAAAGGAAAAACTGAATAATTAACAACAGATGATTGGGTGAACCAATGCGCTTATACAAATTGAATCATTGATCCAAGCATTATACCATAAATTAAGAGAATACAATTTCGCATCACAAGGTTCCCAAAAAAAGATAATTTGACAAATAAAACGGGACAACAGAGAACAAAAATTTCAGAGTACAAAATTCGAAAAATTGAAAAGAAAAGGCCTACGGAGGTATACAATACAGGCGATTTAAGCAAGAAAAAGATTGCCGAAAAACATGGTACATTTGGAAGACAGAGAAAGCGAAAGAGAGGGGAGAGAAACCTGAGAAAGAAAGCCTCGTTGAAGATGGAGTGAGTGAGAAGTGAAGAAGAAGAAGAAGAACCCGAGAGTTTTGCAAGAACACCATTAATTCAAGATATTTTGTAGCTCTTTATTTCATAGCACTTTATCGAATCAACCCTCCAATATTTATTATTTAGCACTTCCATAGCACTTTATTTCATAGCTCTTTATTTCATTACTCTTCTAACTCTAGCTTTTTAACGTGTCATTCAAATATTTTGAACTTACAAGGGCCTAAATGTAAAGTTATCATGTACATTATATATGTTTCTTCTATTTCCTCAAAAATGGATCGAGAATTGGAATCTGGACTGCCGACACGTGTACGATCAGAACAGCTCCATCAAGAAAAAGTATGGGTCCGTGAGATCAACGACTTGACGTGTAAACAATTAATATCTAAAGATTTTTGTTTGGGAAACGACGAATTACATATTAAAAAGTACTCACTAATTTGTGTGTGGATAAAATAGTCGGTAAATAACAGGCCATCAGTCTTAATCCGAAGTTATCTGATTACTTGATTAGGACAATTTCGTGACACAATTAGAGACCACCTTTCTCCTGTGTCATTGTGTGCATGTAGCTCTTGTGACCTGTTAGCGAAGTTGGCCCACGTATGTTCACAATTCGCATCTAAATGAATAGAGACATGTAACGACGTGACAAATGTGAGTCATGTGACCATGTTCCCTTTTCCTTTGTTTTGGTTTTCACGATTGAAAATTGGGAACGAAACAGAAAGAGTGAAAGGCCCATGGACGGAATAAATAAGGCTGCGTATTTCGAGCCGTACAAAATTATAGTCTCGTGAAATAATTCATAGTCGTTTCAATATGTTTTCCGGATAACAAATTTAATATCTTTGATGACTCGTCATCAAGAATTAACATCTTAATGTTAAATTATATTATGCTAAATTCATAGTCGTTTCATAGTCGTTTCAATATGACCTAGATATGATTGAACACCTTCAAAATTAATACTTTAATTCATGAATTAACATCTTAATTATATGTTCAATAATAAATTAAAATATTTAAATCATAAATTAAAACGTTAAATTATATTTTTGTGTGTTAATTTTGAAAATATTAAATCATATTCACGTCATCAAGAATATAGAGAGAGAGTACTGGGGATACTCCAAAATTAAACAAAAAAAAATGAGAGACTCCAGTTGAAATTATAGTCTAGTCATCACCAATAAACGGAGACTCCGGTTGAACAAAATTAAAAATATATAATTGAAGGATTGTAACAAAAAAATAAAATAGCATTTGAAATGGCAAATATACCCCAATAGAATATAAATTTGAAAACTAGCTTGCTATATATAGTTATCTTTTTTATATATAGTTATCTTTTTTCTGTCAGTCATGATAACATCTCATTTTTCTAATTAGAGAACTATAACAGAAGCTAATTTACACCTAATATCCATACCGCAAAATCATACCACCAAAAAAGAAAACAAAAAAAAGACAAAAGATCAAGACCCTTGATCTATTTTACTAGCTAGCTAATAGCGCTATACCAAAATATTTTCTCTCCTCTACATTTTTACATCTTTACATGGTTGTAAGTATCGAGTTCAGTTAATAAACCTTTGTATATTTGCTGAGCCATTTTTAGTTCGCAACTAAGTCTATTCATCTGTTATCAAACAAAATCAACGGATCCGTCATGATATAACAAAATGGTCGATATTCCAAAACTAAAAATTAAAAAAAAAAATACATGTATGTATGTATTACCTTAAGAGTAAGTTCCTTCTCAGCCGTTTCATACTCCAAACACCTACACCGAAACAAAACTCGATATCAAACAAGTCTATTTTTTCGTGCAAATGACAGTAAAAACATTTAGATTAAAAGTAAATAAAAATTGGGTGGATCCACTAACTGTAATCGAAGCTTCTTGTTCTCGCTAACAATAAGATTTTTATACTCTTCCATTCTCTTCTCCTCTGCCTGTAAACATTATAAAATTAGAGGGGCATATTTGAAATTCTCAATGTTTCAAGTATAAATTTAACAACAAACCTGTGCATCATGAGATTTTGCAGACCCGGTTCCCAAATCATTATGGACAGCCCGTTTCTTCGAGGCCCCACTTGCCTTCGCGTTACTTTCACCCTGCCTTTTTCCAAGAATTACTGCATTTCGCAAAACATAATTTCATAATTAAATAAAAATAAAATGAAACGACGAGATATAAAAAAATAATAAACGAACCGGGCTCAAAACATAGTGAAGGATTCGGCTCGTTGCTTCCAGTCGAAGCAGGACGATTGGGCGCTGGGGGGTCCACGGCACCGGGTGCATGCAAAATTTGCTGCGGTCTTTTGGCGGGTCCCAATTTCAGAGAGTTTAGAAGAGTTTCGTTGGCAGAAATAGTAGGAGGTGTCTCGGTCTGATTAGGGGGAGGATTTGGTCTCTCCGATGCGTATCCAACCAAATGACAATGATATTTCCTTCATAAAATATCATATTATCATATTAATTAATCAGCATTATCACTCTAGTACTAGTTGAAATTAAGTGAGAGAGAAAAATGCGTACCAATATTCGGCTACCATGTCACGGAGACGGGTTTCTAATTTTTGAAAAAGTGAAGATGTTTCGAAATTCTGCTTGTCGTGTGTTGGTTTTATATGATTCGCCTCCAATACTCCTATAAATAAAATTCAACACCATTAAAAAATGAGCAATCATAATATAAATAAACAAATAATGTTCTTACCGGCAATGCCTCTGGATTTTCTCGTGAACACGATTTGCCTGAAGGGCTGGACACACAAAAAATTCAATAATAATAATAATAATAATAATAATAATTCAGAGAGAGAGAGAGAGAGAGAGAGAGAGAGAGAGAGAGAGAGAGAGAGAGAGAGTACCATAACAAGGCGATTTCTGTGGTAGATACTAAAGCCATGGATATTGAGATCAGGAGCGCCCTTCAGGAATCCAATGGTGGTTATCACCTCTTTCTAAATTATATAAAAATCGGCAACAATTTCAAATTTCCGTAATTGAGGAAAAATGAAAAAAAATGAGAGAGAGAGAGAGAGCAAAGATTAGGAACCTCGAATTTGTGGGGTTTGTACTTAATGCATTCTCTATATTCGATATCATTAACAATATAGTGAGGATCAACAACACTTCCGCACAATATTATTCTGAATTCCGGAGGTAAATACAGATATAATATCGACGCATACGCCTGCCATAAAAAATCATTCAATTTAAAATATTCAAATAATAATATAAACAAGAGAGATGAAATGAAACATACACGGAGAGAGTATTTGAAACGATTGGCAATATGCATTTCGTTTAATTGCTTTATCTTGGGCTTTGCTGGTGCGGGTCTATGTTGACCATTTATCATTATATCATTCTCGTCAGAGACGAAATCGAGCTCCATATCGCCAGCATCATTCAGCCATAAATTGAACACTATAATTCTCGTACCGTGTTCTCCTATCTCGTTCAACTACACAAATTAATAAAAAATGAAGTAAAATACCCAACAAATAAATAAGATATAATTAATTAATAGATTTACTTGATTTAATAACTCAATTTCGCTGGAAAAGGGAGACCAATCTAGTATGATAGATAAGTTGGATAAGAATTTTCTTTCGCCGTTTCTAATTAACCTTCTAAACGTGCATGATGTAGCATCAAATTCATAATCCACCTAAACCAATCAAAATAAAATAAAATAAATTCATTATACTTAAATAATGGATGAAATTAAGAAAAAAATAACTAATAAGCGTAATTAATACTTACAATTGGTACTATAATGTCGTTGAAACCAAAGCTTATTAAGAAGGTATAAGAAAGAAGCCCAACACTCTGTATTAATCCCCTGTTTACACAACAAAAATATGTAAAAAAAATTATTAGAATCTAAAAATATATTTTTTTTTACCTTTCATTAGTAGTTTTGCTGAAGACAAGAACATCGGCTCCGAGCCTCATTGTACTGGTCTTAAATCCATTTCCATCTAATTTGTTAAATCAAAACAAATAATTCAAAAAAATGGTTGAAAATAATAATTAAGTTTGATTAACTCACATTGGCCAATTAAAGACTCATCACATTTATCTGAAAATCCAAAGCTCATGCACCTTCTTAACGAATCGGGTCCCATGCCCCCTCCATCATCTATTTAAATTATTTCATTTCAGAAAATATTTTATAATATATAAAATGTGTAATAATATTATCGTTAGAACATTAAGGGATCTTTGAACTCGCCTTGAATCAACAAAGCGTATTTTCCATCTCTAGGGTTTTTTATCTTATCTAATTTCACAAAAGTAGCCCCCTTTTGCACCTGTTATTACATAATAGGAAATATTAATTAGAAAAAAATAAAAAAAGTAAATTCAGTAGAAGGGTAACAAATTGGAAGAACAAAACAAACCTCATCAACTGCATTGTCCAATAACTCTGCTACAGCTGAAAACATACACAAATTATATGAGAAATAATTATATACATAACAGAATGTTAAATGGAATAATTTTATATAAAGGGTCGTGGGACCCACCACCAAAAGCCCATTTATGTGAGGTGGCATTTGAGTGTAGAAATTTTGGATGGACTCTCAGTCTGTCATGCCCACCTGCATTTATCATGAATATATATACCGATTAAAATCTAGTCAGTAGATATATAATATAATTATAATATACCTGAATATACTTGACATTTTGACGAAGGTGAATAATCTCCAGCTTTCCAAAACTGGCGACATACATCCACGGCCCTACTTGAGGGAAACTGGTGATCTCCATTTGTAGGCAAATGGAGGGGGTCGGAGACAGGAAAGCCCTGTATTTGACCTTCCCATTGAGAAGTAGATGCTTGAGCAGAGCCTCCAAAATCGATAAATCCTTGGTCAAGAAGATGACTCGGAATATTTTCGAGTGGCGGACATGTAATATTTGTTCGAATTAAGTCTAGAAAGTTTTCTTCTTCGTCGTCACTGCACAAGACGATCACATCTGAGGAGCTCATACCTAAAACAAGTTCACAAGTGTTAAAGTAGATGAGTAAAAGTGAATGAGAAAGTAACATGCATGTAAGGTGTTTGTGTTTATTCATTCACACACTTTCTGTGGATGAAGTACAACCTATGTTTGATTTTCAGTTTTCTCTTTAATCCTTTTTACCCATGATATAAAATTAATAACAGGATTGAGAACATGAAAAACTATGCGGAAAAATCTATAAATCATAGCATTACATCACATGACAGCCAGTATTCGATTAAGTGATTAGTTATTTAACTTGTTTCTGGAAGCAGAGTTAATTAGAATTCCCATTATATGAACAATTGGGAAAGAAATCCATGACTAAAAAAATACATATTTGAAAAATGAAGTATTATCATAAAATACCAGACTTAAGGCTAATTTACTTCATCTTTTGCATGGATTAAGAAAAATGTTGGAAAATTCTTAAACCCTAAACCCATTAATTGATTGTAGGTAGAAATTAACACCAAGAATTGTTAAGCCCATGATCCTTAACTCACTTTATTAGATGCAATTGAGAGGATTCAAGAGGTTAGGGTTTCTCTTTTTGAGTGAAAAGAGATCAGAATTCAGGGTTTTATAACCTTTTCAATCTCATTGCCCCATTCCTACAAAATCAATAAAATTCAAGAACCAAAATCCCCATTGCTATGAATCAATTAAAATACAGAAATCATACCTTATTCCCCTCAAACAATCCATATAATATGGACACTTCACTTGAAAATAACTAAATTTAGAGTGCTATACATAGTAAATACTAAAATAAACTCACCTATGGAGCTCCAATTTGGGTTTTGGAGCTTGATTCTCACTTGAAAAATTATCAGTAAAAAACCCCTCTTTCTTTGGAGATTAAGTCTAGAAAACTCTAGAACTCTTTTTTTATCCTTTTCTATTTTTAGCTTGATGGCTAAAATGCAAAATACAATTTATAGTCTCCATTACCCTAATCCGCGGCAAATGCTACGGAAAAGTAGAGTACGGAGCTACAATAGGCAGCACCAATATGTTGCCATGTACTTCTCTAGTAAAAGAGAAAAAATGCTAATTTGAATTTGAATTTGTATAAATGATCAAGGGGGGCACCTGTTGGAGTCTTGTGTAAATTCATGGAGAATTTTGTTGGGAACATACGGTGCAGATATATGTCCTGCTCTGGGAGTCTGGGTACGATCAGGTTTACTGTTTTAGTCTTTTAACTCCATTCGAAGGAAGTTGGATGGACTTGGTTTAGCACTAAATATATAGGACACTTTCAATTGCCTGCATTGAATCACAATTCTTCTTGCTTGTTCCGGGAAAGGTGAAATTGTCAAAAAGAAATTTCTATTTTTGACTTCTAATTCCTATTTCAGATAGGTTTGTGTTAATAAACTAATAACATAAATATAAATATTCCCGATTATATGATCCTCTCAAACAATAAAAAATTATGATGATACGTCAATCGAGAAACATTAATGGAGGTTAATTGGGTTGATTAGTACGCAAATTAATAATTAGTTGGATTGAATTAATTACATAATCTAATCAATTCAATGAATTCCTCAATTGACGCATGAAGGATATTTTTTTTTGTTCATGAGGACATGATATATTTATCCTTTCGGTATTACGTTCTGTTTCTCAAATAAAAAATTACAAAGCTTTCAAAATCGATTTACAAACTTCTATCGAATTGAATTAGGTCACAAAATGAATTGCTAGCCTAACACTGGCCTAATCCATATTGAGCTAACTGACAAGGAGGAAGGAATATAATTTGGTTTACCAGAATATCTTGAGAAGATTCAAAAACTACCAATGGCTATTTATCTCTTTCATATTTTGCTAAAATAATTTCTAATAATAATCGGAGAGATAAAGGTAAGAAGGGTTGTATATGAAAGATACATCCCTCGATACCATTTTGTTCAATAAGCGTTCCAACGCAAAAGGGGGTTGTTCGAACGCTAACTGTGAGATCGATGCAAAATGGCCCCTAAAACAAAAAATGACCTCAAACGTTCGAACACAAACCAATAACGTTTGAACGCTATTTGTGATTTAGAATATTTTATCATTCGGAGCAGGTATCGTTCGAACGTCATAATGGTGTGTTTGTACGGTGGTCTTAAACATGCTAAGTCACATCTAGGCATACTTGAGTTTTGATGATTTCTAATTTAATAAATTAAGCTTTAGTAAAAAATGAATTATATCGTCGTATCCGTATCATATCGGAATACTTGAGTTTTTGAAAATGACCTCAAAAGTGAATGACTCGGAATACTTGAGTTTTTGAAAATAATTATATTGTCGTATCCGTATCATATCGGATACGATACTCATATCTGTATCCGTGCAACATAACATATATTATATAATAATGATATTCTAATAATTAGTTATCATTTAACTTCTTAAATCAACATTTTATTCGATCAAATTTGGGGGAAGTTGTTGGAATAAAATGAAATAGTAAGATATTCCCTATTTCTCTATTCTTAACAAAGAAAAATTCAATCGTGAAATAAGCAAATGGGGAATAAAGGAGGTGAATTCAAATTCAAATTCAAACTCCGTTTCAAAAAAGAAAACAAGTAATAGCACCTTAAAATAACCAAAAGATTGACCATTAGACTAGCTAATTACCCAAAAACAAACAACACAAGAAGAAAAATTAGAAGTTAAATAACGTACCTTAATCGTATAAACACGTAATCCGTAAATCTGAAAGCGCCAACTAGATTTTCTAAGGAAAGAAGGTGGCGACCCAAAGATTATAAATTTGCACCAATCTTTCTCTCTCCTGTAATCCATTCTGTAATTTTCTATTTTTATGCAATTCCAAGCGACCTTCTCCACGTAAATGTTAACTACAATAAATTATGGACATCTATAATTATTCATATCATCCTTACATTGATTTTGTAGATGAAAATATTGGTCTTCACCAAATTGACTACGGTTGGATGACAACAATACCGTTTACTTTCACGCAATTGCGTCTTCGAGACGCATGATCAACTCGGGTTGTCAAATGTCAACGGTTCCACACTCCTCTCTTCAAATTCTCAATGTGTTTTCCTCTTTTTTTTCAGTGCCCCTGGACAGCTAAACTTAGCCCCCCTATACCCCTCAGGGCCCCTGGACATGTCACCTTTGGTGGACCCTTTCTTGAGCAACGAAGTCGCGAATGCTATCATGTCCATTTAAAGGGGCAAGGCATCGGGACCGGACGGTTTGTCAGCCGATTTTTTTCAAACGTTTTGGCCGACCGTACAACCCGAAATTATTTGTATGGTTAACGAATTTCACATGAATTTGTGGGACTTATGACGGTTTAATCAAGCAACCATCTCTCTAGTCCCCAAAATACCCATGGCTTCTAAAATTGTGGATTTTAAGCCTATAAACATCATCAACACAACAATCAAGATCATCACCAAGATGCTTGCTAATAGGCTTAAAAAATGCATCCCTTCCCTCATTCACCTGAATTAAACCGTCTTCATCAAAGATCGTTCTATCATAGATACTTTCTTATCGACGCAGGAAATGCTAAACTACTACCACAAACTCAATGTTCCGATGGTGATGATAAAGGTGAATTTTTCAAAGACGTTTGATAGCGTTTTTTGGGAATATCTCGCCGAGTTGTTACGAGTTCGGAATTTTTCGGAGAAGTGGATCGAGTGGATCCATAATCTCTTAATCACCTCAAACCCGTCCGTACGCGTAAATAGCCAACAAAATCCGACTTTCTTTCACCGTAAGGGCCTTCGCCAAGGCAATCCCCTCTCCCCACTCATCTTTAACCTCGTCATGGACTTATTACAACTGATCTTGAGGAGCATTTCTCCACTACTATCGGGCAACGTCGTCTTAGCCCCTCGTGCGTTGCAATTTGCGTATCACACTATTATCTTCGTGGAAGCAACTCCTCAAAATCTCATGATAATAGTCTCTGTCGGAGATTTATTCTCTTTGAGGACTGGCTTACACATTAGTAAGGAAAAAAGTACGTCGTACCACTTTCTACTCCGGCCGAATTGCATGCGACTATTGGGATGTCCGAAAACAAATCTCCCCATAAAATACTTGGGGTTGCCGTTGACCATAAGGAAGCCTAAACGAGTATGCTTCTTTGCGCTCGTTCAAAAGATGCAATCCCGTTCATCAACGTGAAAAGGCAAACTCCTCTCTATCGAGAGACGGTTAACGTTGGTCAAAACCGTCTTAGGGATGTTACCTATCTATTTCATGCAAGTTTTTGTCTTGTCCAAATGGCTCATCCAACAATTGGAAAGAATTATGAGAAGCTTTTCATGGCGTGGTGATGGCAATTGTCGTGGTGACCATTGCCTCATGAATTGGACAAAGGGTGTTGTGAAATTTGTGCAAGTGTTTGTGTATCGCGCTAAAGAAATTGTGCGGTACGGTACAGATGAATGATTAGCTCGCCTAGGTACCGATTTAGATAGAATAATGTTCAACCTCCCCCACTACACATCCCCCACAACTCTTGATGTGCTGGATAAGAATTAACACCCTAAAAATTACCACAAAAACATGAGTTAACACCAAATTTTTCGTGTAATTTATATTATGTTATGAATTAACATCAAATTAAGGTGTTAATTCATGTACTTATGTGTTAATTTTTAGTGGCGACACGTCATCAAGAGTGGTGGGGGAGGATAGTGGGGGATGTACATCGCTACTCATTTAGATATGGAAGCTTGATTTTGAGTTTTGAGAAAGTACGAACTTTGAGTTTGAGAATGTACTAACTTTGAATTAATCGAAAAAAGAAAGGAAAATACTAACTTTGAACATGAGAAAATATTAAATTTGAGATGTGACGATACATGTCTTACCTTTATGTCAAAACAATACCAGCCCACGGGGAAAATATACTTGGCCCCCCAAACTCATCTAACATTTTTGATAAGATTGCAAAAATAAATTGATTAACACTTCTAATTGACTCAATTTAATGTTTATTGATACATTTAATTAACACGTCAACAATTTATAATATGTTAATATTAGTATAAGTTAATTAACGTGTTAATTTAATTAAACGATTAATTCAATCTCTAATCGAGTCAATTAATAGTATTAATAGACCCATTAATCTTCCCTTGCCAACTCATCCATGATTATCATATATAAACAACAATGATATGCACGTAGAATTTTTATCTAGATTTGCATCTAGAAATACACGTGGCGACTAAATTTGAAACTTTCATAATGTATTTTTTCTTTTTAAAAATTTGATGTGTATGCACTGTGATTTATCACGTATACTTCTAAATAAAATCTAGGTGCGAAATTTAGGTGTCTAATATTATAGCATATATAAACCCATAATTTCACTATACATTGTGCACATCACTTACATTTACCTGGATGATGGATCGCATGAACAATACTAGATTTTATATTAGGAATAAAATATCAACGATAAAATTAATATAACAAGATACGATCTGTATATAATTACAGATAATAAGCATTTGATTTACGACATGATAATTCTTTAATAACGAAGTTTTAGTATCTTCTACACATAAACCATGTATATAAAAAAAATTCTCAAAGAAAAAACCATGTATAATATATATAATAAACACATTACATCTTAATTGCTTTTTTTAATCACCAATAATATTTCTCAGAAAAATGCACAAAAGGGAAGAAAAAAAACAGCCGATTCATTAAAGAAAAAAAACACATTATGACCCAAAACCTAGAAAAGATGAATATATTTCCAAATCAAATTTTTAAATCAAACACACGAACACGATATCATCGAGTTGCCACAAGACTCCCCATCAACCCTCCCCCAATTTCATAATGCTTATAACTCGAAAACCCCACCTCTTTTGCAAGATTCTCCAATTCTTTTCCTGCACAAACACAAGTTCAAACTGTTAAAACACATTAATTGGCAAAAAAAAATTCAACATTATGGATGATTAGACTAGACCAGTTAAGTATTCGGCAATGGACGATTTCAAGTATCTGTAGTCTTCTGCGACACCGTACCTACTCGCCAAAGGTACTACTACATTGTCTATAGACCAATTCTAAACAAACCAAAAAAGAAAACTAAAAAACAAATTAAATAATAATCACGAACCATTTGAAGGAAAACCAAGCAAATTACTACCTGAACAGAGGAGATTAGTGGAGACGTGCTTTTATTGAAGTCTAGAATGGAAACTCTCGAACCTACATTTTAACGAATTAAACACAAGGTTTTGAAAGAAAAATAATAATAATAAATTTGAAGAAAAGAACCTGGTTTGAGAACACGATATATCTCTTGCATGGCTTTGGGCTTGTCGACGACATTTCGTAAGCCATAACCAATTGTCATCGCGTCAAAATAGCAATCTTCAAACGGTATATCGAGTGCATTTCCTTCTATCCATCTGCAATTTGACGCATTGTTTATGTATAAACATTAGAGAGCCCCTTCCAAACGAAGAATGAAAATGCTCACGTAATGTTCTTGTAGCAGGATTTCCAATTGAGATCTTGACGAGTAGATGCGATATCTAATTGATCCTTCGAGAAATCAACAGCTCTCACCTGTTAACCATATATAAAGGGGGCGGTAAATAGTCTCATAATTTTTACAAGAGAAAGTACAAAGACAAACCTCTCCATCGGGCCCAACCTTTCTGGATAAGAGAAAAGTTAAATCACCACTCCCACAGCACAAATCTAAAACCCTATCCCCTCTTTTTGCCCTGTCAATAAAAAAAATAATCGATGCATATCATGTTATCTTATGATTTTTGTTTCCCACATTCACTAGGGTACATACGTTTTTCATGTTTTTGTATAGAAGGTATACTGAATTCACTTTAATTGAATGGCTCGCCCTTTTGCATATAAGATAAATTAAATTATAATTCGTCAAATTTGTCGATACTACGTACCGAAAAAGGGAAAAAATAAATGAAAAGGGGGAGGAGGAGAAGAAGAGTACCCGCTCCAGGAGACGCACATCCTCTTCCAAACACGATGCTGCCCCAAGCTCAATATATCATTCAGCTGTTTTCACAACATTCAATTCACCTCAATTTCAATTCAACTATAGTTATTATCTCTTCTGAAATCAGAAATTTCAAATTCAAACAAAATTGAACTGTGCACAGCACCGAAGGATTTACAAAACTTAATTGCAATAATCAGAGACAGAGAGAGAGGGCATACATTATCGTAAATAGGAGCAATCCGGTTGAAGAGTTGTTGCCTCTCTCGCTCCGAGGAAACTGAGACTGAGGCTGATACCGAGCATCGTCGCATCACACTCCGAGATCGAAAGGAATGGAATGCGACTGGAAGAGAACAGAAATGGAGAGAAGATGGCAAAACATTAGCCATCGCGCCCCCAGTCCCACCCTATGCTATGGATCTCTCTATGGGTTATCCGGCCCACTCCTTCCTTGGTTCCTCATTCGTCTTCGAGGTCATTCCCATTGCTTGTCGTACATCACTGACAAGTGAAAAGACGAAACGCAAATTTTATTATTTATGTTCCTGTGTTACTTACTTCATAGCTATCCGTAGAGGGGGCAATCGGGCGGGTCGGGTCGGGTCATTTCGGGTTCGGGTCGTTTCGGGTTGCGAGTCATTCGGGTCATCGGGTCGTTCGGGTCGCGGATCGTTCGGGTTTCGGGTCGTTCGGGTTCGGATCATTTCGGGTCGTTCGGGTTCGGATCGTTTCGGGTTTCGGGTCGTTCGGGTTCGGGTCGTCCCGGGTTTCGGGTCGTTCGGGTTCGGGTCGTCCCGGGTTTCGGGTCGTTCGGGTTCGGGTCGTTTCGGTTTTCGGGTCATTCGAGTCGTGATTATTTTGATTTTCGAGTAATTCAAATTTCGCAAAATTTGATTTCGAATCATTCGCTTTTTCAAAAATTTAGTTTTCGGATAATTTCTGATTTATTTTATTGATTCCGAGATACTTTAGCAATATTATATTGATTTTAACAATAATATTTTAATTTTCGGGTCATTCGGGTCGTGAATTTCGGGTCATTCGGGTTTCGGGTTAGTTCGGATTTCGGGTCGTTCGGATTTCAGGTCATTCGGTTTCGGATCGATTTCGGGTTCATGTCATTCGGTTTCGGGTCGGTTTCGGTTTCGGGTCATTTGGTTTCGGGTCGATTTTGGGTTCGGGTCATTCGGTTTCGGTTTCGGGTTCGGGTTTGGGTCGTTGACTTTTCAATATTTTCGGGTCGGGTCGGGTCGGGTCGGGTCATTTTTTCGGGTCAGGTCAGATTTTGCCAGCTCTAGCTATCCGTGTGATTTTTAATGAAAAAAGTATGATTTTTGTCCTTTGTGATAAATTGTTTATTTTGCTCCTTAATTTATTTTTAAAAATTATACTTGCACATCATATTTTACAAAAATATCATGGATGACATTATTTTTTTGTTAATTAACACACTTAATTAACGTAAAGACCATCTAATTAACATTTAAAAAATATTAATTATGAAATGTAAATTCGGATGGATGTTAATTTGAACTTGTTAATTCAAATGAGAGTTAATTATTTCTTAGTTAAGTTGTTAATTATGAAAATATGACGTCATCGAGGATATTTTTGTGAAATGATATGTACATATATATGTCATCATTTAGTTTTCGACCCACTCTTTGTATATTCATTTTTTTTTATTGTTCATTTTGTTTCTTCAATAATTAACGGATGACGTGATAGTCAAATTTTAGTGCACTGGTAAAAGATGTGACAAAAATTGATGACATAGACAATAAAATTTGAAAAAAATATATAAAATCATTTCTTTTCTTTTCTATGTATTGAACGTAAGATGAATATATATTTAACTAATTTCATTTTCGCGCTCTAAAGTTTGTTCGATGAAATATTTATGATTCAAATTAATTTAGACGGATGATATATTCTTCACTTATTAATGTTACTTAATTTTTAATATATCAAACTTCATACCAATTTAATAAAAAAAAAGACGAAAGATCAGATAACTATAAATATTAATGTTACTTAATTTTTTAGATATGTGGAGAGAGAAAAAGATGGATGGTCTTTATTTTTGGTTTTTTTTTAATTTTATTGCCACGTCATTAAAAAAAATTTCGACATCATCGATTTATGCCAGATCTTTCATCTAGTCATATGATTCAACGGCCACGTCATCCATTAACTAATGAAGTGAGTAATATGAAAAATACAAGAAGATAAGGAGGCAAAATGACTAAAAAATAGATTAGGGACGAAAATGAACAATGACTATAAATGAGGAGCTTAACTCAGACTTTTTTTAATGTATAGCATTCATTTTTTCTGGTTTTGCAAAAATAATGCTGGAATTTGTAAAATTAGCTTCTTCATCGGGTTATTTGAGGTAACACATTCGTCACACACCTTGGTGAAACATTGCCATGTTATCTGACGAAACACAACTCCATTTTGCCACATACCTTGGCGAAACATGTTAAACGTGATATTGACATGTTAATTCGGGTTAAAAGATATTAACAAGGCTCAAATCCTGAAAAAAATTGTTTAAGGTTGTTTCGTCATCGTATTCTCCCATTGAATTGGAAATGGGCGGGAGTGGCATTCCTTTTGCTACGTCATGATAAATGACGAAATAATCTGAAATATAGGATTTTCATCGTTGTTTTTCTTACAACTTCAACATTATGTTTGATCAATTTAAATTAAGAATTAGTAAATTATTGAAAATTTAGATCTTTATAGGTACTACAATTTGGATATCTTGTTGGTAATTTTCAGTGATCATTTGATTTCCAAAAAAAATATTCACAGAAAGAAAAATCAGTTTTTTATTCCAGCCGTTTAAGCGATAAATGTTTTATTATTTACGAGCTGAATTTAATGATGTTGACTAAGAAAAGAAATTATGGTTGGATTGAACTAAGAAAAGAAATTAAGTAGAAGTGTTTGAACAAATCAATTTTTATTTAAATGAAAAATTAATATTACATGACAAAATCATAAAATCATGTCAAAGCGGAGCAATAGGCCCGTTAATATTAAAAAAAAAAAAAAAAAAAAAAAAAAAAACTATGAAAATCACATAATAATATAATACAAATATCACAAAAGTATAAAATCGATGGACACCCATTTATGCAGTAATTATTGGGTGATAAAAATCATTTTTCGTACGGAATATCCATGTTTTAATAATACAATATTATTTTAAACAATAAATTAAGTTTGGTAAAAAAGATATTAGATTATTAATAATACTATAACATATGGCTAGCAAAAAATCTAATCTAATTCATCAAAATTTCCTAGCCACTTTCTTTGGCGGCTTCTCTCTAATTTACACAATTTAAAATAAAACCGTAGCTCAATTATTAAATTTAGTCGGCCAATGAAAAGACTGGAATGCCCTTATTAGAATAGCTCAAGACCTCCACATCTATCTCATCCCCTATTTCAAAATCCCTTCTTCCATCCTTCTGCAAAACAAGTAAAACAAACATAAAATCCGCATATTATTTCAATAGTAAAAGATTATGCGTGTATAATTACCTCGAATTTGAACATGCCACGCCCACCATCAGGAAGCTCGAGTACCAAACCATGAGCACGTAACTGGTACACCTTCGCTCTCACCGCATCCCCAATCTTTAGATTCACATTGTTATTACTACTCGGTGTCTCATCACCATCCATTTTCCTTGAGATCTGTGCTATCGTATCCCCTATCCCGACAAGGGATTTACTACCCTTCTTCGAACCCTTCTTATCGCCACCGCCACTCACGAACGGTCTAGGCGAAGATTTAGAAGCCTTCTTGTTCGTCTTTTTAGTGATTAGTTGGCTCGTTATATCATGCATGTCGCATTCTTCCGCACTGCGAATCACCACAGACGGCGTCGAATACTTAGGCGAATCTTCATCCTTGTCATTAATAGAGGAGGAATCTAATAAGGTTTGTTCGGGAGAGGCAACAGTGGAATTTAGGGTTTCTACAAATGCTAACTTCTTCGGTTGAGGTAAGGTAGCCTTGAGGGACAGTTTAATGTTGCCCCTCATGTCTTGCCCAATGCACATTACTGATACTCGTTCCCCCACCTTGAGAATATCTGATACTTTGGTTACCTAATCATTAATTATAACAATATCATCTTATATTAGTAGATAAAAATAATATTATAATAAGAAAAGTTAAAAGTGTTTCAAGTACCGTGTCATGAGAAAGTTCGGAGATGTGGAGAAGGCCTTGTTGGCCTCCGTTGAATTCAATAAATGCACCGTACTCTTTAATTGAGGATATCTCTCCTTTGTAGATCCTTCCTACTTCGATTTGACGTCCTACGAGGAATTCTACCTGTATTGTTAAAAGAGGAGTTAAATTTCAGTTATGCGGTGTAAACTTGCAAAGATAGTAAAAAAATTTGAATTGCATGAGATTACCTTCTCAAGAGCTTTATCCAAGGTTGTTTGGGTTTTAGCAACTATAGTAACAGTCCCGTCACTAACAGAAATACGTGCACCTTTCACGTAAAAGAAGATGATAATATCAAATAAATGTAAACTTGTAGAGAGAGAAATAATAGAGAGAGAGTGAGAGAGTAATACCAGCTTCGGCTTCAATTCGTTTCCTGTAAATGAGCAACTTACGAAGAGAATCCTGGCTGAAGTTCAATGTAGCTGTACACAAATCCATAAAAAATTAACTCAAAACAAACATATCCAATAAAAAGTAGAGCCCCAAAAAAAGTAAAAAAGTGGAGACCTAAACGAGGGGCAGATCCGCCATGGTTGGCCCGAGCAGTGCTAATCTCCTGCTCCATCCTATCAAGAATCATCTCTCTCCCTCTTCTCGCCGGTTCCAAGCTCTCGCAAACTATATCAAGAGGTATCCCTGCCGGCTTTATATCCAATTGTATCGCCGTTATTCCCTTTCTTGTCCCTGCTATCTTGAAATCCATATCTCCCGAGTGATCCTCCAGCCCCTTCATTCCAAAAACATTTCAAATTCACTTTTCAGAAAAAAAAGAAAATTTTGAAATTATTACCAAAATATCAGTGAGAATGCGATAGTCAGTGATGTCCCCCGTATCAGGATCCATCTCAGAAACAAGACCAACAGAAACGCCAGCGACATGTTCTCTAACGGGTATACCCGCATCCATCAAGGCCATGCTTCCACCGCAAACAGTAGCCATGGACGTCGATCCGTCGGACGCCATCACCTCCGAATTAATCCGGACCGTATACGGGAAATCATTTTCAGGAGGCAAAACCGCTAACAATGCCTTCTCCGCAAGAGTGCCGTGTCCGACTTCCCTTCTGTTGAGTCCCCCGCGTTTCGCGACTTCGTTAATGGAGAAAGGAGGGAACGTGTAGTGAAGCATGAATCGCTTTGATGGTGGGCCCACTATAGCGTCTAGTCTTTGTGCTTCCGCTGGTGCTCCTAGTGTAACCGTACATAAAACCTGTATAAATAGAATGTTTTTACTTAATTATTTTCTTTTATTTAATTCGAAAAAAAATATTTAGTCAGTTAGGAGGACCTGAGTGTCGCCGCGTGAAAATAGTGAAGACCCGTGTAAAATGGGGAAAGGACCAGACTCGCAGTAGAGCGGTCTCACTTCATCGAGTTTTCTTCCATCTACTCGGAGTCCTTTCTCGATTATTCTTTTTCGTATCACCTATTTTTTAAATGAAAAGCCGTTTTGGAATTCAAGATTATATAATATTCTGATGAACGAAAGCGCCGAGATTATTATGAATAATACCTGTTTCCTAACAGTGTCGACGGCTTTGGAAATAAATTTCAAACTATCCTCGTCGCCCTCTTCTTCGAGCTTTGCTTTCACGTCTTTGCTAACATTTTCCAATGCTTCTCCTCTTTCAAACTATTTTCAAATAATGACAGATACTCAGATCCATGATTCTATGCATTAACATAAATTACCAGAAAATACCTTGCCATAAGTTGGATCTGTAAAGACTTGCTCTATAGGGGCTTCTGACAAATCCCTAATCTTTTCGAAGGATTTATCTGATATTAAGGACAGTTTGTATTGCTTCTTCCTCTTCCCTGCCTTTTCAGCCAATTGTATTTGCGGCTCAATGTACTTCACTGCCTACTCACCACAAGAGTCGTCAATTAGCAAATATGAACATAAATAAAATTAATTTTAAAAGTAAACAGAAAAGGTATAAACCTCGGGATGGGCAAGTCTTAATCCAGCTTGAAGATCTCTCTCAGTGATCTCACGAGCTTGAACATCGATCATGAGTGCTTTGTCTTTGGTGCAAGCATACACCAAATTCAGATCGCTCATGCTGAGCTCATCCATGGTTGGATTGAACACGAATTTGCCGTCAATGCGCCCAACACGGATTACCCCGATGGGTCCGTTCCACGGAATGTCAGACAGCATCAGAGCTGCTGACGTGGCATTTGCAGCCATTACATCTGGATCGTGCTTACCGTCAGAAGACAGAACATTTACGGTCACTTGGACTTGGTGGTAAAAGCCAGCAGGAAAAAGAGGGCGAATGGGTCGGTCTATCAAACGGCCACACAAAAGTTCGCGCTCTTTGGGAGCTCCTTCTCTTCGCATGTATGTCGCTGGGATCACCCCTTGTGCAAATTGCTTTTCTTGGTAATCAACCTTAAGAAATTAAGATAATGAATAATTAACTATAGGCATGATTTGAGTGAAAATTAAAAAGAAACAAGGAAAAGATAGGTATGAAACGGAGTTGGTACGGTGAGGGGGAGGAAATCGTGAGCTCCTTCTGCACTCTTAGCACAAGCGACAGTAGTGAGAACATGGGTATCGTCCATACTGATAACAACAGACCCATTTGCAAATCGTGCAATCTTGCCAGTCTCGAATGAAATGGCACGAGACCCAATCTCGAATTCCTCTTTATACAAATCTAAAATTTTAACACCAGGCTTCGTCGAAGGTACAGCCGCGGGCGTAACATAAGAAGAAGCATCGGATTCGGACTCGGATTGGGATTCCGAAATGTGAGAGGAGAAGCGGGAATGGCTAGAAGACACGGGCCGGGAGAGAGAGGCACGGCAGGAGGAAATGAGTGAGCGACTCGCCGAGGAAAGTAGAAGAGGGTATGCTTTCTTCCTCAGCAAGAGCATAGAACTCGCCATGGCTTGAGAGAGGGGCTGATCAGAGATTCAGAGCTACTCAGCTTCAGCTGAAGGAGAGAGAGGGGGGTTTAGTTTAGGGTTTAAGCGCACAGGCTCTAACCGGTTCGGTTCGGTTTAGTTCGGTCGCGGGCCGGCCTATTAAACATCTGGGCTACATTATTTCATGTTTATGTAATGAATGATATTGTGTTCGTGTCAATTTGAAATTTGGGGGTCTGATGAACTACTGGAGCCCTTCATTGTTTTCTCTAATTTGTTGTGCGAATTTTGAAACCAATTGAATCATGGAGACATGATGGTTATCAACTATGTTGTACGGATACGAATACGAATATTATATTCGACACAATACGAATACGGTAATCTGATAATTTTCAAAAAAACATAAAATACGATACGTTATTATATATAATATTTTATTAATTATAATTTATATATTATATATTTGACATAAAATATATTAAATGTTTGTTTTACAAAAAATAACTTCTTATTAAGTAAACGTTTATCATATTTAGTTATTTACGTATATGATTATTCATATATTTCGATCTCAACTTTTTATATTTTATTTTTCAAGTACATTTATTTATATGTTAGAAGTATCCGAAAATATCCGTTATTATTTTGAAATAAAATATTTGGATACACCACGTGGAGTATCTGATACGTATCCTACGAGTATCCGACGAATATCGGTATCCGATACGATACAGCTTGATTTTTGAAGTATCCGCGCAACATAGGTTATGAGCAAACTTGAATTTTGAAAATATGTAATAATGTAATGTCAAAAATTATTTATATTATTTTTTGTTTTGAAGCATGTATTTTGTTATATATAAATATAATGACTAACTACCATTAATGTAATATATAGTAATTATATGCATTAGAAAAAATATACAATTGTAATATATACTGTAATTATTTTATGAGATCGACTATTCATTAATAGCTATGACATTGGCATCGACGCCGGATCAGCGAGGACGATCGTGTCGGCTTTTTCTTAAAGATATAATGGTTGAAAAAAATGATACTTAAAAATGTAAATTAGTATTTAGGAAATTTATATGTCATTTAATACACGCATATGATATCGAGAATTTAAGATAGATATAATAATATTTGAAAAATATATTGTTACTAAAAATATACTAATGTAATTTAATAAACACATATGGTATCAAGAATTAAAAATAAATATAATAATATTGAAAAATATACTAATGTATTGAAAAATATATACTGCTTCAAAAAGTATCCAATACATTTAAAATTATGTATTGAAAAATATATACTGCTTCAAAAAGTATCCAATACATTTAAAATTATGTATTGAACAATATAAATATACTTTCTCACTTTAAATAAAAAATATATGCCTCAAAACAAAAGCAAAGAATTCCATCTCATCAACCGAAATTGCGTTCCCAAACATGCGCGAAGTATGTTGCTATCACTGCTTGTTCGAAGTAGATCATAGCTCTGTCGATATCATTGTGCTGTGAACATAAGAACATGGCATATTCACACAGTAGTTTGCCATTGGGCGGTTCAATCGCGAGAGCGCGAGAATATAGTTCTGCTGCCATGTGTTTGTCTTCCTTGTTAAATCCTTGACCTGAGAACCGATTAAATTTCTAGTTAATGTTTGACATCGATGTTGGTAGAATCAAGAATTTAGTATTTATCGTTAATCGACCGAACTATATTATTGAACCGGCTCTCTAAATTGGTCTTGGAATAATAGTTAATTCAAACATACTAGTTATGCAATTTGTGTATCAGACCATTTCACAGCGGATGAAAAAAATAAAATAAATGAAAATAACTTACTTATTTGAGGGATTGGTTGAAACAAGGGATGTTCCTTTTTAGAGGGTAATCACTTCTCGGTACACGATATTATATTTTATAAGTTTTTTCTCGATGTGAATTCTTCCATTTGACTTAAAACAAAAAAAACATTGTGTTTCTAAATGAAAATATAAATAATAACTTGAGTAATAATTGGATATCAATTCAAAATACCGAAATTAGTTTTATAAGATATATATACTTAATAAAAAATTTCTAGGTAAATATATATAAATTTGCATATATTTTTCTGGACAGATTGATTCCTAATTTGTGTACGTTCATTGTCTGGTACAAAACACAATTTGTGTGCTTATTATGTAAATCATAAATGTAGTATGAGCTTCAGGAATATACATGATGAAACTCTCTAACCCGCTCAATCCGTCTAAATTAATCCGATCCAAATTGTTTTTTTCAAATTTGAAAGTTGTTGGATGGGGCTCGAATTTAGATTTTAAATAATCCGAAAATATAGATTTGACTACGAGTTTACTGTTAGAATTTTATATTAATCCGGCCAGACTCACGCAATTTCAAATTTCCAATTATTTATTTCTATTACTGTTACAAAGTACATGCTATGGTATCTTTCTTAATTTCGTTTTAATTATAATAATACGTAAAAAAGAAATTAGTCTAAGGTGGGCTCCAACTAGCAGTCGCGGGCCGGCCTATTGTAATACTGGGCTACATACTAATTTTATTTGCTTATTTTTGTATTCTGTTGGGTCGTTCTCATTCTCCAAATATTCTCCTCCTTCCGCCTTGCGGTGCTGGCCGCCTAGCTAGCTCTCAGTTCGTCAGGGCCTGCTCAGCCTCCGCCTCTCCTCGCAAGGTATGACTCTCTCTCTCTCTCTCTCTCAATTTATCATGTGGTCTTACATGAATCTCATTTGTTTCTCATATGGGATGCATCTATATGACAAATTCATATTGATATCGAATCTAATTGTAGTTTAGGTTAGGATGGAGATTGGGTCGTGTTATCTAGAAGGAAATGCGGATGCAGTTGAGTTCTGCCCTCACGATTCATTCCACCATGTTTTGGCTGCGGCGACTTATACTTTACAAGAAGAAGGAAATGGAATTTCGCAGTCACACAGAACTGGAAGCATTTCTCTTTTCTCTGTTTCCGATGCTGGTGTTACTGACAAGAATCTTCAATTGCTGCACCGTGAGAGTACTCCAGGTATTTTCGATATGAAATGGAGTCCCTTTCAAGGAAATGTTAATGATTCTCCTTTGCTTGCTTTGGCCGATGCCGAGGGAAACTTAACTGTTAGCAAATTGGAATCCGAGACTTCTAACCCTAATGAAGGTATAATCTGAGACTTCATATTGTTTGTATTACAAAAATATATTAATACCAAACCCAATATTAAGTCTTCTTTTATGGATTATCAGTAAATTTGAAGGAAGTGTGCAGTGAAAAGATCAGTGATTCGATGTGCCTATATGTGGACTGGAGAAGATCTCTCGATAGTCTCTCAGTATCCCATTCAGACGGCTCAATATCTCTAATCTCTTTCGGCGAGTCCGAATTAGTTGTCTCGCAATCATGGCAAGCCCATCAATTCGAAGCATGGACCACATCCTTTGACCTATTTAACCCTCATTTATTATACACCGGAGCAGACGATTGCAAATTCACTTGTTGGGACACGCGTCAGAACCCGTCAGTCCCTATTTTCAACAACTCGAAATCCCACACGATGGGTGTGTGTTGTATCACTCAAACCCCGTTCAAATCCAACGTATTATTCACCGGTAGTTACGACGAGTCGCTTAGAGTTTGGGACATTAGAGTGCCCTCGAGACCAATTAATGAGAAATCGATTCGTTTGGGAGGAGGCGTTTGGAGAATAAAACCTCATCCGTTTATTTCGGGTATCGTTTTAGCGGCTTGCATGCATAATGGATTTGCGATTTTGAGAATTGGAGATGGAGAAGAGGCAAGCGTGTTGGAAAGATATGAAAAGCACGAGTCTTTAGCTTACGGTGCTGATTGGAAAAAAGGAGATGATGATTCTGTAGTTGCTACTTGTTCGTTTTATGATAAGCTTCTTAGAGTTTGGCAACCCGAGTCGCTCCAAAACAAAACAAAATGAAACTACAATCTCGATAGATTAGCTTTGATTTCGGTACTTGTATGTGTAAAACATTTGCTTTGTTTAGTTGAATTATTGTGTAATTATTGGTTTGCTCTGAAATTGATGATGCTATCAAATGGAAAAATAGGATAATTGATGAAATGTGAAAAAGGAATTGTTATGCTGTTAAACTAGTGTTTGTGCATTTCTGAGAGGGAGCCCATCTGGGAAATAAAGGTCTTAAAAGAAGAAAATTTAATGTATTATTATTGATTATTATTGATCCCTTTTATCCCCACCTTCCACAATTGATGGTACAAATTGAAATTTCTAATTTGCTTTAGGGTTTAGGGTTTTAGTGGGAGCAGTGCCTCCACCACCCTCATTTATATATATTCATTCATGTTCATATGCTTATGATTAGTAAAAATAACCTTGTGGATAAGAATGAGCTGGTCGGCATTGAACAAACGAAACTGTTTGTGTCAATCACAAACCAAACTAGGCTCCCTTTTTTAATTGCGTTTCTAGCCTAATTATTGTATGGATCGATCATAATGTTTCATCAAAATTCTCGAAAATAACGAGGAAATTTCAATCTTATATGTCGTTTAATGCGTACCAATCAGTAGTATCTCGAGTCGTAACCCGCTACACGAACACGAAGCAGTTCGAAGTTATCGTGCGTTCGATATTTTAGGTCAAAAGTCTGCAATAAAGGATCATTCCACTTCCACTGGCAAAGCAAAGCATATAGCATAATTAGTTTAACAAAGTTAATGTGCTTTCTCCACTCGAGCACAGAGCCACCCACACCTAAACTACCTATTTAAAGACATGGTAATGGTTTCCTTGTTCTTCACCATCTCTCTATCTCTCTCTCTCTCTATTTTATAGAATTGGGGAGAGAGAATGAGTGATGAAGATGAATGGCAAGAGGCATTACACAAGTCTTGAGAATGCTAAGAGGAGCTCTAATTTGTTATCTCCTCGGTACAATTTCAGTTTGTTCATGTGAGTGAGGAGTCGAGCTCGACATGGCAAACCGGCAAGTCAATATACGGCAATTTGTGAGCTCCTATGCGGGTTTCACTAACCTTTTCTATTATCCCCTCTTCTCTCTATTTCTTCTTTTTACTTTCTTTTTGTAAGCTATGCTAATAAATCTTAAATCCTAGGGAAGAAAGGACACATATATAAAGAGATTTAAGTTTACCTCTCTTTTGTTCTTTTCTCTGCAATTATGTTAAAAAATTTATATTTCGTCGCGAAAAATATTACAAAGAAAACAAATACACTACCTTATTTCCTCTGAATTTTAAAAAATAATCTACATGATAGTGTTACCCCATAAGCTAACAAAAATTACAACACAACAACAAATATTAACATACAACATGAATAATCTCCCAACTAATATCCCCACGGTCCCTTGCCAGCCTTAAGTAGCGACGCGTAGAGCAATTCATTCCACAAATCCGGTACACCAGGCAAACACCAATGGCTACAATCTTGAGACTTCTCGGCCGCGATTTGTTCCTCTATAGAATTGTATTTCTTTCTATAAATGGAAGGGTGTGCGTCTTTTCTGTAGTCTGTGAGTCGGCTTATATTGAGATATATAACTGGGGTTTTCATTTCTCTCAAAACATTCTGTAAGGCTCTCATTTTCGAAGGGTAATGAGATAGATATGTTTCGTTGAATATCGGTTCAGTTTCTTTGTGGCACTGCCCTCCCGAGTTCCATTGTCCTCCCCTACAACCAAATTCAGTAAATCAAATCGAACAATGAAAATTATTTTAAAAAAAGAAGTGAAAAGGAGGATATATAATATATATACTTGAAATGGGTGAGAGAATAGCCTCTAAATACAACTTGAGTTTTCGAGGGGTTAATGTTGTTAATCCACCCATTTCGCCCAAGTTGTAAGTGCCTTTCGGTACGCTTTTAAGACATTTAGAGATGGATACATGTAATTCCCCTCTTGAAAATAGTTTATCCTGTCATCGAATTCAAAAGTACAAATATTTAAATACTGTAACAAACGAAAAAGAAATTGCACGTACGTACCCTGTGGAGATCTTCTTATGAGTCCACCAATGTCCCGTGTTGAATATTATTATATCGGCTTTGTGGTACGCTTTGGTCGTCTCATCCAACATATAGAGTCTAAGTTTTCTATCATCCATGTTGCTACTATTTTGATAAGACTCCTTCACAAGAAATGGGGATCTCGCATAATCTACATGGCACTCGTAATCCTGCATTCTTGAAATTTCATAATAAAAGCAATGTTTTTACTAAGTAAAAATGTATGATAGATACCTCGAATCTGAAAGAGCAATAACTGTTTGTTTTAAAACGTGTTTTTCCTGATATCTCAAAAACTTTACTCTTGTCGCTAATGCTATGACGCAAAGTACAAACCAATGACTCCCACATATTTCGGCTTAGCGAGTCGCCCACAAAAAGTAACCTTTTGCCTCTCAACCTCTCGAGAAAATCTGTTGCATTTAACCTATTCAATCCAGATAAATTAATTTTTTTATGAAAATAAAATAATAAATTTATAAATATTGGTGTAAATTGAATAACTAACCTTGGAATGTTGCGTTGATTTGGTTGCCACCTCCAATTCAAGAAATCGAGATCATGCGTCCCGTTTTTGTAACAATTGAAATCATCGTCTATATAAGGGCAAGAGCCAGGTGGATAGAGAGGATAACTCTCATCTCTCACCCATTTTCCATCAAATATATCATATTTTTCTTGGGATAAACCAGCCTGATTAGTGTCAGTGAAACTATGGCTAAAATTCTTATTTTTATCCTTAAGCCGAGAACTATTTCTATCATCGTAAACGTTGCTATAGTTCTTCCCTTTATCCACATTTGTTTCATTTTTAAAGGAAGTCTCCGACTCCGTGTCCGGCACATTTTCTATTGTAGAAATCGCGGCCTTGTCGGTTACATTTTCTAGAGAATCGGTACCGATTACATTAGCATTGCCCGAACTGTTGCCACCAATGGTTTTATCCAATGCAGGTTTTTCTCGGGTCAGAGTTGTATTTGAAACAGCATTTACCGAATTATTGAAATTAAAGTTTTGTGTATGATTATTCCCAAATTTTTGCTCAATTACACTATAATTCGAACTAATTGGCGAAGAATCAGTTTCATTTCGACCATCAATCCTTTCAAGAAAGGTGTTATTTGAGGTATTTGCAGAGAGGGTATTAGTCAATTTGGGGGTGGTGATGGGTTGATTGTCAACAGAAACAAGAAGGCAAATGAGTAAGAGAGATGCCAAAATTACACATACGGTGAAGCCAGACGCGAGACTTCGCTCCCCGAAAACAAACATCTTCTTGCTACACTCCATTTCGAAGCAAAACAAGCATTCTTCTTTTAGTATACATAAAACAAACAACTTGTACAAAATACATTATAAAATGCAAAAATTACAAATAATTAATCCATAAAACACCACAAAATTTCATATCATTGAGTATTTTCGGATATTTTCGGGTATTTTTCGGGTATTTTCGGGTTCGGGTATACCCGCGGGTAAAAATTTACTCCCGTACCCGAACCCGGAGCGGGTATTTTTTTCGGGTAATACCCGACCCGCGGATATTTTTTTTCGGGTATTACCCGCCCCATTCGGGTCAGGTACCCGCGGGTTCGGGTTTTACCCGGCTCATTGACATCCCTATGTATGATGTCTTGTGTCTCTCTCTACTCTCCAATCTATATCCTAGATATATTCTGATGTATGTAAAATTACCTCTTATGTATGTTATGTGTCTATTTATATTTATATAGGTGGTTGGTAGCATGATGGCCTATAATGAATAAGGGTGCGTTTTTAGTATTAATAGTATTTTTTTTTGAGAAAAATAGAGTAGGCTCAAAGTCCTACATCTATTGTTGGATTTCATTAATTTAGAAATCGATTACAGAAACTATATTGGAGAAAATCTCCATTGACAGCCATCCATTAATCTTAAAACACAGCTTGACAGCCATTCACTAACTTAAGACACAACTCTAATATAATATTCAATAAGAAAGCATAAGGAAAAAAAACTAAGAAAAGAAACTCCACATCTCCCTTCATAATCAGAACTTAGAATCCATCAATTCCAGTTCCGGTTTTGAAATCCTCCCGACAAGAGATGTAATAATATCTATCTTCTTGTTCTTAGCCTTGACTAAGTTCTTCACGATTCCTCTTTCAGCGTTCTTCAATCCAACTCCCCTTCTCCTTTTAGATCTCGCTAAGCTCAATAGAATCCATGCCCCCTTAAGAAAACTTCTACTTCGTCACTATCTTCCATCCACTCCCAAAGCAACCATCATCTCCATAATAACTCGAAACCCTAATCATCCTCATTCCCCCCCGCAATCACTACTCTTCCGAATTGCAAAATTCTTTCAGGATTTAGAGCTTTGAAGAAGAGATCCCTGTCAGCCACTATTAAATCAATCAATTGACATGGTCTCAATTTAACCTCCTGAAAAATTCTTCGACATCGCTCACACCAAATGTGATATATGAAAATCACAATTAACTCACAATATTCTCTTTTAGAAGATGAAGCCTTCAATAACTCAATGGGATCCACATTTGAATCAGTAACAATTCCAGTTATACATTGTACTCTTCTCCTCTTTTGTATATTCACAATCAATAATTAAATGATTAATCGTTTCTTCTTTACAGCAGCAGAGAGAGCAACGATTAGGAATTTCCCACCCCTTCTTCTTTAAATTATCAATAGTAAGTATTCTATTTTTCTCCAACAACCAAATAAATAATTTTATTTTTAATGGTACCTTAAATTTCCAAATTTTCTGTAGTGAGAAATTCTCAGAAACCCCACTAATCCAAGTTTCATATGCATTTTTACAGGAGAATACCTTATTTATGGACCATTTCCAGTTGATTTCATCTTCAATTTGAGGTAGCAATTGGATAGATACTAAAGCATCTTGAAGCCAGTGGAATTGTCCTTGAGCAATTGGGGATAGAGGTTGAAAGAGATTCAAAGCCGATTGTAAGTCCACTAATTCCAACTCTCTTAAAATTCCAAATAATGTAGATTGATAATTTCCAGAAAAGGAAAATAATTCCTTACATTGAGATTTAATTATTCTATATCCCCAATTATCATTCCAAAAATCAATTAAATTCCCTGAACCAACTTGAAAAATTGTACCTGATTTGAAAAAATCCATATTTTTTAGCACATCTTTCCAAAAATAAGATATATTGTTTAAAAATTGATTCCCCACTTCTCCTATTGTCATTTCAACCAATTCATTCCACGGCAATTTCTTCCCAACTTTATAGAATTTCCATAACCATTTCAACAATAAAACTTTATTAAAAATCTCCAAGTTTAAAACTCCTAATCCACCATATTTCTTTGGCCTAGACACAATTCTCCAATTCACCAAGTGATATCCATGATCTCTAAAACCTTTCCATAAAAATCTTTTTCTAATATCATCAATTTCCTTTAATGCCCATTTAGGAAATTTAAAGACATTAAAATAATAGATTGGTAATGAGGTTAAAACTGAATTAATTAGGGTTAATCACCCACCTATATTCAATTTACTCCCTTTCCAGCTTTGCAATTTTCTTGAGATTCTTTCCACAAATTCTCTGAATTGCATTTTATTTGGTCTTTTATAATGTAGAGGTAAACCCAAATAGTTAATAGGAAAGGTTGATTTAGGACAATTAAGTTCCTGTGATAATAAATCCATTTCACTATTTTCCACATTTATTCCTACCATCTCTGATTTTGAATAATTTATTTTTAACCCAGTCTCATCTCCAAAAACATCTAAAATATGTTTTAACCTCCTCACATTTATTAAGTTAGGCTCCATAAAGAATATACTATCATCAAGATAGAATAAAGATTGTTTAATATTTTCCATAGGTTTCCTTATATACCCTTCATCACTTAATCTCTCTATTAACTTAGATAATACATCCATAATTAAAATAAAAAGATAAGTGGATAATGGATCCCCTTATCTTAAACCTCTTCTCAAATGCACATATTTCCCTGATTTTCCATTTAATATTATTCTTGTAGAGCCTTTTAGCACTGAATTTTGAATCCATAATAAAAAAGTTCCCTCCAAAGTCCCTAGCTTTTAATAATTTTAATAAAAAATTCCAAGACACACTATCAAAAGCTTTGTGTATATCCAACTTCAAAAGCAATAAAGATTTATTCATTTTATGTGCCTTACAAATCACTTCCCTTGCATAGACATAATTGTCTGTAATATTTCTATTTTTCAAAAAACCCAATGGATTATTATCAATCATTCCATCTATTATTCCACTTAATATATTAGATAATACTTTTGAGAACAATCTCTGCAGGCTTGAAGCCAAGGAAATTGGTCTAAACTCCTTAGGATATATTGATTCCTCTTTTTTTGCAATTAGTGCAATATAAGAAGAGTTGAAATGTGATAACCCTAATTTCCCCTCTTTATTAAATAAGTCCAATATATTTTTTCTCAAATATTTCCAAAAAGCTTGAAAAAATTCGGCATTAAAACCATCAGGTCCTGGGCTCTTATCCAGTTTTCATTGAGAGACCACAAGATCTAACTCCTTCATTTCAAAATCCTTTTCCATAAATTCCAAATTTAGAACTTCATTTCTGTAAAAATTTTGCAAATTAATTTCACCCAATTTCACTCTATTGGTCAAGTTATCCACATTACTACCCATCAAATCCTTATAAAATTTGAACAAAACCTCTGCCTTAGCTTGATGATCCCTCACCTCTACTTCACCTTCTCTTTCCTTAAGCATAGGAATTAATAATTTATTTATTTTATAAGTGGCATGTTCATGAAAGAACTTAGTATTGCATCTCCTTTTGATATCCACATGAATTTTGATCTTTGCCTCCAATAAATTTCCTCTTGTATAGCCAGCTCATTAAACCTGTCTTTTGCAGTTAACCTAATCCATGTTTCAATACTTGTTAAACCCCTCTTTTCTTTTATCTCATCTATCCAATCTATAATTTTTTTTACAATTACTCAATTGCATTTGGATATTACCTTGTTTCTCCTTACTCCATTGTTTCAATCTTTTCCCTAATAATTCCAATTTGAAATAAAATTCCTCCATATTTAGAGATTTAGTAGCTAATAAATGTGATTTTATTATATTAATTGCATCCTCATTCTTTAACCAATAATTTTCAAATCTAAAACCTCCAAAGATAGGAAAATCAATTTTTGCTATATAAATTAAAGGTATATGATCAGAGCAAGTATTAGAACCTGGAATCATTTGTGAATTTGGAAATATCCTCATCCATTTTTCATTAATTATAATTCTATCAATTCTTGCTTTTGCCACAGAATTAGCCCATGTAAACTGTCTACCACATAAAGGTAGGTCAATTAAGGAGTTTAAATTTAAAAAATCCCTGAAAAGTATAGTATTTCTCCAATCCCTATCCATTCCACTTATTTCATGAGATGCACAAACCAAATTAAAATCTCCCATAATTAGCCAAGGATCATTTATAAGACTGGCCATACAATTTAGTTCTTCAATAAACTCACACTTAGCATTTTTTTCAATAGGTTCATAAACCCCTGTAACCCTAATCTTCAATCCATTCCATTTAGTCTCAAGAATTATTGTTAAAAAATATTTATGATTTTCCTTCTTAATAAGTTTAAATAAATTAGGATTCCATACCATTATGATACCACCAGAAGCACCTTGAGATGGCAGATATTCATAATCCTTCATAACATTCCCACAAAACTTCATAACCATATCATCATTAAAAAAATCCATTTTAGTTTCTTGAACACACAACAAATCCAATTTTTCTGGCATAATGGTTTTTTTAACTAATATCTTCTTCTCATCATTATTTAAGCCTCTAACATTCCAACTCATGAATTTAATATTTTTATAAGACATTATATATTCAAAAAACATCATTTTTATTAATTCCAACAATTAATTAATACTTCCTTGATCATCCTTTAAAAGGGTATTAATAGTATCCATTCTTTCTTCATTTATATCAATGCCTACAGCAGCAAGAATATCAATAACATCTTCTTTACTATTAATATTTTCTTTCTCCTTAACTTCTAAGTTTTTAACTTTCTTAACTCTTCCTCCTTTAATTTTCCTTTTAGGCTGCTGAATTTCTTTGTATTTTAGCATTTGTGCTTTCTCAATAGGAGAATAATAGAATTCAGTTTGTTTCCCTTTTAATCTAGAACTTCTTCTTTTTTCCTCTAAACCAGTGTTATTAATTAGGTTTTGCTGCTTAGTATTTGCAGATATTCCTTTCCCAGAAATGGATACTACAGTAGATTCAACTGGAGATGATGGCACCACCACTGGAGAAGAATCATCCTTATGTGATACAGGCACCGGAGATGAAAATTCTTTAGAAAAAACAACTTGAGAGGAATTTTTAAGAGAAATATCCACAGGTAGATCTTCTGGAGATAAAGCAGCCAGAGGAGAAACATCAACAGGAAGATCACCTGGAAAAGATACATCAACATGAAGATCAACTGAAGAAGAAACATCAACATGAAGTCCAACTGGAGAGGAAACATCAACAGAAAAATTAACTGGAGAGGAGACATCAACAGAAAAATCAACTGGAGAGGGAACATCAACATGTAGCTCAACAGGAGATGAAGTAACTGAAGGAAGTGCATCAACAAGTAAGTTCCCTGGAGATGAAGCAAATGGAGAAGAGACATCAACAGGGACAGGATTCACCGAAGACACCTCTGGAAAAAGAATGTATGATTTAGGGCTAATTTCTAAATTATTATTCTTCTCTATAATAGATTCATTTAAAAAATCATAATTATAGGGCACCACTGCAAGACTTCTTGAGCTTTCTCCCACTTCAAAATTCCCTTTAGTAATACCTTTACCAGATATATCCTTTAGTTTCATATTATTTGATTTTATAGCCAAACCTTTCTTTGAAAAAGTAATATATAATGAAGAATCCTCTTTACCAAGATTTTCCTTCAACTTATCACTATTTTTTTTTGCATATTATCACATCCTTGATTGATTTCCTTAAGATAAATCATAAATCTTTTATTAACCAAATCCATTCCTTCCTTGTTAATAGAGATTATCTCCTTTCCCTCGGTACTCTTTATAATTCTCTTATCCAACTTAACTCTCCATTCTTGCCTAACTTTTTGCTTTTTAACCTTCCAAACTTTAACAATTTTTACATTTTGATTCTTAACACTATTTCTTTGCACTTTTTTTGAAGCCTTGGAAATTAATCCTGATTCCTTTGCTTGATTATTTCCTTTAACAAGGTCCTTTAAAACCATCACCTTCACCACTGTACTAATTCTCCCATCTATAATCTCAATTAAATCTGGAAATATAGTATATTCATGAGTCAGAATTTGTATACTAATTTCAGGTATTTGCTTTTCTTCCACATAAAACCCCCCGATATGCTTAAGTACTCCAAAGCCAGCAACCATCAAAGAAAGATCAAAATAGTATTAATAGTATTATAATCATAATTACGAAGATGTTACAATTCAAGTATACCATGAAATGAAACAACTCAAATGTCCAAACAATAAAGTGATTTTGTAACGTAGATAATTAATACTGACATGTTGGAATTCATATTAGATTATCCAGCTAAGTAAAATTTTAATTAATTATAAATACATAATTTTGAGTTTTATATTTGTTCCAACAAACAACACATTGTACCGAGGCAAGATCGTCAGTAAAGACAGAAAAAACAATTGTTAAAAGTATATAATCGACAGTTAACCGTCAAAAAAAATTGCCCACAAAATTTTTGTTCGGCAGATGCCTTGCGGATTTGCATCGGATTACTTGATTTTAGACATATATTTACAATCGTAAATGCAATATTATTTTTCAGAATTTATAATTGTATTAATAAAATAATTATGCACAACACCACCGAGACCGAAAGTGAAAGGCCTCTAAAAGTTTTTTTGCACATCTATTAAATATGTAATGTAGCCCAATAATAAATGAATTCTGGCCCAGGAAATAATTATTATATTCTAATTTTATTTATTATCGTGATATTTAATTTAAAAATATTATTAATTTATTATTTAAAAAATTAATTTTTTTAATATAATATTAATATATTAAAATAATTATTATATAACGGTTTTCGTATCACCATATCCATATCACCGGATACGATACGATACTGTATTATCAACAAAAGTCAATTTCATAAAAAGATCTGAAATTTATTATAATAGACACCAAATATTCTAACATATACTATGTAATTTGTTAAAATGAATTTGCACAGACTTCAAGTTTTGTATACATGAGCCGGCCCCGTCATCACCAGAAACCAAAAGCTCTCCACGAATGAATCAACATGGACTGTTGAATGCCTCTACGTTTCCAGAAGTTTTCCAGTTGTCCTTGTTTGTAAAATCCACGGCCAATGAATTGAATCGATGGAGGGAAGAAAGAGGCGGTCATGCGACTATTGTAAAATGACATTTATACAGGTGTACACAGTGCACACTGCATAGAGAATGAGTGATGGAGATGGCAATAAACACTACACAAATCTTGAGAATATAAAGAGAGGGTTCCGGGGCTTGCCCAAAGCCATTTGGGCACAAAGTTTGTCCAAACACCATACTCACCGTCACCGTCGGATTGATATCATGATCTGATTTTATTTGATGGACATAACTCTCCATTAACAGCTTTTACAGCTTAACATATATTCTTTGTCGTCAATTTAGGAATGAAATCCCAATAATCTCGCCTCTCTCTCTCTCCTCCCTCTCTCTCTCTCTGTAGCTCTCTAATGAATTTTGGTTGTTTTGGAAAGAGACTTACTGACCCGAAATGGAAAGAACTATAAAGAAATTCTCTAATGGCAAATTGTTTCCTAATTTTTCTTCTGGCAAAATTACTTCTTCTCTTTCTCTTCAACTCGAGCAACATCTTCTCATAATATCATGTCATCGGTTAATCGTGATGCGTCAATTTCTCATCTTGTTAACACATCTGACGAAGAACGGGAGTGCTATGAACCATCTCTACCTCCAAATGTAATTCGAGCTTTTGATCCTTGCATTCGTAAGCAAATAGAAATCCACTAGAACAAGTTTCCATTGATTTCAATAATCAAGGTGATAATTCTTTGTTTAAATCGGTACTTCTTTTAATTATGTTGCACGACAAAAAATTGCAAAAATTACAGTAAAAAACATGGGTTATTCTGAAATTTCCAATTATGCAGGGATTTGATTGCATTTTACGAAAAAGAGGGGTTATTTTGCAAAAATTTCAATTATTCGGGAATATTTTTGCAATTTAGGAATAATGAGGGGTTATTTTGCAAATTGTCCAATTATGAGGGATTTGATTGCAAATTTACTGAACTCTTTTTTGAACTCTTTTTCCAGTACTGGATATGGCAGATATGGCAGATTCAGAAAAAGTTTTTGCCGATATGGCAGATTCTGCCGGATTAAAACCAAAACAAACCTAAGATCTTTTGGCAAAACAAGCCGGGGGTCGAGAAACAAACCTATGATCTGCGCGGGGGGACAAGGCTTCCCCTCGCCTCATACTAAGATTCGCGCCTACTTCGATACTTACAAAAAGGATATTATGAGGAGTAAAAAGAAGCAAGTTACTTTGCAGGGGTTGAAGAAATCTAAAGGGTAAGATGTTTTTGATAATTTAAAAAAAAATGTTTTTTTTGTGAAGAATTCGTGTAATTTCTCCATATAGTAGGATTATATAGATTTTTTTCTAAAGATTTCCTTTGAAACGTGTTGTTTAGTGTACGTACACGCAGGTTTTTCTATGTTTTATGTTTATATATATTTTATTAGAGAATATGATAAAGATATATTTTTGAAGTAGAAAATGTTAAATTTATAAAAAACAATGAACTGTATCAAATTTGCACCTAACTGTTTTATTCATTTAATAATTGTAATTGCCATGCACATCTTTCTGAATCTTTTCTAATCCTTCCGTTGATATTTTAATTTTCCATCCAGTTCAATCATTTAAGCATTTTAATTGCCATGCATATCATTCTCCGACTTTCCTAATTATTTTTATTGATTTTGTAACTTTTTTATTTCAGATAATTAGTACAATTGACCAAAAAAGATATCAAATGTCTTCATGTTTGAATATATTATGCATGTTTTATTTCAATTTATATTGGATTCATATTTGATTTCGATAAGATAATGAATTCTCAGAACTTCATATGAGAATCTGTCAATGCTATAAGATTTAGATAACAACATATTTCCGAGGCAACGAAAGAAAAAAACAATTGTTAAAGTATATAATCGACGGTTAAGTGTCGAAAATTTTGCAGAAGATGCCTTGCGGATTTGAATCGGATTATTGGATTTTAGACATATATTTACAATTCTAAATGTAATATTATTTTTCAGAATTTATAATTATATAACAGAACAATTATAGCATCATCCAACTAAAAAATTCCAGGTAGCACTCACATCTTGATTAGTCATGAATTAATTACTGAAATATTATTCAGCTATTAATGCATGAAAAATTGAAATTAAGGTGTGGAAGTTGTTTGGAGAGTTCTAGTTAGGTTGTGCGTGTATTTATTGCTGTGCAATATAAGCAAACAATGATTTTAAAATTCTACATAGATGAAAGATTACAAATTAAGATACCGATAAGGCGAAAACTAATCAATTATAATTTCTAAATAGATTGTAAATTAGGATACCGAACACTAACCGAAATACCAAAACTTCAAAAATAGACTAAAGTACCGAACAATAAACAAACCGAAGACTAATCAATTATAACTAAAAAAATTAATATATTACAGAGGTGTACATAGTGGGTAGAGAACGGGTGACGGGTGACGGAGATGAATTCCAATAGGCACTACAATACAAAGAGAGAGCTATAATTTGTCATCCCCTCTGTACAATTTCAGTTTGCTCATGTGACCGAAACGTCGAGCTCGATGTGGCAAACCAGCAATTCGTGAGCTCCAATGCGAGTTTCACTATCCATTTCTATTATCCCCTCTTCTCTCTTTTTCTTCTGTTTACTTCCTTTTTGTAAATCTTAAATCACAGGGAAGAAATGATACATATATAAAGAGATTTATGTTTACCTTACTTTTTATTTTCTCTGCAATTGTGTTAAAATGTTCCTATTTCGTCACGAAAAATAATTACACGAAAAACAAGACACTATCTTTTCCCCACTAATTTCAACAAAAGAATCTGCGTAATAGCGTACCATAAGCTAACAAAATTACAACACGACAACAAATATCAACATACAACAACAATAATCTCCCAACTAATTTCTCCAGGATCCCTTACCTGCCTTGAGTAGCGACGCGTAGAGCAATTCGTTCCACAAATCCGGTACACCAGGCAAACACCAATGGCTACAATCTTGAGACTTCTCGGCCGCGATTTGTTCCTCTATAGAATTGCATTTCTTTCTATAAATGGAAGGGTGTGCGTCTTTTCGGTAATCTGTGAGTCGGCTTATATTGAGGTATATAACTGGGGTTTTCATTTCTTTCAAAACTTGCTCTAAAGCTCTCATTTTAGTAGGGTAATGAGATATATAAGTTTCGTTGGACATTGGTTCGGTAACTTTGTGGCATTTTCCTCCCGAGTTCCATTGTCCGCCCCTATGTGCAAATTAATTTAATCAAATCGAAGAATAAGGATTTTTTTTAAGTGAAAAAAAGGATATATATATATATATATACTCGAAATGGGCGACAGAATAGCCTCTAAATACAACTTGAGTTTTCGAGGGGTTAATGTTGTTATCCACCCATTTTGCCCAAGTTGTAAGTGCCTTTTGATAAGCGTTGAAGGCCTCTAGAAATGGATACACGTAATTCCCCTCTTGATAATAGTTTATCCTGTCATCGAATTCAATGTACGCATATTTAAATACTGTAACTAATGGGGAAAAAAAGTGCATGTACGTACCCTTTGGAGGTCTTCTCATGATTCCACCAATGTCCGGTGTTGAATATTATTATATCGGCTTTGTGGTACGATTTGGTCGTCTCATCCAACATATCGAGTCTAAGTTTTTGATGGAACTCCTTCACCAGAAAGGTAGATGTCACAAAATCCACATAACACTCGTAATCCTGCATTATTAAAATTTCATAATAAAAGCAACGGTTGTTTTACTAAGTAAAAATGTATGATAGATACCTTGAATCTGAAAGAGTAATAACCACTTCTTTTAAAATTCTTCTTCCCTGCTGTCTCGAAAACTTTACTCTTGTCGCTAACGCCATGACGCAAAGTACAAACCAATGACTCCCACATATTTCTGTTTAACGAGTCACCCACAAAAACCAATCTTTTGCCTCTTAGCCTCTCTAGAAAATCTGTTGCATTTAACCTTTGTAAACCAGAGAAAATATTTTAGATGTGTACATGAAGATCAAATTAAATAATAAAATTATAAATATCGAATCATCGATGTAAATTGAATAACCAACCTTGGAATTTTGCATTGATTTGGTTGCCACCTCCAATTCAAGAAAGCTTGGTCATGCCTCCCATTCTTGTAACAATTGAAACCATCGCCTACATAAGGGCAAGAGCCAGGTGGATAGAGAGGATAACTCTCATCTCTCACCCATTTTCCATCAAATATATCGCATTTTTCTTGGGATAAACCAGCCTTATTCGTATCAGTGAAACTATGGCTAAAGTTCTGTGTATGATAATTCCTAAATTTTTGCTCAATTACACTATAATTCGAACTAATTGGCGAAGAATCAGTTTCATTTCGACCATCAATCCTTTCAAGAAAGGTGTTATTTGAGGTATTTGCAGAGAGGGTATTAGTCAATTTGGGGGTGGTGATGGATTGATTGTCAAACGAAACAAGAAGGCAAATGAGTAAGAGAGATGCTAAAATTACACATACAGTGAAGCCAGACGCGAGACTTCGCTCCCCGAAAACAAACATCTTCTTATTACACTCCATTTCGAAGCAAAACAAGCATTCTTCCCTTGTGAAAGAAAGTTTGGAAGACAATGGAACATTTCTCTAGTTATAAAGAGGTATGAATTTTTTATACTCCCTATAGTATTAAGTTTAATTTTCATGCAATAATATTTCTTTAGACCAAAATATCTCTCATTTACGTAATATTTAATGATATCATTTTAACGATACTTTATGATATTACATTAATATCTTTTATCCATTATTTATATGTATATTATAAATTTATTTATGTTGAATATGATTTTTTATTATTATGTCTTATTATTATGTCTTATGATTGTATTTATGTTTTAGTTCTTATATATTTATATTAAATGTATAATATAATTTTTTATTTGTTATTTTGGTTTAAACAAAAAAAAAAGAATATTTATGCGGATACTTTGATACAGACAACAAATTTCTTATGAGGAGTAAAAAAACCAAGTCACTTTGCGGGGGTCAAAGAAATCTAAAGGGTGAGATGTTTTTGATAATTTTGAAAAAAAATAATCCTTTTTTTGTTGTTGAAAAATTCGGGTAATTTCTCCATATAGTAGGATTATATAGATATTTTCTAAAGATTTCCTTTCAAACTTGTTGTTTAGTGTACGAAGTACACGCAGGTTTTTCTATGTTTATGTTTATGTTTATATAAAGATATATTTTTGAAGTAGAAATGATAAATTTATAGAAAAATTGAACTGTATCAAATTTGCTCCTAACTGTTTTATTCATTTAATAATTGTAATTGCCTTGCACGTCTTTCTGAATCTTTTCTAATCCTTCAATTGGTATTTTAATTTTCCAACTACTTCAATCATTTAAGCATTTTAATTGTCATGCATATCATTTCGTGACTTTCCTAATTGTTTTTCTTGATTTTGTACTTTTTGTAACTTTTGAATATATTATGTATGTTTTATTTCAATTTATATTGGATTCATATTTGGTCTCGATTTATATCAGATTTGTTAGATCAAAATCCAAACCCCAACAAGATAATAAGTTCTCACAAGTTCATATGAGAATCCATCAATGATCAACGTTATAACATAATAACAAAACAATGTTGAAACAAAATATAGTGAAATGATAAAGAATAATCCGGAGATGTATATTCGGACCACGATAATCCGGAGATGTAACGATAAAATTGGGTGAACGCTAAAATAACATGTAATAAGATGTAACGATAAAATTGAAACAATTTATCCGGATCGCGTGAACGCTGTCTTTAGACATTATTTCGTCCGTTCGTGAAGATTGTTGGAAATGCTCCAAGATAATCCGGAAATGTCGTTTTTTAGGGCACGTTAATAAGAATAACGGATGATAGACTTCTTCAACACCCAACTCAAAATAGTATACCGTTTATATAAAATAATATATTGAGATATATGTAGGAAATTAAAGAGCATATAAAGTGTAGAGGCCTTCTACCAATGCCCTCCTCATTTCACCCACATTTTCATGATACAAATTTCAAAGCAATTAATTCTTAATTATCTCTCTCTCAATTAACGGTTAATTCATATTTATTAATAATTGAATATTTCTAACTAATCTTTAATCTATAACAATCTTAATTATGTATTAATTTTTTAATAATTATGAATTAATTGTTAATTAATTTTGCTAATGATAGATTAATTGAGAGATCATAAAAGTACGGGAAAAATAGGTGGGAAAGAGTATAATATTCCTAAAGTGTATATGTATGAATCTATGATGTCTTGTGTCTCTCTCTCTCTACTCTCCAATCTATATCCTAGATATATTCTGATGTATGTAAAATTACCTCTTATGTATGCTATGTGTCTATTTATATTTAGGGTAATTGTTCCATACCCCTGAAAGTCACCACAACCTTGATGATTGAATCATCTCACGTCATGGGGGTGCATGGCATTGATAGGTAACTCCAACTTCCATTCAAATTTCCTCCTCAATTTTTGTACCATTGGTATTGTTGGTTAATTCATTGTAAAATAATTATGAAATAGTAATTAATAAATATGATAAGTAATAATTATTTTGTAACATAATTTTCAGATAATTAACATGATTAAAAAATAATATTTTTCTAATACAACTAAAAAATATATGGTAACTTAATTAACAATATATCAGATAACAAATATTATTTACAAATTCAATGAAGATATATATTTGATAATTTAATTAACAAACATAAATTCTCTTTTATAACATAATTAAATTTAAATTTTTGTAGAAATAAGCATGCATAAATTCCTTTTTATAACTCAATTAATCATATGTCAATTAACCATTAACATTCATAATTATCGAAAAATAATCAATTAACCACTTATTCAATTAATTTCTTTAGATACCTAAATTAACAGTTCTAAATCCATTTATTCAAAATTTACATAATTAGTAATTACAATTCCTAATTAACAGTTCATTCGATTAACAATTTATTCAATTAACCATTTATTCAATTAACAATTTATTCAATTAACAACTTATTCAATTAACAGTTTAGTAATTACATTCATAATTACATAATTAGTAATTACAATTTATTCAATTAACAATTTATTCAAAATTAACCATTTATTCAATCTAAATCCATTTATTCAATTAACCATTTATTTAAAATTAACAGTTCTTAATCATATGTCAATCTTAATTCATTTATTCAAATAATTAGTAATTACAATTCCTAATTAACTCCCAATCCCGCTCGGTACCAGAATCCCTGCATTAATTTCTGTCGAATCCATCCTCCAATTCAATCTCCACAATCCATCCTCTTGGTTGAATCTTCGTGCCGGAATTCACCGTCAATCCAACGCCTCTTTGTCGAATCCAGCCTCCCTGTTTGCGGTACCAGCGATTGCGGTACCGATCCAACCCTTTAAACCCCCATCGCTTCTCAGTTAACCATCAATCTGGAAAATAAATAAATTTTAATTGTTAATTGACAACAAATTGCACGAATTAACTGGTCATACTAGTAATTACAGGTAATACCAACAATCTAAATACTGTAAATTGCTGTAAATGACGAATTAACTGGTAATGAACGAATTAACTCGTAATACCAGTAATTACAGGTAATACCAGAAAAATCAGTAACTAATTGCTGTAAATTGGGTTTTCAGTTCACCACTAATTGCAGTAATACGACTAATTACAGTAATTAAAACATAATGAATTAACTTACCTCCAGATCCAGATCGATCAGCTAGGGTTTTCGTCTCGTCAGGTAGGGTTTCGTCTTCAGTTACTGAGAGAGAGAGAGAGAGAGAGAGAGAGAGAGAGAGAGAGAGAGAGATCCAGATCGCTAGGGTTTGTGCTAAATCTAGGGTTTCGTCGCCATCTAGGATCTCGCTACGATTTGCCTAAATTCATCTTCAGCTATGGTCTCGTCAGCTAGGGTTTCGTCGTCAATCTAGGGTTTGTCGACTGAGAGAGAGAGAGAGAGAGAGAGAGATCCAGATCGCGCGCGAGAGAGAGAGAGAGAGAGAGAGAGAGAGAGAGAGAGAGAGAGAGAGAGAGAGAGAGAGAGATCGCGCGAGAGAGAGAGAGAGAGAGAGAGAGAGAGAGAGAGAGAGAGAGAGAGAGAGAGAGAGAGAGAGAGAGGAGAAGCGGCGGCTGCAAATGAAGACAGGAGAGAGAAAGTGGGTAGGTCAAGGATATTTATATAGTTCGGTCCATCAATTGATGGGCAATAGGGGGATATTTCGGGGAGCACTTGCATTAACGATCCTGCGTCATGCTGATTCAATCGGCATGACCAGGATGGATCTGGGGGGTTCAATATATGATCCCTTATATTTATATAGGTGATTGGTAGCATAATGGCCTATAATGAATAAGGGTGCGTTTTTAGTATTAATAGTATTATAATCATAATTACAAAGATGTTACAATTCAATTAAATGTATACCATGAATTGAAACAGCTCAAATGTCCCAACAATAAAGTGATTTTGTAACGTAGATAATTAATACTGACATGTTGGAATTCATATTAGATTATTCAGCTAAGTAAAATTTTAATTAATTATAAATACATAATTTTGAGTTTTATATTTGTTCCAACAAACAACACATTGTACCGAGGCAAGATCGTCAGTAAAGACAGAAAAAACAATTGTTAAAAGTATATAATCGACGACGGTTAACCGTCAAAAAAATTTGCCCACAAAATTTTTGTTCGGCAGATGCCTTGCGGATTTGCATCGGATTACTTGATTTTAGACATATATTTACAATCCTAAATGCAATATTATTTTTCAGAATTTATAATTGTATTAATAAAATAAGTATACGCAACACCACCGAGACCGAAAGTGAAAGGCCTCTAAATTTTTTTTTGCACATCTAATAAATATGTAATGTAGCCCAATAATAAATGAATTCTGGCCCAGGAAATAATTATTATATTATAATTTTATTTATTGTCGTGATATTTAATTTAAAATTATTATTAATTTATTATTTAAAAAATTAATTTTTTTTTTCTTTTTATATAATATTAATATATTAAAATAATTATTATATAACGGTATTCGTATCACCATATCCGTATCACCGGATACGATACGATATTGTATCATCGTATCCGTATCGTACCGAATACGATATCCGTATTCGTATCCGTATCCGTGCAATATAACTTAGAATTGTTGGGAACGGGATCCACCTTCTCACGTAGCCACAACAGAGGCCACCACGTTTCGATACCATCACCTAGGGGCGGTCCAAAATTTTGAAAAATGAAGTCAATTCCATAGAAAGATCTGAAATTTATTGTAATAGACACCAAATATTCTAACATACACTATGTAATTTGTTAAAATGAATTCGCAGTCATCACCAGAAACCAAAAGCTCTCCAGGAATGAATCAACAAGGACTGTTGAATGCCTCTACGTCTCCATAAGTTTTCCAGTTGTCCTTGTTTGTAAAATCCATGGCTACTGAATTGAATCGATGGAGGGAAGAAAGAGGCGGTGCGGCTATTGTAAAATGACATTTACACAGGTGTACACACTGCATAGAGAATGAGTGATGGAGATGGCAATAAACACTACACAAATCTTGAGAATATAAAGAGAGAGCTCACTTGGGTGAGAGGAGCTCTAATTTGTTATCTCCTCTGTACAATTTCAGTTTTTTCATGTGAGTGGGACGCCGAGCTCGACAAGGCAAACCCGCAATTTGTGAGCTCCTATGCGGGTTTCACCAACCCTTTCTATTATCCCCCTCTTCTCTCTATTTCTTCTTTTACTACCTTTTTGTAAGCCATGCTAATAAATCTTAAATCCTAGGGAAGAAAGGACACATATATAAAGAGATTTATGTTTACCTTTGATTTTGTTCTTTTTGCTCTGCAATTGTGTTAAAATGTTCCTCTTTTCGTCGCGAAAAATAATTACACGAAAAACAAGTACACTACCTTTTCTCCGCTAATTTCAACAAACGAATCTACAGGATGGCATTCCATAAGCTAACAAAAATTACAACACAAAAACAAATATCAACATACAGCAAGAATAATCTCCCAACTAATTTCTCCAAGATCCCTTGCCAGCCTTAAGTAGCGACGCGTATAGCAATTCATTCCACAAATCCGGTACACCAGGCAAACACCAATGAATACAATCTTGAGACTTCTCGGCCGCGATTTGTTCCTCTGTAGAACTGTATTCGTTTCTATAAATGGAAGGGTGTGCGTCTTTTCTGTAATCTGTGAGTCGGCTTATATTGAGGTATATAACTGGTGTTTTCATTTCTTTCAAAACTTGCTCTAAAGCTCTCATCTTCGAAGGGTAATGAGATAGATATGTTTCGTTGAATACCGGTTCTGTTTCTTTGTGGCACTGCCCTCCCGAGTTCCATTGTCCTCCCCTACATCCAAATTCAGTTAATCAAATCGAACAATGAGAGTTATTTTTTCTCAAAAAAAAAGTGAGAAGGATATAAATATAATGCACCTGAAATGGGCGAAAGAATAGCCTCTAAATACAACTTGAGTTTTCGAGGGGTTAATATTGTTATCCACCCATTTCGCCCAAGTTGTAAGTGCCTTTTGATACGCTTTTAAGACCTTTAGTGCTGGATACACGTAATCCCCCTCTTGATAATAGTTTATCCTGTCAACAAATTCAAATATTCAAAAAATTTAAAACAAATGAAAAAAAAGAAGAATGTATGCACCGGTGTTATAAAGAACGGTGTATAACGATAAAAAAAAAAACAGTAAAAGCGGTTACGGACCGGTTCGTTTTTGCAACACGATCTCAAATTATTTGTTAATTGTATTAGAATATTTTGAATTATGTTTTAAATTGATTTAATTTGTTTAAAGTTAATGTAAGTTGTTAATTGTAAGTTTGTGTTTTGATGGTATGTTTATATCTTTTGACGTTGATTTAATATATGTTTCTATCATATGTTATTTATTTTGTTGTTTATCTTTGAGTTTTAATTATAATTTGTTATAAGTTAACACCGGTTTTATTTTACGGATGAAGCACTGAAATGGTGACTCGTCGTTCCGTATCGTTTTACGTTTTTTACGACACTGGCATTACGTACCCTTTGGACGTTTTCTCAGGAGTCCACCAATGTCCGGTGTTGAAAATTATTATATCGGCTTTATGGTACGTTGTGGTCGTCTCATCCAACATATCGAGTCTAAGCTTTGTATCCTTCATGTTGCTACTGTATTGATAAGTCTTTTTCACGAGAAATGCGGATTTCACATAATCCACATGACACTCGTGATCCTGCATTATTCAAATTTCATAATAAAAGCAATGTTTTTACTAAGTAAAAATGTATGATAAATACCTCGAATACGAAAGAGCAATAACTGTTTGTTTTACAACGTTTTTTTCCCGATATCTCAAAAACATTACTCTTGTCGCTAACGCCACGACGCAAAGTACAAACCAATGACTCCCACATATTTCGGCCTAACGAGTCGCCCACAAAAAGTAATCTTTTGCCTCTTAACCTCCCTAGAAAATCTGTTGTGTTTAACCTATTCAATTCAGATAAATTTAAAAAAAAAATAAGGTTATGAAAATCAAATTAAATAAGAATATTATAAATATTGGTGTAAATTTAATGACTAACCTTGGAATGTTGCATTGATTTGGTTGCCACCTCCAATTCAAGAAATCATGGTCATGCCTCCCATTCTTGTGACAATTGAAATCATCACCTACATAAGGGCAAGATCCAGGTGGATAGAGAGGAGGATAATTCTCATCTCTCGCCCAATTTCCATCAAATATATCGCATTCTTTTTGGAATAAACCAGCCTTACTCGTTTCGTTCTTAAAGGAAGCTGCCTTTGCAACTGAGATATTTTTTATGGTAGAACTCGTACTAGTTAAGCTGCTAGTATTTGGTGTTAATTTGGAGAAAGAAAACGACGGGGTGGTGATGGTTTGATTATCAACTGGAACAAGAAGGTAAATGAGTAAGAGAGATGCTAAAATAACACCTACGGTGAAGCCAAATGCGAGAGTTCGCTCCCAGAAAACAAGCATCTTCTTGCTCCACTCCATTTTGAAGCAAAACAAGCATTCTTCACTTCAGTTTGCTAGCTAGAGCAACAACGAAAATTAAATCTCAAATCTCAAGCTTGGAAGAGGAAGAGACGAGGGAGAAGAAGATGAGAGAGAGGTATGCAGTATCAGGAGTTTGTTGTTTTCAGAATCTTTAGATTTGAAATCTCATCCACCCTTATTAATGAATTCTCAAAGTATGAGAATCGGTCAACCCTATAAAATACCAGCATCTTAACGAGGCAAGATCGCCCGTAAAGACGGAAAAAACATTTTTTTAAGTATTTTTTAAATTTTGTTAGGCAGATGCCTTGCGGATTTGAATCAAATTATTTCGTGGAATTTGATGCGGTGTTCAAGTCCAAAAACATTGCTTCGTTGTTGCGCGGATATTTCAAAAATCAAGTCGTATCGTATCGGATGTCGTATCGAATACTCGTCGGATACTTCACGTGATGTACCCGAATATTTTATTTCAAAATAATAACGGATACTTGTCGGATACTTCTAATGTATAAATAAATGTACATGAAAACTAAAAATAAAAATAAAAATCGAAATAAATAGATAATACATATAAATTAATAAGAAAAAAAAGTACATTTTTACCCTTCAAACTTGTCCCAAATGTACAACTTACCCTCCAAACAAAAAACTGCACGTTTTTACCTCCTGAACTTTCAAAAATTATTCAGTTTGCTCCATTCATCCATTTTGTGTTAAAACCTCTGTTAAATGGTGATGTGGCATGCTGACGTTGATTTTTTCAGTGCATTGTGGTGATGACATGACAATTAAATTCATAACCCGATCCGTTTCTTCCTAAACCCATTAACCAAAATAATTAAATCCAATAAACCCAAACCCACCCCCTCTCTCTCTCTCTCTCTCTCTCCCTCTCACGACATCCCCCTCTCTCACTCTCCTCAGTGCGAGGTCTGGAAGCTCGCAGGATTCTCTCTCTCTCTCTCTCACTCTCTCTCTCTCTCTCTCTCTCTCTCTCTCTCTCGCTGTTGTGCTTTCTCCTCTCGGTTTTCAAGTTCGTTGTGTGCTTTCTCCTTCCCTTTGCTCGATTGATTAGTAAGCTCTCTCTTTCTCGATTTTAAAGTTTTTTTGACTGATTTGGTACTGATTTTGTAAAATAACCCTAATTTTTTGCTCTTTCTCGCTGTTGGTACCTATGTATTAACCCTAATTTCAGTAATAACCCTAATTTCAGTAATATTAACCCTAATATCAGTAATATTATCCCTAATTCTCGCTGTTTGTACTCATTTTAAATCTGGTACCAGCTTTGCAATATTAACCCTAATTTTAGTAAAATAAAGTTAATTGAGCTCTGGTACCTGATCCTAATTCAGCTCTGGTACCAGCTTTGCCTAATTTCAGTAAAATAACCCTAATTTAGCCTATTTGCTAAATTATTAAAGTTAATTAACTAGAGTGTGAAAATATGGTACCATCTTTGCAATAAAAAAAGATCCCGACGATAGTGTAATTACATCATTTTTCATAATAATGATTCTATTAGGCAAACTGTATCGATTCGAGGTACCGGTAGAGCAGGTTACGTTAGAGCCGTTTGAACAAGGATGGGCACGTGAGCAACGGCGAAATGGTCCAAGCTATTAAAAACGGAGCTTCAGAAAATATTTAATTTGTTTAGATTTTTGCGGGTATGGATGTAAATTGAAGTTATTGTGATAATTTTGCAATTTTGTGGTGATTTTGGTACTTGATTGTATTTCGAAATTTTTTGTTATGTTTGAGTGTTTGTTGGATTAATAATTTTGAATTAATGAAATAGATGAATTAATTAGTCTAATTATTATGAATACATATGATTTTGTCCAATTATTTGAATTGTGAAATATTTTTCAACATGTTAGTTAGTATATATATTATCAATGAAAATATTGTATATATTATTGTATTATAATCAATAATATATGGAATCAAATAACTAATAACTAATGTAAATAAATTCACAATCCAAGAGGTTTAGTTTTCAAAAAGAATAATTTAGTTATTCATCTTACACCAAACTGATGGTTTATCTTATTACACCAATCTAAATAAATAGAGAACATTGATAATAATTTAGTTTTCAAAAAGAAAAAAAATTAACAAACAATCAATTTGTTGACAAACTAAAATAGGAGCAACAAAACAAGAACAACAACTGATCATGTATCCAGAACTCTATTGGTACGGTACCAGAACTGATCTTCGACATTTACAAAAGGCGATACTTGAACAAACCTACCAAACCCTGACAATAATAGAACACAAATATGGTCAAATAAGAGATTTAATTTGGAATTGAACATATTTTACTAAAAGAAAAATTATACTTGTCCCCTCTAAAATCCCCTAGAAAGCTTGATGCGTTGGCAAAGAAGCATTTAATACGTTTAATAATAGCAAATTTTACGTCTTAGATTTATCAGGTGGTAAACCTAACTTATTAATTTTATTATATTTTTAATTAAATTTCACACGTTTCACATGTGGTAAATGATGAATCGATCCATTGGATCGAATTTAATGTTCTTGCCAACACATCAATTTTGCTAGGGGATTTTAAGGGGGATGTCTATCATCACTCTTACTAAAATTAACCTTAATTAAACCTAAATTCGATGTTCCATGCAATTAATCCTAATTACTTCTCAAATAAATTCATTACATCTCGAAACCATTACTTCTCAATTAATCCTAATTACCCCAGACCCCCCAGGCCCTAAACCCTAATTCCAAACACCATCAGCCCCAAAACATTAATTTTGGCCCTAAATTAACCCTAAATTAACCCCAAAATATAATAAACATTTACTTCATAAGAAGTTATCTATGTAAAAATAATTTTTTAATATATTTTACGTCAAATATATAATATATAAAAATATTAAATATATAAATTATAATTAATAAATAAAAAAATATTATATATAATTGTGGTATCGTATCTTATATTTTTTTGGAAATTGCCATATCGTATCTTATATTATAATCACATTTTCAGAAATATTTCAAAACTACCTCAAAACTTATTTTTAAAATTCGGTACCACCTGATTTTAAAAACGCAATGGGTTAACTAAGTTGAGTAACGGATTTTTAGCAGTGTAATATTGTTCTACAACTTGAAGTATTTTTAGCAGTCAGCATAGAAAATATCGGATTGCTAGATAAAACATTAATATTGTATGAATGTTCTTTTTTTATTTGAATAATGGATTCAGGTTCGCATTTTGCCTTTAAGTTGCTTTCAAATATATTCATCCCATCCCATGCAAAATTTACAATGAAAAGCATACATACTAACAGTAACATTCGATTTATGATCGCAGAAAATTTCGGTTTCAATTAATACTGAGCAAATTCTAAATTTCTATCTACTCCATACTTGGAAAATAGTAGTTTATAAATGAAGAGATTTTTCTATAAAAATTTTTGATTTTTTTCTTTCTATTACTTTTTTTTTTTTAATTTCAGTTTTTCTTTTTTGCTACAAGTACACATGATAATTTCAGATGTTTCGCAGATTTCGAAAGCATTTTTTTGAGAATAAATCTTAAATCACTGGGGAGAAAGGATACATATATAAAGAGATTTATGTTTAGCTTACTTTTTGTTCTTCTCCCTACATTTGCGTCAAAATGTTCCTATTTCGTCGCGAAAAATAATTACACGAAAACAAGTACACTATCTTTTCTCCACCAAGTTCAATAAAAGAATCTACATAATAGAGTACCATAGGCTAACAAAAATTACAACATGACAACAAATATCAACATACAACAACAATAATCTCCCAACTAATTTCGCCACGATCCCTTGCCAGTCTTAAGTAGCGACGCGTAGAGCAACTCGTTCCACAAATCCGGCACACCAGGCAAACACCAATGGCTACAATCTTGAGACTTCTCGGCCGCGATTTGTTCCTCTATGGAATTGTATTTCTTTCTATAAATGGAAGGGTGTGCGTCTTTTCTATAGTCTGTGAGTCGGCTTATATTGAGATATATAACTGGGGTTTTCATTTCTCTCAAAACATTCTGTAAGGCTCTCATTTTCGAAGGGTAATGAGATAGATATGTTTCGTTGAATATCGGTTCTGTTTCTTTGTGGCACTGCCCTCCCGAGTTCCATTGTCCTCCCCTACAACCAAATTCAGTAAATCAAATCGAGCAATGAAAAATATTTAAAAAAAGAAGTGAAAAAAGAGGATATATAATATATATACTTGAAATGGGTGAGAGAATAGCCTCTAAATACAACTTGAGTTTTCGAGGGGTTAATGTTGTTATCCACCCATTTCGCCCAAGTCGTAAGTGCCTTTTGATACGCATTTAAGACCTTTAAAGATGGATACACGTAATTCCCCTCTTGATAATAGTTAATCCTGTCATCGCCAAAATTCAAATATTTAATTACTACAACAAATGAAGAAAAATGCATGTACGTACATACCCTTTGGAGGTTTTCTCATGAGTCCACCAATGCCCCGTGTTGAATATTATTATATCGGCTTTGTGGTATGCTATGGTCGTCTCATCCAACATATCGAGTCTAAGTTTTTCCTCCTCGATGTTGTTATTATTTTGATAAAACTCCTTAACCAGAAATGTGGATCTCACAAAATCTACATAACACTTGTAATCCTGCATTATTAAAAGTTTCATAAGAAAAACAAAGCTTTTACTATTAAACTAAGTAAACATTTATGCTAGATACCTTGAATCTGAAAGAGTAATAACCGCTTGTTTTAAAACGTTTTTTTCCTGACGTCTCAAAAACTTTACTCTTGTCGCTAACACCATGACGCAAAGCACAAACCAGTGACTCCCACATATTTCTGTTTAACGAGTCACCCACAAAAAGTAATCTTTTGCCTCTCAGCCTCTCTAGAAAATCTGTTGCGTTTAACCTAATTGATCCAGAGAAATAAAGAAAAAAAGATTATGAAAATCAAATTAAATAATAAAATTATAAATATTGGCGTAAATTGAATAACTAACCTTGGGATATTGCATTGATTTGGTTGCCACCTCCAATTCAAGAAATCATGATCATGCCTCCCGTTTTTGTAACAATTGAAATCATCGTCTATATAAGGGCAAGAGCCAGGTGGATAGAGAGGATAACTCTCATCTCTCACCCATTTTCCATCAAATATATCACATTTTTCCTGGGATAAACTAGCTTTATTGGTGCCAATGAAACTATGGCTAAAGTTCTTCCCTTTATCCACATTTGTTTCGTTTTTTAAGGAAGATTTCGCGACCGAGATATTTTCTATGGTCGAACTCGCGTTTCTATCGGTCACAACATTAAGTGGAAACAAACTAGTATTTGATGAAGGAGAGAGAGTACTAATTACACTACTAGTATTTGTTGTTGAATTTCTCTGTGAGATCTCTATAGTGCCGGTACTGATTACATCAGCATTGCCCGAATGGTTTGAACTTTTCTCAACCTGAGTCGTGTCCGTTCCCTTTATGATATTACCCGGATCTGACTCTGTGGCGTTACAAGAAGGAATGTTGGAAGTGCTAGTATTATTGCAACCCAAATTGCCTCCAATTTGTTCCTCTAATGGAAAATTTTCTTGGGTCAGAGTTGTATTTGGAACAGCATTTGCCGAATTATTGAAATTCAATATTTGTGTCTGATTATTACCAAATTTCGGTTCAATTACACTGTAATTCGAACTAGTTGGCCAAGAATCGGTTTCGTTTCGACCATCAATTCTTTCAAGAACTGTGTTGTTTGAGGTATTTGCAGATAGAGTAGTAGTCGAATTGGGGAAAGAAGAGTGAGGGTTCAAGAAAGAAAAGAGAGAGGAGAAGGAGGAGGGAGAAGACGACGTGGTGGTGATGGGTTGATTATCAACAGAAACAAGAAAGCAAACGAGTAAGAGAGATACTAAAATCACACCTACAGTGAATCCAGACGCGAGACTTCTCTCCCAGAAAACAAGCATCTTCTTGCTCCACTCCATTTCGAAGCGAAACAAGCATACTCCGCTCCAGTTCGCAAGAGCAACGAAGAAAACGAAATGGGTTACTTGTGAGTGTTCAACTCTCCACTCTCCAGCAAGCTTCCAATGAAGACGCGAGCGAGCGAGCGCGCGCGAGAGAGAGAGAGAGATGGAGAGTGAGGGGCCGAGGGGGTGCGTGGTGTCAAATGTCGGTGCGTTTTCCCAGAAAGAGATGGGGAGGGAATTAAATGGTATATTGGGATATTGGGATCTTGGCCATTTTTTGAACATTTATTCGTCCCAGTATAGTAAGGATCATTACTGTATTAGTTTAGTAGTATTATATTTAGGATAATTCTTCCATGCCCCTCAAATGCACAAAAGCATCCCCGATCCGTACGGATGTGGTGAATAGTGCATTTGAGGGTTAATACGATCCCCCAATTTGCACTTTTCGTTGTATTAGCGATTAATTATGTTTTGAATTAACGATTAATATAAATATATTAGTCATCAATATAATTAATAATTTCAATTAACCATCAATTCAAATGACGAAATATATTAATCGGGAGATATATATCATTTCCCCCCAATTGTTAAATCTGGGGGGAAACTCAGGGGCACGGTAAATGAGCTCTTATATTTATACCTTTGTCATTTTTTTTATACAATTCCTAACCTTAAGACTAGTGTCCGTACGTGCTATGCACGTGTTGATCCTATCTTATTATCGATTACTAATCCCATATTTAGCATGATTTGAATTTTGTTTTCGGTTATGAGGACTCTATTATAGGCTAGTAATTGTTTTAGCCGTCTGGTTTAATGCAAAAACAAAAGTCCGTACGTGCTAGTAATTTTTTAGACAATTGTTTTCGGTTATGAGGACGCTATTATTTGAATGCAATGTGTCTTTGTAAATAGTCTAAGGGCAGTTTAATGCAAAAAAAAAAAAAAAAAAAATTTGTTTTCTTGTTTATAGAAACACGGAAAATAATTTTATATTTCAAATAGAAAATTTCGTTTTTAAAATGAGAAATCATATTTCATGTTAATAATTGATGTACCTCATGTTCCCAAACGTATTCCCATCAATTGTTATTTTCATTTTGGGAGGAAAAAAAAACAAAAAATCAAAACTCTTTCAATTATCAACATTGAATTATCAACTTTGAACTATCCATATTTGTTATCGTTATAGTTCAAATTATATCACCAAGTTAAAATTTGATCACAATTCAATTTATCGTGTACTAAGTTAAATTTTGATTTATCTAATTATAAGTTTTAAACTCTTGATTGTAGAAATTAGTTAATGAATTGTTTTGATGTCCAAAATTGATATTTCAAAAATTATGTATCCAATCGATCCGGAAGCTCTTCGAGGTGGGATACAGCCAACGTTGAACACAAGCTTGATGAAAACCGAACCTCGTCGGAAGGGAAGATAGCTAAGGAAAAGAGAGGCGGGGTTTCATGGGGTCGGTGCTGGGATTAGTAGTCTACCTACTCGGGCAGTAGCGAGCGAACTCGGACGGTGAAAGATGGTGAGGAAGATAAAGGGATGATGACTATTCTGTGCAGATCCTTTATCTGTGTAGCGTGGTTATTCATCTCCATTTTGAAGGAAGAAATCGACGATTCCAAGTTCTTTGACCCCACTCAGAAATTATTTTCGCCGGTTGTTTTTTCTATGGAGGTGCTTGCCATTTAGCATCACAGCCATTAGCCGGTTACTTTGTTCAAATCAATATTATTCCATATTCGTACTCGGCCAATCTCTGGCTTGTTCCCTTGGTGGGGATTGAGGATGAATTGAATAGGGATAAAATACCGTTTGAACTAACAAGGGAATTGGTCAGTGATAACAGTTTGAGTTCGAAGAGGTAGGACAGTTTAGTAGTATCGCCGAAGTCAAAGAGGGCAAAGCAGAACCATTAGGGCTCTACCTCTATTTGAATCACTATGTCTTGTCCAATGGTAAGTCATTAATTTTTTAAAAACAAGACGCTCGTCACATTTTTAATTTGTCCAAATAAAATTATTTCGTCAAATTTAAGTCATTCAAACTTTAGTTGTCCATATTAATATTTAATGTTTAATTATTTTAATGTTGTCACTAAAATGTGTATTTATGTAGATTATGTCACTCTATTAAATTTTAGTCACTCAATTTTCAATTGATGGTATAAATTTTACTCAAACTTTTAATTCTCCATATTTTGTATAAAAAATTTCGGCATAAATTTTTCCATTCGTTGTCCAAATTAAACAATCTTCAAACTTTAGACACACAATTTTTTTTTCATGTTATTAGAATTATTTTGATATGCCAAATTAATTCACTCATCTTAAATTAACCTAGTTTTTTTTTGTTCGATTCAGGCCCGTAGGCACAACCCCCCCCCCCCCCCCCCCCCCCCCCCCCCCCCCCCCCTAATATCTAACCCCAAGGCTGCCCTGAATAAACCCTCTTTTTTGCCTCAACCGGGACTTGAGCCCGGGTGTGGCATGTGAGGCAGCCCAATACCATTCCACTACGCTAGTGCGTTGGGTGGTAAATTAACCTAGTTAATGACACAACTTTAATGGATCTGAACACTATCAATTTCACTTTTCCCAATTAACACTCTAATTAACTCTATCAATTAACAATTAATTCATAATTAATATTTTTGGAATATTCTTAATTAACTATTAATTGACGAAAACTCTGATTACATATTATTTTTTGTTAATCATGAAATAATCATTAATTCACCTTATTAATTAGAGTGTTAATTGAAAAAGACGACTCATCACGATTTTGTGAGGAGAATAGAGGAATAGTAGAGGTTTTCTATTTTATTTCTATCTTACGTTGCTAATTGTTATTATATTTTTCTTTTCATTATTACAAATTTTTCGATATGCCAAATTAATTCACTCAGCTTAAATTATCCAAAGTAATGACACAACTTTAATTGATTTTCATGTTAATGACACAATTTTAATTGATCTTCACACCATTATTTTTTTGTTGTGGAATGGCAGATATCTCTTTCATGTGTTAATCATTCGACCTTTAATTGCTCAAACAATCACTGATATTTTATTGAGTAATTATACACAACATGTTTTCGCAACATGATTTTCAGCATGATGATGATTGGCAACATGTAAGATGTGGATCAACATCTTGTGTAGAATTATTCTATTTTATTTATGTCATTTTTTGCAATAATACTTTTAGTTTGTCCCACTTAGTAATCTTGGTTACTCTACTTGTATTGTTGTCGCTACACGTTTGGTTGTTTTAGTTAGATCATTTTTTCAAATTGCATTAAAATAAACCAGAGATGTGTGACTAATTTGGACAGTTTAATAGTATTGAACTAAAATTTGAAAACAAAAGTCTCACTTGAACATATTACTTGAACATATTTAGACCCGATAATTAAACAAAATCATATGTCAATAATCTAGTCATTACAATTTTTGTATGTTTTTAATATAATTGATTTTAACATTTGTTAATGTTAGTCACCCATTTTGTAATCTCTTCGTTATGTCACAAAATTTTTAATATTACTATAATTAAATTATTCTGTCAACTTTTGCTTATTTAATTTTTAATTTTTATGCACTTGAGTTTTCATTTTCCTGGTATGATCATTAATTTTTTTCAAAATGAATTATCTGTTTGTTATAAATAGTTTGTTATAAATAGAAGATAAACAATGTTGGTTCAAATTTCCTATTGTTTGATTATCTCAAATACAATGTCGATACTACTAACAAAATCTAGCAAAATAAATGTGTAGGAGATAGGTACAAAATGAAATGATCAATCAAGAATAACAAGGATCAAAGACGTCGAAGAATCACGGAGAAAATCAAGACGCACATGAATCAAGACGTTGAAGAATTGCGAAGAAGATCAAGACATAGAAGATTCCGCAAGTTGAGATATCTACCTAATCATCAATACAATGTATAGGTATCTCTAAACTTGTTTAAAAGATTAAACTCAATGAAACATATTTGAATACAATTAAAAAGCCTGAAATCAGTATGTCCGTTGCAACGGAATTACAGTCCGTTGTAACGGAACTACTCGATCTACTCAACATGGGAAATAACAGTATAGTCCGTTGCAACGCAATCACCAATACGTTGTAACGGACATGTACGTTGTAACGGAACTCTAGCTCCGTTGCAACGTTATTTTATTTCCAATGAGGAAGCCTGTCACAGAAGAATGTCCGTTGTAACGGACATTAATGTCCGTTGTAACGTACATGAAGGCTTCACTTCAGTATGAACTCCCACATAAGTCCGTTGCAACGGATTAACCAATCCGTTGTAACGGAACCCCTCACCACGTTGTGACGGAAAACTCTCCGTTGCAACGGGAATTAAAACCAAAGCTAAAGTGTTGTCTCAGTAGAATGTCCGTTGGAACGGACTCAAGTACGTGGCAACGGACTAGCTAACACAGACTTCCGTTATAACGGACTGTGCAATAAATTCAAGTACGTCAGCCTTAACGGCTAGTTTTTTGGATCATTCCGTTGCAACGGACTATTCAGAAAAAGCAAGTGAGGGAAGGGACTATGTGTTCTATAAAGAGAACCCTTCCCTCATTCTCTCACATCACTTCATCTATCCAAATTATAACTTCCAAAGAGAGAAACCTTGCTATACCATTGAGCTAAACAATCTTCTAAACCATTCTTAGAGATTAGATTTCCCTCTTCTTCCTCCAAATACTATTCCCAACTTGTGTGACCGATCACGTTTAGTTAGTATTTAGAAATTGTAATAGGCTAGTACCAAGAGTGTAAAGCCCGCTATATATCGATAGAAAACGTGTAAATCGATCTAGGCAAAACCTTGTACGAGTGAGTTGGAATTCAATCGAACGCCGAAAAGGCACAAGGCATTCCCGGAGACGTAGGTACTCGCAATTAATTGAATCGGTCAATTAAGCGAGTAAAGGGTGAGTTAAAGCTACAAAGCAACCACCTACCGAACTCCGTAATAAACATCGCGTGTTCGGTATTTTCATTTCATTATTACTTAAATTTATATTCCGCACTAAAATTAGAATTTGTATACCTAGTCGAAAATTGCCCACTAGGTTACCTATTCACCCCCCTCTAGGTTAGAATTAACCAACAAACAACACCACAAATATCGAGAGAGATAATTATTTATTAATAGATTGATTGTTTGAGATTTTACAAATGATACAAAAATATGTTTATATAGAGAATATGATGTTCTTTGATACCATGTGAATGAGCTCCGACGTGTAGGTTTTCATGTTTGTACATGTAGATGACTATCCAACCTTTGAAATCCATACATAATTATACACATAACATATTAAATTATAATTAATACATTCATATTTATAATACCTTCAATTATTTTTATCACTCAACTTTTAATTATTCAAATGAGTTGGTTTAATTATTCACGTGTTAACCTGAATTTTTTTATATGTCCAAATTTAAACGGTTTATTGTTCCAAGTAATTGCTAAATTTTGATTTGTGCAGGATATTTGTTCAAATTAGATTTTAATTCTCTTAATTAGTCACCCAACTCTAAATTATTCTCGATTAAACTTTATAAATTGTTCAAATCATACCGTCTTGTCAATTTTTAGTTACCGGAATTGTTTAAATTAGTCTCACGATTGTCTCCATGAAATTGTTAATTCAAAATTTTGATAAAATGATAAAACAATATAACAAATATTATAGTTATACTTTAATAATTTAGTAATATTTATTTTGTAAATAAATGATATATTTATTAATGATATAGTTTTATTATAAAGTTGTAAATTTTCTTGTTCGGTTCGATTTTAAGTAGGGATGTTCATTCGGTCGGTTCGGCTCAAACCGAATCGAATAAGACTAAACCGATTTAACCCGGACATAACTAAATTCAAACCGAACGGAACCGTTTTAACTTTGGAAACGATTAAATATCGAACCGAATAAGGAATACTATAATTTTAAAATAAAAATAAATTTATAAAAAATAAACTCTATTTATCGAAAAAATATAAATACATGTCACAAATATAATTATATTATTTTATAAGATTAAATCATTTTTTTATATATTAACATTAACATATTAAAAAATATGAAAAATTAAATGCTAATTGGTCGGTTCGGTTTAATCGATTTTTAAAACTCCAAAATCGAACCGAATAAACCAAACAATACTATTTTTTGAACCGAACCGAATTAAATAAACCGAAAAACCAAACCGATTAAACCGATTTCGACCCGTTCGGTTCGTTATCCAAATAATTCAAACCGTTTGAACACCCCTAATTTGAAGTCAGTTCAAAATTTAATTCGGAACAGTATCAATCTAGTTAGGTTCGGTCGGAATCGGGACGGTTTTTTCGGTTCGGTTTGAACCGAACTAAACCGTCGAATACAAATCGCTAATCATATTTGTCTAAATAATGATTCGATAAGCTAATTTCGTTGAATTGAATCAAATTGTTTATGAAAATATGGTTATAATTAATCTAAAACAATTATGCAAGTGTTATCTTAAATTAAATTAGTAATTAAATTTTCAATAGGTATTATCATATATGTGTTTTCATAGATTTAAATTAGGTTATCTGTACAAGAAAATATGTTGTAGTAACTTTAGTAAATACTAGCTTTATCCCCGCGCAATTGCGCGGGATGTTTTTTATATAATTATTTAAATAGAATTAACGCGTGTGCGAATTAACGCGTGTGTGAATTAACGCGCATGCGTTTGAACTAAATTAATCTAATCATGACATATTTGCAAATATCATGATGTCGATAGATGCATAAGGTTCATGAAATTAGTCTATCACGGATATTATTTTCTAATATAATTTGTATAAATAGCATTTGTTAAGGTGCTTCTAAAATCGATTAATATAATCAGGACATATTCGCAAATTTTGATATGTATGTAAAATAGGAAAAAAAGACCAAAATGTAAAATAAGAAAAAACGATCAAAATGTAAAAAATGATCGAAATGTAAATAAAAAAAAGGACCAAAATGTAAATAAAAAGGTCAAAAATGTAAATCAAAACTAAAAAGGACGAAAATATAAATTAAAAAATGTAAAAAAGGTCCGAAATGTAAATTAAAAAGGACCAAAATATAAATTAAAACTAAAAAGGACCAAAATGTAAAAAAAGGACCAAAATATAAATTAAAAATGTAAAAAATGACCAAAATATAAATAAAAATGACCAAAATATAAATTAAAACAAAAAAGACCCAAATATAAATAAAAATGACCAAAATGTAAATTAAAAAAATATTTTTTACACAAAAGCTTTTGATGACGTGGAGGCTTAGAATTGCAAGAATTTTGTTTGATTTATATATAAGATATAATGTATGTAAAATAAGAAAAAAAGACCAAATGTAAAAAAGGACCAAAATGTAAAATAAGAGAAAAGGATCAAAATGTAAAAAAAGATCGAAATGTAAATTAAAAAGGACCAAAACGTAAATAAAAAGGACCAACATGTAAATTAAAACTAAAAAGGACAAAAATGTAAATGAAAAGGACTAAAATGTAAATTAAATGTAAAAAAGGACCGAAATGTAAATAAAAGAGGACAAAAATATAAATAAAAAGGACAAAAATGTAATTAAAACTAAAAAGGACCAAAATGTAAATTAAAAATGTAAAAAAGGATTGAAATGTAAATAAAAAGGACCAAAATATAAATAAAAAGGATCAAAAAGTAAATTAAAATTAAAAAGGACCAATATGTAATTAAAATGGACCAAAATGTAAATAAAAAAAATATTATTTTTACAAAAAAGCCCCTGATGACGAATAAAATGAACCAAATTGTAAATTAATTTTTTTGTTTTTCAAAAAAACTCCTGATGACGTGGAGGCATAGAATTGCAATGATTTTCTCTACTTTATACATAAGATTAATAATAATTAATATGTTATAATTATTCTATGAATAATTATTGTATGAACATAAACATGATACGGCAAATAAAATTGGAAATTTTTTACATAAGATGTGTAAATATTGATTTCTCAGGGTCTTATATACAAATGTTGAAATTCAATGAGGATGGACCAATGAACCTAAATATCATTTCTTCTTAATTTCTTACATGGTTTTGAAAACCAGGAACATATAAAAAAAATTGTTCAATGGGCCATCCATCACTTGAAACTTGGTAGCATATTTTTTATTCGAATATATTAGTATAGGTATATATGTGTCAATTTGTGAGTGGGTACGTGTTAGCAAAAGTTTTTTTTTGTCCTTTTGTGATATTCCCTCTGTTATAGGAGTAATGATACAAACCACACCTTTCTTCCCACGAATTAACCACACCTGTCACGTGGCAGCCAGTGATTGGCTGCAGCAAACTGTTATAGCAAGGAAAAGATAGATTTCTTTTCAAGTATTTTTAGTGTACACGCAGAGTTTTTCCATGTTTATTTTGGCTTCGATGACGATATGATAAAAAAAATTATTTTTTTTAATTTTTGAACTTCGATATTAACAATATTATTCGATAATGTTTATAAATTTAAAAAATTGTTTATATTTTAATTTTAATATGTAAATTATTCTTTTTTATTTCTGTTAAATGTAATATTAAAATTGTTTAAAAATAACAAAAAACATAACCTACTAAGTATTATATAAAATTATTATTATTATATTTTTCGAAAGAATAGTACCAATATTAAAAGAAGTTATACATTAAGGCTGTGTTTGGTAACCGAATAAGGCCGAGATGGTTTGAGATGACCAAAATACCCATACTATTCATGTTATTGTAGTATTGAATGTATGTAACAAAATAAAAATGAAGTTGATAAAAATACAAATTAGGATAATGTTGAATATAAAAATAAAATATTTTGCAAATGACCAAAATATCCATATTGTTTTATGAAAATTGAAAATGACAAATATTATATAGTTAATAAAAATAAAAATTATCCATTTTCTACAGTTAAGTATATTTATTATTGAAAGATAAAAATGAAGTTAATAAAATTAAAGTAAATTTGACAAATTTATGAAAAAATAATCAACACATTTAATATTAAGTAGTCTATTAAATTGGCTTCTAAAATTGTACATAAATTGCTTTCTTAAAAATTAGTTATTTATTAATCAACTTAATTTATTTTTTGAAGATAAAAAAATAACTATTTAAACCCCTCTCATGAAAAATAAAAAAAGTAAACAAAAATAGAACACACACAACATCAATTTGTTATTTTAATCTCACGATCCTCTCCAATGAAGAGTATAATTGAGAGAACTTGATTTTTTTTTTTCCGAAAAAAACTATCTCATGAGTGATCTCAGATTGAAGAGAATAAAAATTATAAGATAATGATGTAATTTAATTCTTAAATAGATGAAAATAATGAAAGAGATATAATTTTGAACAAAATAAATGAAATGACGAGAGAGAAATATTTCGGAACGGTGAAAAATAATAAAAATATGTTGAAAGAGGGTTAATGAAGACAAAATACCTAGGGGCTGTTTGGCAGGCGGAATTAGTGGTTGGAATTGGATATTAAGATTCATCAAAATCTAATTCTTTGTTTGGTACAAGGAATTAGGGAGAGAATTAGAAAGTGGAGAATCTTGATATTCCATCTTTTGCTCACTATTTCGATTCCAACAAAAGCTAGAATTCCAAGATGGAGAATCTTGTTAATCCAAATAATAGTAATAATAATAATAATGATGATAAAAAAAATGATAATACAAAAATAATAATGTAATAATATAATAATAATTATTATATTATATAGTAATTATATCGTACTAATAAAACAATTATATTATAAATATTATATTGATATAACTAATATAATATTAAATATATTATAATATTATTAATACATTAAATCAAGCAAAAGATTATAATCAAATAATAATCATATTATAATTATTAAATCTATATCATTAATATTATATTATATATTACTATAACATAAATTATTATTTATAATAATTATATTATATCTATATAATTAATATGATAATATATATTATTATAAAGAATATTATTTTATGAATAAACTACAATATTACAATCAGGTAAAAATGCAATTAATAATATTATATTAATTATAATGTATTATATGTATAATATTATTTTATTATAATAATATAATCATTATAAATTAATAAAATAATATTTTAATATTATTATTTTATAATCATATCCATATAATTAATTATATTATAATAATAAAATAATTATTATATCCACATAATTAATATAATATTATATGTAAAGTAAATTTAATATTTTAATATTATTATTATTTAATTGCTAATTTTATAGTAATTATAGTAAAATAATAAGATAATTTTTTAATTATAATATATATTATCATAATATATTGTATAGATATAATATAATATTATTTTATATTGTAATAATGTAATATTACAATAATATTATTTTTTATCAGTTTTAATGAAATATTATTTTTAGATTTTCAATAACAAATATATAATAATTATATTATAATAATAGTATATAGTATTATATATCATTATAATAACATTATAATTGGATAATATATATTATTACAATAATTATGTAATGATAAATTCAATATTATTTGATTATTTAAGAAAGATACTTAATATTTTTTATCAATTTTAATTAAACATTATTTTTACATTGTAATTTTAATATATTATATTATTATTATTAATATAAATGTATTATTAATATTAATAATATTAATATATTAACAATATTAGTAATATTAGTATGTTAATATTATAATAGTATATTATATGAATATGCTAATATAATAGCACTAATATAAAAATATTAATATATTAGTATTATTTACAATATTTTAATATTAATATTAATATTTGTATTATGAATATATATTGTCATATAATATAATATAATTATAATTAAATTTATATTATATTATTATTATTATTATTATTATTATTATTATTATATTAAAATTAGTGCAATAATATAACTACAATTAATAATATTATGGTGATTTTATATTATATGATAATACTATTATATTGTATTAATTTTAATCAAACATTTGTTCTATATTTTCAATAATGAAATTCCAGAATTTTTCTAACCATCCAAACGAAGAATTATATTTTCCAGCATCTTATAATTCGGACATCCAAACAAACTGTGGAATTACTAATTCCAGAACTTTTTTCTCCTCCACCTTATAATCCAATTCCACTCTACTAATTCCGCTTGCCAAACGGCCCCTAAGGGCCTGTTTGGCGTTGAGGATTTTGGGTGGAGCGGGGTTTTGAGATGCCGCAAAACCATGATTCTATGTTTGGCGGAGGTTATGAGGCAAGAACTAAATAGTTCCGGAATTATCATCTCTATATGTTTCCAGCTAAATCTAATTCTCTCCAAAAGCTGGAGCGCCAAAGTGGAGAACTAAAATTAATGTAAGAATCTTCTCAAACCTTCTCTTTCCACTCTCCTCTCTCTTTTCCTTCGGCCAGTCCTAATTTGGGTGATTTCTTCAACTCGTTTCGTTGCTATCCAGTCTTCTCTCTATCTCTCTCCAAAAATGGTCATTTTTTGTTAGCTCGTGATTTCTCTCTTCAGTTTAGATTTTTGCAAACCTTCTCTTTTTTGTGTATTTGCTGCTAGTTTATACCAAATTGACCATATAGTGTTTAGATTCAACTTTGTTTGATTGTTACTGTGAATCTGTGATATTATCAATTCTGTTGGGAGAGTTAACAATTCAGGATATTTAGAGTAGCAATTCCTTTGGTAGAATGATTAATTGTATGTACATAACAATTATACTCAAAAGGATTTTCAATTTCGTCTAATTGTTGTCTTGGTTGCTTGAATTTTTTTTAATGCAAATTGGGTTTCTTTATAGTATAGTGGTATCATCAGTTACGCAAAGTGATTTTCTCTTGTATCAATTATACACATTTCTTCATTGTTCTATGTACATTAGGTTTCTCAATTAACTTAAAATTGAGGGATGTTGATAGAAAAATCGAGCCTTAATTGAGGATTGTTCAGACTAAATATTCAGGATTTGTGCTTAATAGGGTCAATCGATGATTAAAGGCCACTGAGACTAAATGAAGTTTGATGTACTTTGTACAAATTTAGATCGACAATGGATAACTAACAAGATCGGCTAATCACTGTGATTATTCAAATAAAAGTGGTTATACTTATGAATGTTGTAATGGCACTTATTAGTTTGTGAATGATGTAACTACACTAATTAACTTCATTTATTTGTACTTTTATATTTATGTTGTAATTACTAATACTGATTCGTTTATATTCAAATGTTGTAATTATTCGAAAAATAGTATTATAGTAATTGTATTAAAATAATAAAATAATTATTCTAATAATAATATATATTAATAGATAAAATATAAGATTATAATAATATATAAGTACATTTAATATTTTATATTATTATTATAATAATATTTTTTATAATTATTAATATTATATTAATTATATTAAAATAATAAAATAGTAAACTAAATTCCAGAAATTATATAATTACTTATAAATTACAATAATATAATAATATTTTAATGAATATATATTGAAATAATGATATATTATAATAATATTTTTTTATCAAACTATATTATTATTCTTTATCAATTTTATTGAGATATTATTTTTACATTTCCAATAATAAAATTCCAGAATTTTATAAACAACCAAACAAAAAATTATATTTTCCAGCATTTTATAATTTGGACAACCAAACAAACTGTGGAATTACTAATTCCAGAACTTTTTAGTCCTCCACCTTATAATCCAATTCCACTCTACTAATTCCACTTGCCAAACGGAGTATATATTTTTGCTTGTTTTGTGAACAGACTATTTTAGATCCGGCCCACTAAATCAACAGACCACATTAGGACAGCCCATATTACAAAAATATCTTGCCAATTGAGATCCCAGAATCGTAATCTCGATTTTTAGAAAGACCCCAGGATTATATTCTCGGGATTTACAAAATGCCAGATTTCAGTTCTCGGTTTATCAGCAAAACGCCTAATTCTTTTACCGGTTGGACGCCGTCTCTCCTTCTCTCTCAAAACCCAAAACCCTAATAACGAGCTCTCTCTTACCATGGTTACCGAGAATAACCAAAGCCTTAAATCGAATCCGATTCCTCCAAGTGCTGATTCAGTGCATGCGTTGCTTAAACAAGCTTTACATGGAGACGATCTTTCTTTGCTTCTGGATTGCTTGTACACCAGAGACCAGAAGGTACTGACCTCTTTTCATTTATACATTCATATGTAATGTTAAGGAATATAAAACTTTACTTGGTTGATTAACCTTTTTCTAATTGGTTATTTGATTAATTACAGGTTATTAACAATTCAATTGCACTTTTGAATCCCTCCGATGTACTTAAACTTTTGAAATACTTCACGATTATGAGTCAATCTAGGTAAACCCTTAACAAAGTTTGTAAATTTGCATGTATTGAAAATCGGTTTGTACCAAATTTTAAATTCTCTAATTTTGTACTTAATTTCAGAGGTGCTGTAATGGCATGTGTATTGCCATGGCTGAAAAGCTTGATTACTCTCAAAACGAGCAGCATTGTTTCTCACGATTCATCTCTCTCTCTTCTTAATTCCCTATATCAGGTTAATTTTCGTCATATTCTGAAAAGTGAAAATATTATATTTGGTTTATGCATTAAGGCTAATTCCATTTTTTTGATAATTTCGTAAATTTGTTCAAAACAGGTGATAGATCCGAGGGTCTCTACATTCGACACGGCGCTTCAGTTATCTACATGCATCGATTTTCATTTCAATGATGTATGTTTCGCATCTATATTTTGAATTATATTTTACTTTGAATTTCCTTTTCTGATAAATAAGATTAAAACTTTAAATTGGCAGAGCTGTGATGAAGAAATTGATGAGCAATTCGAGGCTCCAATAATTTATCAAGATGAAGATAGCAATGATGAAAGCGAAGAAGATTCAGAAGTTGAAGATGCCATGCATACTGACAAAGAAGAAGAAGACGACGACGGTGAAGTTGAAAATTTCTAAAATGCCCCTGAACTGAATACTCCCTTAATTATATTTTAAAATTCGATCCATGGCATTTATTAATTTAGTAATTTGGTATGTCTTGCTTGTTGAATGTATATCTTTATCTTGACATTTATTGTTATTTATGTAATCTTTTTTTTTATGGATAAAATTATGAAATTATTGTTCTAATTGTTCTAATATCTAATGAAGCATATATTTTCATTAATTAACATATTTACTGCATGTACCTTACAATAAGAACAAAATATATGTACTTGTGTTTATTTTTTGTATTTTCCTCACGTGAATGAATCAATAGGACAGAAAAAAAAAATCAAAAAATCTGAAAAGAAAACCTAACACAGCAGTTAATAGTACTTATTTTTGTCAAGAGGCGCTTCCTTTGGCGCCAGAACTTGAATGCAATTGTTATATATGGTATTGTTTCATCGTGAACCGAGTCTATGACCACTTATTTTAACCATTCATTTCTCCTCTCTTTGGTAACTGTCCCTAATAAATCCATCATTACTTCCTTTTCCCCCTTCTCTTCGTTTCCATCGCTGGGTCTCTTCTCTCTCTCTCTCTCTCTCTCTCTCTCTCTCTCTCTCTGATTTTGTGTCGTTAATGGTGGAGATGGAGAAAGATGGTTTCGAGTGGGCTGAAGTGAAGAAACTCCATTTTTTCAAAGTTCTGGTTGGAGATTTCAAGACTTGTCTGGTAAGGATTTTTCCCTTCGAAATCTCTTAGTTTCTCTCTGAATTTTTTCGATGTTTCACTTTCACCCTCAATACTTTGCATTTTAATACCCAAGTTTTTTTCTTTTCTCTGTTTGGATCTGTAGAGAATTCCGCCCCAATTTGTCAAGAACTTAATGGGTGAAAAGGAAGGAGAAATCAATGGATCAAATTCAATGCCTACTACGATTGAGGGTCCGAGTGGAAGAATTTGGCACGTAAAAATTGAAAAGAAGATGGATGAATTGTTTTTCACCACCGGATGGCCGAAATTCGTAGAAGATCACACTCTGCATGAACATGAATTCTTGGTGTTCAGATACAATGGTAATTTTAATTTCTCGATTTTGATTTTTGCTGCAAGTGGTTGTGAGAAAGAAGAAAGGGTTCGAGAAAGAGAAACCCCTGCTCGTCCGTTGAGAGAATCCCAAGAGAGAGTAATTGAAACTTCTGCGACTCCACAAGATAAAATTAAACAAAACAGCGAAACACCTCTCACTCGTGAAAAAAGAGAAAAATCGTCTCAGAGGAGTGAAATGGAGACGACCATCGAAGATAGAGAAAGCCGAGAGAAACCGAAACCAAACAAGGATTGTGAAATCGCGGTTAATTCTGATGAAAAGAATGAAGAGATAAACAAAGTGTATAGCGATTGTGAAATAATAACGAATCGTGACGAGGGAGATAAACGAGATAGAGGAGAGGATCAATTGAAGGAGGAGAATTACGAAGAGATCATGAAATTGGCTAGAGATTGTCGAGACCTAGCAACGAAGAAACGTGCTAAGGATTTCGATTTGAAATCTTTATTATCTGAAAAAAGAAAGAAATCCTCAATAGCAGAGACTCTTTTCAACTTGAAAAAGGAAATCTACAAAGACTACAAAGATCAATCTGGAAATTCCTCTCCCGTTTCCAATATCACGACCAATAAAGACGGTACTTTCTTTCACATTTGATTGTTCGGAGTTTACGTTTCCAATTTTTGGTTATTTAAAGCTTACAAAATTGTATCATTCAGGTAGTAATAATGATTCACCGTCAAAGCGGAAAGCCTTGAAAGAGGAAGACGAAGTCGAAGAAATAAAAATAAGCGATACGCCCTCGCATGCAAAAAGTCGCAGTGCATTTTTTTACGGACTAGTGAAACGCGAAAAGGATTTGAAATCACTCAAAGCCGCGATGTCTTTTCAATCAAAATACCCCTCTTTAGTTATTCCTGTAAGTCAGTACAGGTCCAAGCGATCCAGTTCCCTGGTAATGAATTAAACTCATATGCGAAAATAAATAAAAAAATATATAATTCGATGAGCTATAATTAACTTATATTTTTATAGAAATTACCTAGCAAATTTTGGAGAAAGTATTTGCCGAGAGAGGAAACGATTTTTGCTTTGCGCAACCGATCTGGAGAAGAATGGCCCGTACGGTATTTACCGCATAGTGGAGCGTTGGCGGTTGGGTGGCATGCTTTCATGAAAGGAAATTTGTTGCAGGAGGATGATTGTTGTGTTTTTGAGCTCGTAAAACGAACCGAATTTCGAGTTCATATCTTCCGTGCTACTGGGTAGAGTTTAAAAACTTAAAATATTGATGTGATTGTTAGTTTTATGTATTTTTCTTTTGTTCATGCTTGTTGATTTGGCTCGTCTGAATAATGTTTGTCAGGAAGAATGTAAATTAGTAGTTCCTTTCGGTAACTTGTATTAATGCATCAGAGGAATTATAATAGTTCGATATGCTAATAATATGATACATAATATATGTTCATTATAATTTGAATCAATTATTTTTCAAGTCTGAATATAAAATATTCAGTCCAACTAAAATGAATACACTACTAATAAAAATAACTTTACAGAATACGAATAAATGAATTTAGAAAGATCAAAATACAAACAAGTTGATATGGCCGAGTTGGTCAAAGGCGCCAGATTAAGGTTCTGGTCCGAAAGGGCGTGGGTTCAAATCCCACTGTCAACAAATTTATATTTTTCTCCCAAAAAAAAATAAAAAGTTATAAACATAAAATTTTTAATTCATAAACATTGAGAAATATCAAAATAAGTAAAATAAATCTTCCTTATTTATCAAAAGAAATAACAAGCAACTGAAAAGCCAAAGATAATCTCACTGCAAGGAGAATAACATTATTTCACTTCATTAGCTAAACACAACACGCTTCTTATTTATTTCATTACATGACATCATCATAGCACATAAAAGTGCACAAAACAGAAGTACAGCATATAACTAAGCAGTATGAGTAGATGCGGCGAGAGCCCCCGCCTCGGTGAGAAGCGGTACCAACTTCCCTTGGTTGTGCAATCCAACCGTGCTGTCACAGCCCCCGATGTGTTTGCCTCCGATGAAGACGTTAGGGACGGTTCTCTGCCCCGTCAGTTCCTTCAGTGCTGCTTGCGTTGCCGCGCCATCGCCTGTATCAAACATTTTTTTAATTTTAATTTTCAAATTAAAAAAAAAAGAGTTGAGAAAATATAATGGACTTACTTTCGACATCCAATTCGATAGGTTTGTAGCTTGCACCGACCTGAGCTAGCAATTGCTTCACTTGGGTGCAGTATGGGCAGAATGTTTTGCTGCAATAACAAAATTATAACAGTCAATTTGGGGGAAAAATGAATTAGGTTTATAAGCAATTTAATAGATCAATCCTCTTTATTTGTAATACTAACAGTCACAGAATCGAATGTTTGAATAGTTTATAATGCAAATTGATTTCTATCAGATCGATTTGGCATCGGATAGAATCTGTCAAGTAATTCGATAACTTTATTGATCTATTTCAGTGGAAAATAACTAAATCAATCAACTATATTATACAAGGACTGCAATAGAGAAGAGATCCAAACTACAGAATAGTTACAAAATGGAATAAGATTCGATTTAATCAGAAAAACAGAACAAAAGAGAAAGCAAAGAAGAAGAAGAGAGAAACGAAGGAGGCGAGACCTGAAAACGACGACCGGAGAGGAAGAAATGGTTTGCTTGACCTTATCGAGCGCCATGGTTAGCTTCTCTTGCTTCTCTTCTGGAGATTCCGACGAAAACAGTGCTCCCATTTGATCTCTCCTCAGTTCAATTTATAGCGACGGATGGGAGCGGCCTCGTTCACACCGCCACGTACGTAGTGTTCGTAATCAATGACCACACCACCCTCGTAGCGTTAGCGTTGCCGCTCGTTCTTATGCCAATTCTACCCACACCGGATCCACTACAACTCTCGTAGCAGACTTCTCGTATACTAATTTTATCCCCGCGCAATTATGCGAAATGTTTTTATATAATTATTTAAATAAAATTAACGCGTGTGCGATTAACGCGCGTGCATTTGAACTAAATTAATTTAATCATGACATATTTGAAAATATCATGATGTCAATAGATGCATATGATAAATTGTTGTTTCAAAGCAAAATTGAAGCTAATATTTTTTTGATAAATCGGGAATATGCAGAGTAGAATCATGATAATTTTATTTACTTTTATTTGCAATGAATATGTTGTAACATTAATCAAAGACCTTTATTATTTTTTATAATAAATGAGCATTAGGCACTAATTTATGGATATTATTTAAAGCAATTCTATACCAAGTTACGAGTTTCCCCCTCCTTAAATAGTTAATAGAAACATGTTAATAACTCTACATTGCTCAAATGAAAGAAAAATCATAGTACATTATAATATAAACTAAATTATAAATAAATTACTCGTTCAAAAGATAATTAAATAAAACGGATATTTGTTATCTAATAATGCAATAAAAATGATATCTAGATTTAAAATCTAGAAATACATCTAGATTCATACGTGCTAATCCGTAGTATAGCCGTGCAAGTTTAGAGATAAAAGTGCGGATTTATACTCGCGATGCTGCGTATAAATTTGGTCATAGTTTCATTTTTTTTAATCTAAATTCCTATCAATATGTATTTTGTATATATAATCAATAATGTAAGACTTATTCATTCTGTCAAAGGAGTGAAAAACAATATAAAATTTGCTCACACTTAGTAGAGTTATGAAAAACAAAATAAGATTTTAATACATTAGTGATATAATTTGTTTTTTCTTACATTTGGAAGAACAACATTGTGGGAAAAGTATGACAAAAAAGAGGTAAATAACAAAAGCCAATGTCTTTTCTCCAATTAATTATCGTGAATCAAATAACTTTCTCCTATTTTGTCTCACATCAAAAGGACCCAAAATAAAGAATATATATAATTGAGAGTAGGAGGGATATAATTCAGTCCACTTTATTGGGAAGTTCAAAAGGAATCTAAAAAGAAAATTAAGACAGAAATGTAAATACTTTCTTGAAGGAGTAATCGAAACAAAATTAAATACTCAGCTCAATTACTCAAAAATGTAGCCACAAAATTCCTCGTCAAGAGTAACGAGTTCCTATGTTGCACGGATACTTCGAAAATCAAATCGTATCGTATCGGATATTCGTCGAACACGTATCGAATACTCCACGTTGACGTAACGTATTCGAATATTTTATTTTAAAATAACAACGAATATTTCTCGAATACTTCCGAATACATCTCGGATACTTCTAATGTAAAATATATTAGCAAAATAAGAATAAGAATTTATTATCCAAATAAATGAATAATACATATAACTAAATAACTAAATAAAATAAACATTTATTTCATAAGAAATTTTTGTATAAACAAACTTTTAATATATTTTATGTCAAATATATAATATATAAAAATATTAAATATATAAATTATAATAATAAAATAATAAATAATTATATATAATAAACGTATTGTATCTTATGTTTTTTTTGAAAATTGTCGTATATATATTGTGTCGGATACGATATCCGTGTCTGTATCCGTACAACATTGGTAACAACCAATAAAGTTCCGTAAATTACTCCGAATCTCCACCAACAATGAAACGATATATATATATATATATATATATATATATATATATATATATATATATATATATATATATATATATATATATATATATATGCGCTCAAACACAAAAATAAAATAGAGACCATTTATCTTGTCTCGGAATTCACCATCACATCTCTATATCCAAATTAACACAGTTAATTAACGTAATACTTAATAAGAAATATATATATTAACTATTAATTAATATATAATTAACTTATATATGAATTAACAATTCATAATCCAGAACTCCTGGAACAATCTCCTCTCCTACTGGGTTCGGGTTACCCTCTACTCTCTGACCCGCAAATCCTGAGTACTTCTCCTAATGAGACCCGTAATAAAAACGCAACAAAAGGTAAACGCGTTACCAACAATAAAAAGACAAGGAAAAAATTCCTAAGAGAGGAAATAATAGAGGAACTAAAAAGTGAAAAAATCGCGACCACTCCTCTATCTTCAAACATAATTTCGGATATTCGGAACATGTTGGGACTCCCTCTAGCCCAACAAACCGAAAATATATCCTCACCCTCTAAACTGCAAAATCAAATTGTTCAATCCAAATCTATCTCTATTATTGAACAAATAAATTCAATTACTAATTCATCTCTTATTACTTTGCAAGGTCGCACAAATGAGGATGGCCGAGATTATGAAGGGGACGATGTCCCTACTCGCGTGCCTTAGAGGAATCAATCACTATATTGGCTCCTCAATTATCTTTTCTTTTATCTTATTTTCTTCTTTTAACTCTCTTATTCTATTTGGACTTAACAATATTGTGTTATGATGAATCAAATAAATATTTCTTTGATAACGTGGAATGTACGAGGTTTAGGTTATAAGGACAAACGTAATTTAGTTCGCGAATCTTTAAGAACTTCGAAATGTAGTATCGCTTGCATACAAGAAACCAAGATGTGCAACCCGAATCCTTTTCTAATTAAATCTTTTCTCCCCAACTCTCTCACCTCTTTTGAATGGTCCCCCTCTATTGGGACAAAAGGAGGTCTCTTGACATCTTGGAATAATCATTACTCTCTTATCTCTACCTTCTCAACCGATTTCTCCCTCAACACCGTCTTATCTCTTTCCGATGGAACTCAAATTCTAATATCCAATATCTATGGACCATCTAGCCACTCTCTGAAACAATCCTTCTTGATTGATATTCAAAATATTAACACAAACGGATTGCCATGGATCCTACTCGGAGACTTTAACCTCCTAAGATCCCCAAATGACACAACGGCAAATAATCCAAATATGAACCTAATCATGCAGTTCAATTCGGTAATAGATAATTTGAACCTTATCGAATTACCATTAGTCGGAAGACACTACACGTGGTCTAACAAATGTTCTTCACCAACTCTATCAAAATTAGATAGAGCATTTCTCTCAAATGACCTACTCTCACACAATCTTGAATTTTCATTTGAGGACTTACCCATGACCACTTCGGACCATTCGCCACTAATTCTGCGAATTAAATCCCCATCATTAAGCAAAAAGAGGTCGTTCAAATTTGAAACTCATTGGTTAAAATGCCAAGACCTCACCCCAATCATTGAGCAAATATGGACTCCGAGTATCCCTCTAACACCGGCTAAGTCATTCATACAAAAAATGAAAAATTCCAAATATGTCAATGGGCTAATGAAAAATTCAAAAACATTAACCCTATCCTATCATCAGCGAAAGAGGTTCTTCGCGCATTAGACATCTCAGAAGAATCTAGATCCCTAACTTTTGCTGAGAGCGCATTAAGACTAGATATCCGCGCTAAAATCGTGGACTTAACCTCGATCTCTGAGGAAAAATGGCGCCAAAGAAGCTCCAATAAATGGCTAAAACTAGGTGATAATAACACGACTTACTTCCACAAAGTCGCATCATACAAGAAACTAAAATCTACTATCTCGGCCATTAAAATAAACAATCAAATCATCACATCACCGGCTCTTATACTCAGTCATTTCTCTACATACTATCAGAACCTCCTAGGAACTAGGAATCAAACAAAATCCCAACTCTCATCTCTATTACTGCGAAAAATATACTCACAAACTATTAATGAGAACCTCTCTCACCTAGCTCTACCCTTCTCAACGGAAGAAATCAAAACAACGGTTATGTCGCTAGCAAAAGGAAAGTCAGTGGGCCCAAATGGATTTGTTTCCGAATTCTTCCAACAATACTGGTCTTTCCTACATGAAGACATATTATCGATTTGTGATTCATTTCACAACAACTCTATTACTAGTGGAGAAATGAAAAGGATAAACTTTGCGGATATCTCTTTAATAAAAAAGAAGGCGGATGCTATGGACATGTCAGACTTTAGACCCATTAGCATCATTACCCCTATCTCGAAAATCATCTCAAAACTCCTATCAAACAGGATACAACCCATCCTCCCAAACCTTATCTCAAATAAACAAGCCGCTTTTATTCGTAAAAGATCCATAGCGGAGATGTTTATCTCCACAAGAGAAATCCTCTCACACTTGCATAAAACAAAAACACCATCAATCATGCTGAAAATAGACTTTCGAAAAGCATTTGATACAGTCTCATGGGATTTCTTATATAATCTACTATCTACCAGGGGATTTCCTGAAATATGGATAAAGTGGATTAAGCTACTAACCTCCTCATCTTCATCTAGAGTCCGAATAAATGGTCAACGAGGCTTTTTATTTGAACATCTCAGAGGACTACGACAAGGGGACCCCCTATCTCCGCTCTTATTCAACTTAGTGGTAGACGCACTTCAAAAACTATTAGAAGCTCTAAATCCAATCCTATCGGTTCCAATGAAATTTGCACCCAAAGCCATGCAATATGCTGATGATACGATACTCTTCATTGAAGCGCGGTCGACTAACCTCAAAATCATATCTCACGCACTAGATATTTTCTCCGAGATATCCGGACTTCAAATAAATTGGGCAAAAACATCCTTCGTACCTATCGCAATACCGGATGAATTTCACAATGTTCTCTCAGATATCCTCAAATGTTCCAAAACATCCATTCCAATAACATATCTCGGAATACCACTCTCTATCCGAAAACCAACAAAAATAGCTTTTGCTCCCCTCATCCAAAAAATGAGAAATAAACTTTCCTCTTGGAAAGGCCTCCTATTATCATCAGGTGGACGACTCACGTTGGTCAAATCTGTGCTCAACGCAATACCTGTTCATTACATGCAGGTCCTAAAACTACCACAATGGGTCATCAAGGAAATCAACTCCATAGCTAGAGGATTCCTTTGGAAAGGTGAACAAAAATGTCTCGGAGGACATTGTCTCATCAATTGGAGTAAAGTCACCCTACCTAAATCCAACGGAGGTCTTGGTTTAGCAAACCTTAAGGTACAAAATGATGCTCTCTTGATGAAATGGATACACAATGCTATTAATGAACACTAATCTCTTTGGTCTCAAACGCTAGTAGAGCTATATAACTCAAGAGACCTATCTCAGACATTAATCTCACAAAAAAGAATTTCTTCTTTCTTTCTTCAAGACCTGGCTAAATTAGTACCCCTATACAACACTTTCATCTCCCTCTCATCAAGTGATGACTCAAATGAACAAACTCAAACGTTCAAATCCAGAAACATCTATTCCTTCTTCATTAACCCTGGAGTTATATGCCTATGGAACACACTGCTATTTAAAGCAAAAGCCCCACTAAAAGTGCGTTTCTTCGGTTGGTTAGCCATTCAATCTCGCATACTAACGAGCGATAAGTTGCAATTAAGGGGATGGCCAAACAACCAACTATGTCCCCTATGTAAAACAGAAGAAGAGACAACCAAACACTTATTGTACGAATGCGCATTCTCCAAAGAAATATGGAACCGCTTCAACTCCCGAATCGGTGACACACCACCTGAAATATCATATCCATTTGAATTCTGGTCTACGACTCTCACCACCAAGCTATGGCAAACTGCCTGACTTGCAGTCATATGGAATGTCTGGAAATCCCGAAATGACGTAATCTTCAACGACAAAACTCAATCTTCAACTCACGTCTTCAATCACGCTCTACAAGACACGATTGACTGGTACAAGTACTGCGATTAGTCCTTTAGGTTACAAGTAGCCTAGATTAATACGATATTCTAGGAAGGTAGACTTAGATAATTTGTATCTCTATCCACCTTCCAATGTATTGTTGTAACAAATTTTCTATTGAATATATTCGAGGATTCGATACATTGTCGAACCTCCTTCAAAAAAAAAAACAATTCATAATCAATATTAGTTAACTGCTAATTTTGTGTTCTTCGTTAATTTGGTGTGTTAATTAGGATATAGTTAAAAATGTGGTGGTGAATTTTGGAGGCAAATTAAGTATAATTTCTCAATAAAATGTATATATAATCCAACTACGGAGAGCTGGACTAGCACGCGTCTTCCTTAGCCACCACATGGATAAAAGCCTCCGTATTTAATTTAGATAAAATTCCTTATTCTCAATTTAGCCAAGGATTTCATAATTTAGTTGGTTGGATGTTTAACACAATAAAATATGTTGTAGAGATTATGAATTTGAGTAACATCGGCATCATATAAAAAAAATATAGGTATCAGTAACGACAAGCGATCGCTTGTTAGGTGGTGTTAAAAAAAAAATCGCTCTCAAGCACTCAAATAATCCAAAAAAGTAGTTAAAGACAAAAAATAACAAGCAAAATAACACTGCTATTTTCATTGTGTAATGTTTGTTAAAGATGAATAATATATAATTAATGCAATTATTAACAAATTATAGGTTACAGTTCGGTGAATTAAATATTAATTAAATAAAATTATACGCTATTTTTATTAATTATTGTTAGGTATGTATTAATTATGCGCTAATTATATGTTGATGTTTTGTGTTAATAATATATATAGTACTTATTATTTCAAATATCCACGGTACGTTTTTAAGTATTCTAAAATATTTGAGGTGTTACTTGAAATTAACAAATGAAATATGAACGGAATTTTCGTAAAAAAAAAAGGTTTTTAAGGAATTAGAAAAGAAAAGAAAAAATGAATATTAAAAACTATTAGGCGGTTTTGAGAAACTTCATGAGAATCATTTTCCATGCATGATGCGTGAATGAATTGCATGCCAAATTCATGTTCCCATGTCATTTATACAAAATTATAAAAGTTTCAAAGAGTGAATGCTTGAGATATTTGAGACAACTAAATGAAATGCAAAGAACCATTTCTCCGCAGTCGTCTCCAGATATATATATATATATATATATATATATATATATATATATATATATTATTTACATGTAAAATGAGAGGTAATTTTGTTAGTTTTTTTTTTTGTTGATATTTCGTGTGATATAATACTGTTGTTTAGAAATTAAATCTAGCATTTCCTTGATACTTCGGATACACAATTTGCGTTACTATTTTGAAGTTACTTTTTTTTTTTTTAACCTGAACTATTGTTACTTTTAAAGTGTGTATAAGTACGACTTAAAAAAAAAAAGGTGTGTATAAGTGGTGATTTGGATTTTTCTTAAACCCCAATTAGCTAGTTTATCAAGCACAATCTAAAAGTTTCGGTATTATATATCAGATATAGTTGTACTTTATATGCATATTTCTTTTTTTTAAGCTAATTTAAATGCATATTTCTATTTTGTCTATATATTTTATTTAAAACCTGGATTTTCTAATTTATAATGAATATTAAAAATCTAATCAAAGATTTTTTTTATTTTTTTTTTATAGTAAATGGGCAATCAGCACTAGTTTGCGTACATTCTTTCCTTAACTCGGCACTGGATTTTCTCTTGCTTGATGCTCTGTTTGGTCTTGCGAGTTCTGCATGAAAAATCTATCGATGGACCAAAACTACAATAATTATTAAGCGTACTTTTTCTATACTCTGAGATCCTAAAGGTTATTTTCGGAAAACTTAACTAAACATCACGTCTAAATTAGATTTTTAGTAAAAAAAATTCTCAGATTAGATTTTTGATAACTTTCTGCTATCTTAACTTACAAATTGATATTATATATATTTGTTAACAAACCAAAATAGCATTACATTATAATATAAACTAAATTAGATATAAATTATTTGTTTGAAAGATGATTACACAAGACAGAGATTAGTATGTAATAATGCAATAATAATGATATCTAGAACCACCTAGATTCAAAAGGAATCTAAAAAAAATTAAGATATTCAGAAATGGAGGCACTTTTTGAAAGATTTCCCAAAAAAAACTGTATATATTTAAATGAAACAAAATTAAATACTCAGCTCAATACATCAACTCCAAAAGGTTTTCTTCTCTCACAGAGCTAGTTACCCAAAATCTAGCCACAAAATTTCTCGTCGAGAGTAACATCAAATAAAGTTCCATAAATTATTTATTAAAATAACCCAAACGATACGAACCATACTCGGGATCTCCACCAACAATGAACGAATATATCTACTCGCAAATATTAAATGGAAAAACAAAATATATATAATCTAACAACAAAGTGCAGGACTAGCACGCGCCTTCTCCTCCAGTTTCTTAGCCACCGCATCGATAAATTCCTCCGTATTTACGTAAAATTCCCTCGATACCCTACACACACAAAATTATTCAACACATCTAACAAAAAAAAATAGTTTAATTAAACAAACATACTTAGGCCCATGGATAAGAAGCGCGAGATCCTTGGTCATTTGACCGGACTCGACCGTATCGACACACGCCGACTCCAAACTCTTGACGAACTCCATTAGCTTCTCGTTCCCATCCAATTTTGCTCTGCGCGTAAAAACAATACAATCATAAAGTCGATAAATAAAATAAATAAAAACAAAAATGAAAATGACGTACCTGTGGTGGAGCCCGCGAGACCAAGCAAAGATGGAAGCGATACTATTGGTGCTCGTCTCTTGTCCCTTTTCATGCAACCTGTAATGTCGCGTCACCGTTCCATGCGCCGCTTCGGCTTCTAGAGTCTTCCCATCCGAAGACAACTATAATAATAATATATATGATATGATACCATAATATATACGAGTTTACATATATGATTTGTATTTATTTACCAGCACAGAGGTCATGAGGCCCAAAGACCCGAAACCTTGGGCGAGAAAATCGCTTTGGACATCACCGTCGTAATTTTTGCATGCCCACACATAGCCTCCCTCGCTCTTCAATGCGTATGCTACCATGTCATCGATTAATCTATGCTCGTACCAGATCAAGTTTTCTTCGAACTTGGACTTCCATTTCTCCTCGTATACCTCTTGAAATATATCTTTAAATCTGCAGAAATCAGAAAAAAAAAGTGTGAAATTGTGAAATTATCGATGTTTTGGGATAAGTAGAGTATGTACCTTCCATCGTATTTCTTGAGGATGGTATTCTTGGTACTCAAGTAAAGAGGCCATTTCTTGTCGAAGGCCATTGTCATCGATGACTCAGCAAATGACCTAATCGACTGAAAGAAATAAAAAGAGTAAACAAAAGGGAAACAAAGGAAATAAGACTAAGAACGTACGTCATCAACATTATACATGGCCAACGCAACTCCAGGCCCCTTGAAATCATATACGTTGAATTCCACCGTCTCTCCTCCTTCTCGCTCTGAATTTTGTTCATTCAGAAAAATAAAATATAAATATTTACATGGAAGGAGAAAATAATGAAATTGATTTATCTTACCAAAAACCATTTTAAGTTTTCCTGGACCGTCAATGACTGTGTCTGTAGCTCGATACTGGTCTCCAAATGCATGTCTTCCCACACAAATTGGTTTTTTCCATCCTTTATTTATTTTTTAAATTCATTGTTAATTGTGAAAAATAATTCAGAAATAAAATTTGTGAAATAAGTTATATATTAAAGTGACTAACCAGAAACGATTTGCGGTACATTTTTGCACAAGATCGGTTCACGAAATACAGTTCCTAAAATGAGAAGTAAGACAAATGTCGATGAGAATTTAATAAATTAAAAAAATAAAATTCAATGCGAGATTGAATAAAGCCCGAATTAATAACTGAATAAAATTTAGTAGAAAAAAACAAACCGTCCAAAATGTTTCTGATGGTTCCGTTGGGGCTTCTCCACATCGACTTGAGATTGAATTCTTTAACCCTTGTTTCGTCTAAATATAAAAATCGATAAAAAATATGTAAAACTAAATAGAGCAACATTCTTCTCCTTTAATTTCAGAAATTAAACAACAAATTTCTCCAAAATCGAGATAATAAACAAAAAGAAATTGAACCTGGAGTAATGGTGGCACATTTGACAGCAACATTATACTTAAGAGTAGCCTCGGCACTCTCGACGGTGACTCGATCATCAGTAGCATCACGATTGAGCACTCCCAAATCAAAATATTTTATATCCAACTCCAGATACGGATTTATTAGCTGCATCCATAAATTACCAATCAAATTCACGAATTCTTATCTTTAATTTCATTCCAGTTACTAAGGTATAAGATTGACAGAACCCAAAACCCTAAACCCTAAAAAGTAAAGGAAACATAGAAAGGGAACAATCGAGACCTTATCCTTGATCATCTTCCAGATAACTCTGGTCATCTCATCACCTACAACGAACAATTAACAAAATCGTTGTTCCTTCACACTTAATCAACAAATGAGTTTAGAATTGGGCGAAGAAGCCAACTAACCGTCCATCTCGACAATGGGATTTTGAACCTTGATGCGTTGGGAGGCGGCGAGAGAGGCGACACAACGGAGGGACGCGTGATTGACGTTGAAGGGAGAGAAACGACGTACGGATAAGAAGGAAGTACGACGGAGATGCTGGAATTGCGATGCATAGCAAACAGAAGACGAGGAAGACGAAGAAAGCAGCGACATGGACAAGGAGAGAGTCATCCTATCGTCAACTCAGTGAGATGGATGGGAAGGTGTGCCGATCAACGGGGAAGAAGCTACAATGCAAGGAGCTGTCCATGAAGCCCATTTTGTACACTCGAAGCCCGTTAATGGCGGCTCCTGGGCCATTTTGGGAAAAAATACATGAAAAAATATTATATATTTCGGAGATTCTATCATATATCATTTTTTTATAATATATTTTTTTCCAAAAATATTTTGAGAAATTATTCATTATTGAATATTTAAGATAATTTTTAAGTATATTTATCAATTAATGTTTAGCTAAATATAAATTATTTGTCGTTCATTTAAACAATAAATTTTATAATACACTATTTTAAATATCCAATATATTTTTTTAAAAGAATGTACGACAGAACTCCCATATATATATTTATATTGTTATTCAATTATAGACGATGTACATGTAAAATGTTTCAAAAATTGTATATTGTACATATGAAAAAGTTATAATAATTACATAAACTATGTTGATCAGATAATAAACTATATAATAAATAAACAAGATTTATCAGCTCAAAATTTGGTAGTTATTTCACCGGAGTATAGATGACTATATTTATTTAATTCTTTGAAAAACTCTAGCCATGACCCGCTGTATAATAGATTCAATAAGTTTTGAGTGGAACGACCTCATAGTATCATACGATACAATTCTCCATAGTTTTACGCTCGAAGCTACAAATTTGTAAAGTTCGTCATTACACTTTTCATGATAATGTATGCGCAGTCTTATATAGATACTCTCATTGCACTTTTCAAGCCTAATGATGGTTTGAGCACAATTTTATCGAAAACAAACATTCGAAAGCACACTACTTTTATTTTTTGAAACAAATTATATACAATTTAGGAATCGAAAAAGTGAAACTCGCTTTCATTTTATTTGATTCTCTCCCATAACTTATTTTTATTTTGCGAAAAATAAAAAAATAGACCAACTTGCCAACATTGTTTCATGATATCTGAATATACGAATAGGAAACATACAAACACATTGAATACTCTTTGATGTTAAATAACCAGCTTTGTAATTTTACTTTGGTGATAAAAATGAGAATTACATGCTTGCTCATGTTTTCGGTGAGCAACATCATGCTTTTTGGAAGCAGCAGTCTAGACGGATTAATTAACATCATAAGTAAATTAAACAGAGTGATTCCACAAGTCTAAAACAATCTGATAAAATTGTGGGAAATATAATTGTAAAACTCAAAAATCAAAATATTTTTTTTTAAGGAAACATAATAGTTATTTATTACAAACAAAAAATACGAAACACAATTCCATTCAATCATAATAATTACATCAAACAGTATCATCACTATGGATTTCATACAAACCACATTATTCACAATTTCTTGCATAGTTTTATCACAGATCAATGCAAAACCTACAAAAAAGAAAGTAGACAATGAAATTCATCTTTTGAAAGAATCCCCATTTTTAGTGGCTTCCCTAATTTGTTCTGCTATTTCTTCTCTTGCTTGTGCAGCTTTGTTCGAGAGGTTCTCAATGTTCTTCGAGGTTCTTACTGCAAATCTCTGAAATGCTTGGCTGTAAAAGATAAAAATCAATTAATAAACTAATAGTCATACTACATATATAAAAGAAACAATCAAAATTGCTCAATGTTTTAAGAGAATGTAGTTTCTCAACGTCCAATTGAAAAATAGAAGTAATGCAACGGATAGCGAGAGGAACCAGTCCAAATCATTCTTGCTTCGCTAATACAAGACCAAGTACATTAAATATTGATTTGGCCTTCAAAATTTTAGTAAAGCTTACAACTTCGCAAGATTTTAATTAAAAAAACAGAAAAAATACACAACAAGCGCTGCTAAGTCGAATCCATTATTGCCTATTGGAAACATTCTAATAATAGAATCTCTATGAATTGAACTTAGCAACCTTCAATATACATATAAATTGAGAGAACTCAGTCCCTTAGATGTTCTTTGAAATTGCGATCATATCCGCAAAATCATTACAGGTCTGTAAAATTGCTCATCACCGTTCTCTCAAATTTATATTCTTTGAATTTGAATGTATATCTTTATCTTGACATTTATTGTTATTTATGTAATCTTTTTTTTTATGGATAAAATTATGAAATTATTGTTCTAATTGTTCTAATATCTAATGAAGCATATATTTTCATTAATTAACATATTTACTGCATGTACCTTACAATAAGAACAAAATATATGTACTTGTGTTTATTTTTTGTATTTTCCTCACGTGAATGAATCAATAGGACAAAAAAAAATCAAAAAATCTGAAAAGAAAACCTAACACAGCAGTTAATAGTACTTATTTTTGTCAAGAGGCGCTTCCTTTGGCGCCAGAACTTGAATGCAATTGTTATATATGGTATTGTTTCATCGTGAACCGAGTCTATGACAACTTATTTTAACCATTCATTTCTCCTCTCTTTGGTAACTGTCCCTAATAAATCCATCATTACTTCCTTTTCCCCCTTCTCTTCGTTTCCATCGCTGGGTCTCTTCTCTCTCTCTCTCTCTCTCTCTCTCTCTCTCTCTCTGATTTTGTGTCGTTAATGGTGGAGATGGAGAAAGATGGTTTCGAGTGGGCTGAAGTGAAGAAACTCCATTTTTTCAAAGTTCTGGTTGGAGATTTCAAGACTTGTCTGGTAAGGATTTTTCCCTTCGAAATCTCTTAGTTTCTCTCTGAATTTTTTCGATGTTTCACTTTCACCCTCAATACTTTGCATTTTAATACCCAAGTTTTTTTCTTTTCTCTGTTTGAATCTGTAGAGAATTCCGCCCCAATTTGTCAAGAACTTAATGGGTGAAAAGGAAGGAGAAATCAATGGTTCAAATTCAATGCCTACTACGATTGAGGGTCCGAGTGGAAGAATTTGGCACGTAAAAATTGAAAAGAAGATGGATGAATTGTTTTTCACCACCGGATGGCCGAAATTCGTAGAAGATCACACTCTGCATGAACATGAATTCTTGGTGTTCAGATACAATGGTAATTTTAATTTCTCGATTTTGATTTTTGCTGTAAGTGGTTGTGAGAAAGAAGAAAGGGTTCGAGAAAGAGAAACCCCTGCTCGTCCCTTGAGAGAATCCCAAGAGAGAGTAATTGAAACTTCTGCGACTCCACAAGATAAAATTAAACAAAACAGCGAAACACCTCTCACTCGTGAAAAAAGAGAAAAATCGTCTCAGAGGAGTGAAATGGAGACGACCATCGAAGATAGAGAAAGCCGAGAGAAACCGAAACCAAACAAGGATTGTGAAATCGCGGTTAATTCTGATGAAAAGAATGAAGAGATAAACAAAGTGTATAGCGATTGTGAAATAATAACGAATCGTGACGAGGGAGATAAACGAGATAGAGGAGAGGATCAATTGAAGGAGGAGAATTACGAAGAGATCATGAAATTGGCTAGAGATTGTCGAGACCTAGCAACGAAGAAACGTGCTAAGGATTTCGATTTGAAATCTTTATTATCTGAAAAAAGAAAGAAATCCTCAATAGCAGAGACTCTTTTCAACTTGAAAAAGGAAATCTACACAGACTACAAAGATCAATCTGGAAATTCCTCTCCCGTTTCCAATATCACGACCAATAAAGACGGTACTTTCTTTCACATTTGATTGTTCGGAGTTTACGTTTCCAATTTTTGGTTATTTAAAGCTTACAAAATTGTATCATTCAGGTAGTAATAATGATTCACCGTCAAAGCGGAAAGCCTTGAAAGAGGAAGACGAAGTCGAAGAAATAAAAATAAGCGATACGCCCTCGCATGCAAAAAGTCGCAGTGCATTTTTTTACGGACTAGTGAAACGCGAAAAGGATTTGAAATCACTCAAAGCCGCGATGTCTTTTCAATCAAAATACCCCTCTTTAGTTATTCCTGTAAGTCAGTACAGGTCCAAGCGATCCAGTTCCCTGGTAATGAATTAAACTCATATGCGAAAATAAATAAAAAAATATATAATTCGATGAGCTATAATTAACTTATATTTTTATAGAAATTACCTAGCAAATTTTGGAGAAAGTATTTGCCGAGAGAGGAAACGATTTTTGCTTTGCGCAACCGATCTGGAGAAGAATGGCCCGTACGGTATTTACCGCATAGTGGAGCGTTGGCGGTTGGGTGGCATGCTTTCATGAAAGGAAATTTATTGCAGGAGGATGATTGTTGTGTTTTTGAGCTCGTAAAACGAACCGAATTTCGAGTTCATATCTTTCGTGCTTCTGGGTAGAGTTTAAAAACTTAAAATATTGATGTGATGATTAGTTTTATGTATTTTTCTTTTGTTCATGCTTGTTGATTTGGCTCTTCTGAATAAAGTTTGTTATGAAGAATGTAAATTAGTAGTTCCTTTCGGTAAACTTGTATTAATGCATCAGAGGAATTATAATAGTTCGATATGCTAATAATATGATACATAATATATGTTCATTATAATTTGAATCAATTATTTTTCAAGTCTGAATATAAAATATTCAGTCCAACTAAAATGAATACGCTACTAATAAAAATAACTTTACATAATACGAATAAATGAATTCAGAAAGATCAAAATACAAACAAGTTGATATGGCCGAGTTGGTCTAAGGCGCCAGATTAAGGTTCTGGTCCGAAAGGGCGTGGGTTCAAATCCCACTGTCAACAAATTTATATTTTTCTCCCAAAAAACAAAAAAAGTTATAAACATAAAATTTTTAATTCATAAATATTGAGAAATATCAAAATAAGTAAAATAAATCTTCCTTATTTATCAAAAGAAATAACAAGCAACTGAAAAGCCAAAGATAATCTCACTGCAAGGAGAATAACATTATTTCACTTCATTAGCTAAACACAACACGCTTCTTATTTATTTCATTACATGACATCATCATAGCACATAAAAGTGCACAAAACAGAAGTACAGCATATAACTAAGCAGTATGAGTAGATGCGGCGAGAGCCCCCGCCTCGGTGAGAAGCGGTACCAACTTCCCTTGGTTGTGCAATCCAACCGTGCTGTCACAGCCCCCGATGTGTTTGCCTCCGATGAAGACGTTAGGGACGGTTCTCTGCCCCGTCAGTTCCTTCAGTGCTGCTTGCGTTGCCGCGCCATCGCCTGTATCAAACATTTTTTTAATTTTAATTTTCAAATTAAAAAAAAAAGAGTTGAGAAAATATAATGGACTTACTTTCGACATCCAATTCGATAGGTTTGTAGCTTGCACCGACCTGAGCTAGCAATTGCTTCACTTGGGTGCAGTATGGGCAGAATGTTTTGCTGCAATAACAAAATTATAACAGTCAATTTGGGGGAAAAATGAATTAGGTTTATAAGCAATTTAATAGATCAATCCTCTTTATTTGTAATACTAACAGTCACAGAATCGAATGTTTGAATAGTTTATAATGCAAATTGATTTCTATCAGATCGATTTGGCATCGGATAGAATCTGTCAAGTAATTCGATAACTTTATTGATCTATTTCAGTGGAAAATAACTAAATCAATCAACTATATTATACAAGGACTGCAATAGAGAAGAGATCCAAACTACAGAATAGTTACAAAATGGAATAAGATTCGATTTAATCAGAAAAACAGAACAAAAGAGAAAGCAAAGAAGAAGAAGAGAGAAACGAAGGAGGCGAGACCTGAAAACGACGACCGGAGAGGAAGAAATGGTTTGCTTGACCTTATCGAGCGCCATGGTTAGCTTCTCTTGCTTCTCTTCTGGAGATTCCGACGAAAACAGTGCTCCCATTTGATCTCTCCTCAGTTCAATTTATAGCGACGGATGGGAGCGGCCTCGTTCACACCGCCACGTACGTAGTGTTCGTAATCAATGACCACACCACCCTCGTAGCGTTAGCGTTGCCGCTCGTTCTTATGCCAATTCTACCCACACCGGATCCACTACAACTCTCGTAGCAGACTTCTCGTATACTAATTTTATCCCCGCGCAATTATGCGAAATGTTTTTATATAATTATTTAAATAAAATTAACGCGTGTGCGATTAACGCGCGTGCATTTGAACTAAATTAATTTAATCATGACATATTTGAAAATATCATGATGTCAATAGATGCATATGATAAATTGTTGTTTCAAAGCAAAATTGAAGCTAATATTTTTTTGATAAATCGGGAATATGCAGAGTAGAATCATGATAATTTTATTTACTTTTATTTGCAATGAATATGTTGTAACATTAATCAAAGACCTTTATTATTTTTTATAATAAATGAGCATTAGGCACTAATTTATGGGTATTATTTAAAGCAATTCTATACCAAGTTACGAGTTTCCCCCTCCTTAAATAGTTAATAGAAACATGTTAATAACTCTACATTGCTCAAATGAAAGAAAAATCATAGTACATTATAATATAAACTAAATTATAAATAAATTACTCGTTCAAAAGATAATTAAATAAAACGGATATTTGTTATCTAATAATGCAATAAAAATGATATCTAGATTTAAAATCTAGAAATACATCTAGATTCATACGTGCTAATCCGTAGTATAGCCGCGCAAGTTTAGAGATAAAAGTGCGGATTTATACTCGCGATGCTGCGTATAAATTTGGACATAGTTTCATTTTTTTTAATCTAAATTCCCATCAATATGTATTTTGTATATATAATCAATAATGTAAGACTTATTCATTCTGTCAAAGGAGTGAAAAACAATATAAAATTTGCTCACACTTAGTAGAGTTATGAAAAACAAAATAAGATTTTAATACATTAGTGATATAATTTGTTTTTTCTTACATTTGGAAGAACAACATTGTGGGAAAAGTATGACAAAAAAGAGGTAAATAACAAAAGCCAATTTCTTTTCTCCAATTAATTATCGTGAATCAAATAACTTTCTCCTATTTTGTCTCACATCAAAAGGACCCAAAATAAAGAATATATATAATTGAAATACCAGAGTAGGAGGGATAAAATTCAGTCCACTTTATTGGGAAGTTCAAAAGGAATCTAAAAAGAAAATTAAGACAGAAATGTAAATACTTTCTTGAAGGAGTAATCGAAACAAAATTAAATACTCAGCTCAATTACTCAAAAATGTAGCCACAAAATTCCTCGTCAAGAGTAACGAGTTCCTATGTTGCACGGATGCTTCGAAAATCAAATCGTATCGTATCGGATATTCGTCGAACACGTATCGAATACTTCACGTTGACGTAACGTATTCGAATATTTTATTTTAAAATAACAACGAATATTTCTCGAATACTTCCGAATACATCTCGTATACTTCTAATGTAAAATATACTAGCAAAATAAGAATAAGAATTTATTATCCAAATAAATGAATAATACATATAACTAAATAAAATAAACATTTATTTCATAAGAAATTTTTGTATAAACAAACTTTTAATATATTTTATGTCAAATATATAATATATAAAAATATTAAATATATAAATTATAATAATAAAATAATAAATTATTATATATAATAAACGTATTGTATCTTATGTTTTTTTTGAAAATTGTCCTATATATATTGTGTCGGATACGATATCCGTGTCTGTATCCGTACAACATTGGTAACAACCAATAAAGTTCTGTAAATTACTCCGAATCTCCACCAACAATGAAACGAATATATATATATATATATATATATATATATATATATATGCGCGCTCAAACACAAAAATAAAATAGAGACCATTTATCTTGTCTCAGAATTCACCATCACATCTCTATATCCAAATTAACACAGTTAATTAACGTAATACTTAATAAGAAATATATATATTAACTATTAATTAATATATAATTAACTTATATATGAATTAACAATTCATAATCAATATTAGTTAACTGTTAATTTTGTGTTCTTCGTTAATTTGGTGTGTTAATTAGGATATAGTTAAAAATGTGGTGGTGAATTTTGGAGGCAAATTAAGTATAATTTCTCAATAAAATGTATATATAATCCAACTACGGAGAGCTGGACTAGCACGCGTCTTCCTTAGCCACCACATGGATAAAAGCCTCCGTATTTAATTTAGATAAAATTCCTTATTCTCAATTTAGCCAAGGATTTCATAATTTAGTTGGTTGGATGTTTAACACAATAAAATATGTTGTAGAAATTATGAATTTGAGTAACATCGGCATCATATAAAAAAAATATAGGTATCAGTAACGACAAGCGATCGCTTGTTAGGTGGTGTTAAAAAAAAAATCGCTCTCAAGCACTCAAATAATCCAAAAAAGTAGTTAAAGACAAAAAATAACAAGCAAAATAACACTGCTATTTTCATTGTGTAATGTTTGTTAAAGATGAATAATATATAATTAATGCAATTATTAACAAATTATAGGTTACAGTTCGGTGAATTAAATATTAATTAAATAAAATTATACGCTATTTTTATTAATTATTGTTAGGTATGTATTAATTATGCGCTAATTATATGTTGATGTTTTGTGTTAATAATATATATAGTACTTATTATTTCAAATATCCACGGTACGTTTTTAAGTATTCTAAAATATTTGAGGTGTTACTTGAAATTAACAAATGAAATATGAACGGAATTTTCGTAAAAAAAAAAAGGTTTTTAAGGAATTAGAAAAGAAAAGAAAAAATGAATATTAAAAACTATTAGGCGGTTTTGAGAAACTTCATGAGAATCATTTTCCATGCATGATGCGTGAATGAATTGCATGCCAAATTCATGTTCCCATGTCATTTATACAAAATTATAAAAGTTTCAAAGAGTGAATGCTTGAGATATTTGAGACAACTAAATGAAATGCAAAGAACCATTTCTCCGCAGTCGTCTCCAGAGATATATATATATAGATATATATAGAGTGCAACTATTTTGCTTGTACAAGTAAAGTTAGTATTGTACTTGTGATTTTTGAGCCGTGAGATATTCATCAAGATGTGTGCTTGTTAATTCATCAAAAAACGACGTTTGTCTCTCTGTTTAATATTATTTTTCACGTTCTCCAATGTCCCTCCATCTTTGTCTTGTCTCCTGTATTGCACGGATACGCCGATACGGCGATACGGCGACGCGTATCGGATACGGCGATACGGTGATACGGCAATTTAACATATGATTTAGGATACGATACGGATACAGCGATACGGCTAAATTCGATTTTTTGGAGTATCCGCGCAACATAGATTGTCTCTTCTCCCAAATAGGATCCAAAACAGATTCTTTAAGCCCATGCAAAATCTCCATTACCAGTGCTAGTGCTGTTCCTTTTCATTGCGCCAATTCCCCGTTCAGCTTTCCTCTTTCCCTTCACCATCCCTCAGAAAAGAGTTTGACTAGCAGTTTGCTTGTATGGAGGGGATTAGAAGGAACTCAACTAGCTCTCTACTCCGACATGAAATGTGGTTTAAGACCCTTATTTTGTTGTTCTTCGGGTTGTTTTCATTTGCTTCATAAATTTATTTTTCTGCATGTTTATGCGTTCAAATTTAATTGTACAATTAAGAAAATCGATTCAAAATTTGATTTTTATTTGAGGTATCCGATGTTTGAGTTTAATCGATTAAAAATTTAGTATTAAAAATAGTTTCAAGGTGTATGCATGAAAAATTTCCTTTCATTTTTGGGGACATAAATGAATAATCACAGAGCCCGCAACATTAATAAGAACATTATGGAGATTGCTAAATGATGAAGACATTATACGAACAGAGAATATGAAGATTATTGAGGCTTAATTTGGCACTAAAATGATAAGAATTTTTCACTTGTTCAATTGATGTATGTCTATTTACTTTCTTTGTTGAAATCATGTAGATACGAAGGCTACTAAAAGTTCTGAAGGTTGTGCAGATGGTTTAAGATTATGATTTAGGCTATGTTTTTGGGAGTCAAGTTCGGGATTTTATTGTGAGATGTAATATTAAGCTTTGCTTTTCAAATGTAATTTTTTTTTCCTTTTTTGCTTTTAAATGTAATTTGTTTAAAACTAGAATTATAAAATACAATTTCGTGATATAATTATCTTTTTAGTAAGTAAAAATCATTTTCAAATTAACAAAGACAAGTTGTTTGGAGAGATGGTCTTGCAAATAATTAGAACAGATACAAGCTTTATTTTCCATGGAAGCAAGATAGAATTGCTAGAGGGCTGCTGAAGGGAATCTTTTTGTTGGAAGAGTTCACAGATTAGAAGATTTGACAGGGGATGAACAGAGTCGAACAAATGGGACTGGGGAGCAAGGAGAGAAACTCTGTTCTCGTGATTGTGTCCCCGATAAATATAAAAAAGAGAAAAAATAGAAGGAAATCTGGACAAACGGAGAGCTAACCTGAACCGTTAGCAAATTAACGTGCATGTGCTTTTATTTTAGATAAAATAAATGTGCACGGATCTCAGAGCAATCTGACGGTAGTAAAGGTCACAAGTATAGATGGTTCAATACTTGTACAAGTATAATAACTATACTCTATATATATATATATATATATATATATACATACATGTAAAATGAGAGGTAATTTTGTTAGTTTTTTTTTTTGTTGATATTTCGTGTGATATAATACTGTTGTTTAGAAATTAAATCTAGCATTTCCTTGATACTTCGGATACACAATTTGCGTTACTATTTTGAAGTTACTTTTTTTTTTTTAAACCTGAACTATTGTTACTTTTAAAGTGTGTATAAGTACGACTTCAAAAAAAAAAAGGTGTGTATAAGTGGTGATTTGGATTTTTCTTAAACCCCAATTAGCTAGTTTATCAAGCACAATCTAAAAGTTTCGGTATTATATATCAGATATAGTTGTACTTTATATGCATATTTCTTTTTTTTTAAGCTAATTTAAATGCATATTTCTATTTTGTCTATATATTTTATTTAAAACTGGATTTTCTAATTTATAATGAATATTAAAAATCTAATCAAAGATTTTTTTTTATTTTTTTTTATAGTAAATGGGCAATCAGCACTAGTTTGCGTACATTCTTTCCTTAACTCGGCACTGGATTTTCTCTTGCTTGATGCTCTGTTTGGTCTTGCGAGTTCTGCATGAAAAATCTATCGATGGACCAAAACTACAATAATTATTAAACGTACTTTTTCTATACTCTGAGATCCTAAAGGTTATTTTCGGAAAACTTAACTAAACATCACGTCTAAATTAGATTTTTAGTAAAAAAAATTCTCAGATTAGATTTTTGATAACTTTCTGCTATCTTAACTTACAAATTGATATTATATATATTTGTTAACAAACCAAAATAGCATTACATTATAATATAAACTAAATTAGATATAAATTATTTGTTTGAAAGATGATTACACAAGACAGAGATTAGTATGTAATAATGCAATAATAATGATATCTAGAACCACCAAGATTCAAAAGGAATCTAAAAAAATTAAGATATTCAGAAATGGAGGCACTTTTTGAAAGATTTCCCAAAAAAAACTGTATATATTTAAATGAAACAAAATTAAATACTCAGCTCAATACATCAACTCCAAAAGGTTTTCTTCTCTCACAGAGCTAGTTACCCAAAATCTAGCCACAAAATTTCTCGTCGAGAGTAACATCAAATAAAGTTCCATAAATTATTTATTAAAATAACCCAAACGATACGAACCATACTCGGGATCTCCACCAACAATGAACGAATATATCTACTCGCAAATATTAAATGGAAAAATAAAATATATATAATCTAACTACAAAGTGCAGGACTAGCACGCGCCTTCTCCTCCAGTTTCTTAGCCACCGCATCGATAAATTCCTCCGTATTTACGTAAAATTCCCTCGATACCCTAAACACACAAAATTATTCAACACATCTAACAAAAAAAAATAGTTTAATTAAACAAACATACTTAGGCCCATGGATAAGAAGCGCGAGATCCTTGGTCATTTGACCGGACTCGACCGTATCGACACACGCCGACTCCAAACTCTTGACGAACTCCATTAGCTTCTCGTTTCCATCCAATTTTGCTCTGCGCGTAAACACAATACAATCATAAAGTCGATAAACAAAAATGAAAATGACGTACCTGTGGTGGAGCCCGCGAGACCAAGCAAAGATGGAAGCGATACTATTGGTGCTCGTCTCTTGTCCCTTTTCATGCAACCTGTAATGTCGCGTCACCGTTCCATGCGCCGCTTCGGCTTCTAGAGTCTTCCCATCCGAAGACAACTATAATAATAATATATATGATATGATACCATAATATATACGAGTTTACATATATGATTTGTATTTATTTACCAGCACAGAGGTCATGAGGCCCAAAGACCCGAAACCTTGGGCGAGAAAATCGCTTTGGACATCACCGTCATAATTTTTGCATGCCCACACATAGCCTCCCTCGCTCTTCAATGCATATGCTACCATGTCATCGATTAATCTATGCTCGTACCAGATCGAGTTTTCTTCGAATTTGGCCTTCCATTTCTCCTCGTATACCTCTTGAAATATATCTTTAAATCTGCGGAAATCAGAAAAAAAAAAAGGTGTGAAATTGTGAAATTATCGATGTTTTGGGATAAGTAAAGTATGTACGTACCTTCCATCGTACTTCTTGAGGATGGTATTCTTGGTACTCAAGTAAAGAGGCCATTTCTTCTCGAAAGCCATTGTCATCGATGACTCAGCAAATGACCTAATCGACTGAAAGAAACAAAAAAAATTAAGAAAAACGAAGCAAAGAAAATAAGAATAAAAACGTACATCATCAACATTATACATGGCCAACGCAACTCCAGGACCCTTGAAATTATATACGTTGAATTCCACCGTCTCTCCTCCTTCTCGCTCTGAATTTTGTTCATTCAGAAAAATAAAATATAAATATTTACATGGAAGGAGAAAATAATGAAATTGATTTATCTTACCAAAAACCATTTTGAGTTTTCCTGGACCGTCAATGACTGTGTCTGTAGCTCGATACTGGTCTCCGAATGCGTGTCTTCCCACACAAATTGGTTTTTTCCATCCTTTATTTATTTTTTAAATTCATTGTTAATTGTGAAAAATAATTCAGAAATAAAATTTGTGAAATAAGTTATATATTAAAGTGTCTAACCAGAAACGATTTGCGGTACATTTTTGCACAAGATCGGTTCACGAAATACAGTTCCTAAAATGAGAAGTAAGACAAATGTCGATGAGAATTTAATAAATTAAAAAAATAAAATTCACTGCGAGATTGAATAAAGCCCGAATTAATAACTGAATAAAATTTAGTAGAAAAAAACAAACCGTCCAAAATGTTTCTGATGGTTCCGTTGGGGCTTCTCCACATCGACTTGAGATTGAATTCTTTAACCCTTGTTTCGTCTAAATATAAAAATCGATAAAAAATATGTAAAACTAAATAGAGCAACATTCTTCTCCTTTAATTTGAGAAATTAAACAAGAAATTTCTCCAAAATCGAGATAATAAACAAAAAGAAATTGAACCTGGAGTAATGGTGGCACATTTGACAGCAACATTATACTTAAGAGTAGCCTCGGCACTCTCGACGGTGACTCGATCATCAGTAGCATCACGATTGAGCACCCCCAAATCAAAATATTTTATATCCAACTCCAGATATGGATTTATTAGCTGCAACCATAAAATCACCAATCAAATTCACAAATTCTTAATCTTTAATTTCATTCCAGTTACTAAGGTATAAGATTCACCGAACCCAAAACCCTAAACCTTATAAAGTAAAGGAAACATAAAAGGGAACAATTGAGACCTTATCCTTGATCATCTTCCAGATAACTCTAGTCATCTCATCACCTACAACAAACAATTAACAAAATCGTTGGTCCTTCACATTTAATCAACGAATGAGTTTAGAATTGGGCGAAGAATCCAACTAACCGTCCATCTCGACAATGGGATTTTGAACCTTGATACGTGGGGAGGCGGCGAGAGAGGCGACACAACGGAGGGACGCGTGATTGACATTGAAGGGAGAGAAGCGACGTACGGATAAGAAGGAAGCACGACGGAGGTGATGGAATTGCGATGCATAGCAAACAGAAGACGAGGAAGACGAAGATAGCAGCGACATGGACGAGGACAGAGTCATCCTATCGTCAACTCAGTGAGATGGATGGGAATTGGGAAGGTGTGCCGATCAACGGGGAAGAAGCTATAATGCAAGAAGCTGTCCATGAAGCCCATTTTGTACCCTCGAAGCCCATTAATGTCGGCTCCTGGGTCATTCTGGGAAAAAATACATAGAAAGAAGATATTATATATTTGGGGTTTCTATCGTACTTAATTTTTCATATGATATATATATTTTTTAGAATATTTAGAATAATTATTTATTAACGAGTATTTAAAATAATTTTCAAGTATATTTATCAAAATTAATGTTTAGGTAAATAGGAATTATTTATTGTTCATTTAAAAAAAAAAATTATGATACACTCTTTTAAATACCAAAAATAATCTTTGAAAAAAATGTGTGATAAAACTCTCCTATATATATTTATATTGTTATTCAATTATAGACGATGTACGTGTAAAATGTTTCAAAAATTGTATAATGTACATATGAAAAAGTTAAATAACTACATAAATTATATTGATCAGATAATAAACTATATAATTAATAAACAAGATTTATCTGCTCATAATCTCGTATTTATTTCACCGGAGTATAGATGACTTTATTTATTTAATTCTTTGAAAAACTCTAGCCATGACCCGTTGTATAATAGATTCAATAAGTTTAGTGGGGAGCCAACCCATAAAATACAATTCTCCATAGTTTTACGATCGAGACTACAAATTTGTAAAGTTCGTCATTACACTTCTCATGACAATGTATGCAGAGTCTTATATAGATACTCACATTGCACTTTTCAAGTCTAATAATGGTTTGAGCACAATTTTATCGAAAACGAACATTCAAAAGCACACTACTTTTATTTTTTGAAACAAATTCTAAACAATTTTGGAATCGAAAAAGAGAAACTTGTTTTTATTTTATTTTATTTTCTCCCATAACTTATGTTTATTTTGCGAAAAATAAGAAAATAGACCAACTCGCCAACATTATTTCATGATATCTGAATATACGAATATGAGACATACAAACACAAGGAATGGAATACTCTTTGCAGTTAAATAACCAGCTTTATAATATTACTTTGTTGATAAAAATGAGAATTCCATGCTTGCTCATGCTTTTGGTGAATAACATCATGCATTTCGGAAGCATTCTAGAAGGCACTAACGCACTACTCGTAAAACACGTCATGAAGAGCATGAATTAACAACCTAAATAAATTAGAAATAATGCATCATTAGTCTAAAAAGAATCTGATAAAATTGTTGGAAATATAATTGTGAAACTCAAAAATAAAAATAATTCCATTTCAGATTTTCCATTACCAACCGATAGTTTCACATAACAATATTGCTATACAAAATAGTTAATCGCGAACATCACATTACAATATTGCTAAAAAAATGGGATTTTTCATCATAATTCACTCTATTATCTGGAGGAAACATAATAGTTACTTATTACAAACAAAAAAATACAAAACACAATTCCATTCTATCATAATAATTACATCAAACAGTATGATCACTATGGATTTCATGCAAACCACATCGCTTATTCACAATTTCTTGGATAGTTTTATCACAGATCAATGCAAAACTTACGAAAAAGAAATTAGACAATGAAATTCATCTTTTGAAAGAATCCCCATTTTTAGTGGCTTCCCTAATTTGTTCTGCTATTTCTTCTCTTGCTTGTGCAGCTTTGTTCGAGAGGTTCTCAATGTTCTTCGAGGTTCTTACTGCAAATCTCTGAAATGCTTGGCTGTAAAAGATAAAAATCAATTAATAAACTAATAGTCATACTACATATATAAAAGAAACAATCAAAATTGCTCAATGTTTTAATAGAAAATGTAGTTTCTCAACGTCCAATTGAAAAATAGAAGTAATGCAAAGGATAGCGAGAGGAACCAGTCCAAATCATTCTTGCTTCGCTAATACAAGACCAAGTACATTAAATATTGATTTGGCCTTCAAAATTTTAGTAAAGCTTACAACTTCGCAAGATTTTAATTAAAAAAACAGAAAAAAATACACAATAAGAGCTGCTAAGTCGAATCCATTATTGCCTATTGGAAACATTCTAATAATAGAATCTCTATGAATTGAACTTAGCAACCTTCAATATATATATAAATGAGAACTCAGTCCCTTAGATGTTCTTTGAAATTGCGATCAAATCTGCAAAATCATTACAGGTCTGTAAAATTGCTCATCGCCGTTCTCTCAAATTAATATTACTTAGTACCAAATACCAAAATTAGCTGAAATTTACTGCATATCAAACAAATTTCAATTGAAACGAATGAATGTATGTACGAGCTTTGAATATATCAACAAAAAAGGGTTGATACAGAAATAAAAAAGCAAATACAACAAGACAATATCGCTTCAAGGGAACGGGCCAAATGAGGATTGAAACTCCTCACAGACCAGATGATGAAGCCTCCAACACAATCAAATCAACATAAAAATAGCATAAATCAAAGGATTAGAAGAGAAATTTACTTATTTGCAAGCCCTTCAACGATCAACTCGTTAACGACATAGCTAATTACTCTCCCAAATAAATTTCCTCCCGCCATTTCCCCCTTCTCTCTCCCTCGATTTCGATCTCTGCTAAGAAAGGGAGATATTTAAGCTGGATCTGGTTAGGGTTTGTAAACCCTAGCTGGCTGCGGATGGGAAGCTGTGCCGATTACCGGGTCCCCAGGATCAACGGGGAAGAAACTAGAGAGCAAACAGCTGTGTCTCGAAACGTATTCCTGCTTGGGGGGTCATGCAGATGCAGCCCATTAATGTGGGCTCATGGGCCATGTTCAGAAAATACAACACGATTTCTCATTTTGATTACCCCAGAGTATACATGACCCTATGGGCTATGGGTGGGTCTGTTTGATTTGCAAGAATAAGAAAATATTATATTATATGAAACAAAAGTCGATTCAAGGATAACAACTAATTTTTTTTTGTTGGATTCGTAAAAATGAGATAAAATCTTATGTCTCGTGTAATCTTTCTCTTTCTCCTTTTTATTTTCCTTGAATGTGAGTCCCTCAAACATCAACGAAAAATACAAGACACAAAACTACATGTTAATATGTATATATATTTATTAATTATTATCTATATATGTATTTAATATAATAAATTAATATATGATTAGTAATAGTATTTATAGATATACATATATTATATTTATTATTTATATATTATTATGATACAAATGAAATATTTATTCAATATAATAAATAAAAATATATTATTTATTAATGATATATTACGATACAAATTACATATTTATTATTTATTAATTATATATTATGATACAAATTTAATATATATATATATTTCAAAATTTATTATTATTAAATTACTTTTTCATTTAAATATACATAAACCAACAAAACTTATTCTAACTACTTTTCAATTTTCTTTCACATCATAGTTCATACGATAAATTTCACTTTTCATTATATACTATTATAACCTGTGGTGCACGGATACGCCGATACGACAATACGGCGATGTGTATCGAATATCGGCGATATGACAATTTAACATATGATTTAAGATGCGATATGAATACGGCGATACGAGTAAATTCGATTTTTTGAAGTATCCACGCAACATAGATTCTAACACATCATACAACACAAATGAGAAACACACATCCTTCAAATTCTTATCCTCACTATATTTTCTTGGGATAATCCAAGACTCTATCAAAATCCTTCAAAATATTTTGAAAAAAGTTTGTTTTTAATCCCTTACCTTTTAAAAAAAATCCAATCAAGTCCTTAAAGTTTCAATTGGATCAATCAAGTCCCTTAACTCTATAATTTGGTATAATTAAGTCCTTTCATTCGTTAAATGCTGACTAGACTGTTAAATGATGACATGGCAAATGATGACGTGACAACATGTTGCATGAAGTATTCGACGTGCTGGTAATTTTTTTTTAAAAATTTTCATTTATAATATCAAATAATATTTCTAAATATAATATTACATGGTCCGTCTTTTCCTAAAAAAAAATGTATTAACATCTCTTCCCATTACGCTACAGCCAAAACCCTAAATATCCCCCCCCCCTCTCCTCTTCTCGTCTCCTCTTCTGCTCCGTTCTGCTGCGTTGTTCTCGTGCATGAGCTCATCCTTCTCGTCGCTTGTGCTGGACACGACGCTTTCCTTCATCTTCTTCTTTCTCTCTTCGTCGATTTTGCTCGCTGGTTTAGAGCGCAAGATATAATCTCTCTCTCTCTCTCTCAAATTTTCAACCCTATTTCAGTTCCATTTAAATTTTGCAAAAAAACCCCCTCCTTTTTGACGAATTATTCGTTTTTTCAAGTGATTGCAATGGATGGTATGAAGAAAGCAATTCAAGTAGAGAATTTGGGCTTCTTTGGTACCAATTGCAAGGGGAATTCTACTAATTTCAATAACAGAGTTGAGTTTCAACGCCTTTGGATTTTTCGCCGCACTTTTCGGTTGTTTAGCTACTGCTACCAAAACCCTTCTCGCAGAATCACTTCTTCATGTTTACAAATTCGACTGATATTAATATAGCATTTATCTTTCATTTAGTTTTATTCCCTCTCTAAAAGAATCTTTTTTGTATAAACAATATAAATACAGTGTATTACATGGCACCATTTGCGACGATCATACCGGCGTTGCCGGCGATCCTTCTAGAAGGGTCCAGAATGCTAAAATGGTTCTTCACGCACGAAAATGTCATGTCGTCTCTTTTCATAATTTTGAGTTCTGGAGCTCTCGCATTTTTCTCGCATATTTCGATAAATGTTAGGGAAATTTTGGACTGTAAACCAAATAAGTTTGGCATTACCCAAAATGGACACCAAAGTTCGAAAATTTGGAAAATAACACTCGACATTTGAAAAGTCGAGAGATTTAAAAATCGGCCGACCTTTCAAAAGTCGAACACTTTTAGTCCTTAATCACTAACTGACTGATGCTAATTATCTTTATTAAAAGCTTTCAACGTTTGAAACGTTGAACAAAATTGCTCGACCTTTCAAATGTTGAGAGATTGAAAAAACAATGGGAAATTTTCAAAAAACCTCCTATCTTTTTTGGATATTCTAAAAAACCCCCTATCTTTTTGAAAACTCCAAAAAAAACCCCTCTACCAAACTTTTATTTTCAAATACCCCCTATGGGGTTAAAATTAACTATGAATGGTGTTAAATATTTTTTTATGACCAAAATACCCTTCTTTTTACATATTTAGTAATTAAAATAATATTTTTGTTATTTGTATTAATTTAAAAAAAGTCCTAATTTTTTTTTAGCTTATAATAATTTTTAAAAAATAATTATCATATGTTATATTTATATAATTTTAATATTTCATACATTATATATATTTGACTTTCATATTTTTTACTGAAAAAATAACATAAAATAATAATAAGATGAACAATAATATTAAAAGAACACCTTGCAAATATTTAAAAATTAAAATATCATGAATCTATTAAAAACATACATAAAAGAAGAACGAAAATAAAATAAAAATAGATGTTTAAAGAAATATTTTTCTATCACTATATTTTCAAGGTGTTTATTTTATTATTATCTGATGTTAGTTTTTCATGAATAATAAAAGAAATATTAAAATTATACAAACACAACATTTAATAATTTTATATGTATATTTTTGTTATTTTTTCATATGTATATTTTTGTTATTTTTGTTTGAATAATAAAACAAAAATATACATATAAAATTATTAAATGTTGTGTTTGTATAATTTTAATATTTTCGTTCTTCTTTCAGTAAAATTTTCGTTCTTCTTTCAGCAAAAATTATAAAATTATTTTTTCATATGTATATTTTAACATTTAATAATTTTTATTTTCGTTCTTCTTTCAGTAAAAAAAATATGAAAGTCAAATATATATAATGTATGAAATATTAAAATTATATAAATATAGCATATGATAATTATTTTTTAAAAATTATTATAAGCTAAAAAAAAATTAGGACTTTTTTTAAATTAATACAAATAACAAAAACATTATTTTAATTACTAAATATGTAAAAAGAAGGATAGTTTGGTCATAAAAAACATTTAACACCATCCATAGTTAATTTTAACCCTATAGGGGGTATTTGAAAATAAAAATTTGGTAGAGGGGGTTTTTTGAAGTTTCCAAAAAGATAGGGTTTTTTTTAGAATATCCAAAAAAGATAGGGGGTTTTTTGAAAATTTCCCATTGTTTTTTCAATCTCTCGACCTTTGAAAGGTCGAGCAATTTTGTTCAACGTTTCAAACGTTGAAAGCTTTTAATAAAAATAATTAGGATCAGTCAGTTAGTGATTAAGGACTAAAAGTGTTCGACTTTTGAAAAGTCGACCGATTTTTAAATCTCTCGACTTTTCAAATGTCGAGAGTGTTATTTTCTAAATTTTCGAACTTTGGTGTTCATTTTGGATAATACCAAACTTATTTGGTCTACATTCCAATATTTCCCTAAATGTTATTGACTCTGCCACTACCGCCAGTTTCAGTGTTGCTGCAATCTCGAGGTAATCAGTTTCAAGGTTAAAATCGTCATTTGCAAAAAGGAATATGTATTATGTGTAAATTGCAAAAAGTCCTTATATTATTTAGAAATTGCAATATCGACCCTCAGTTTAAAAAAATTGAGGATTTACATGTTTACTTTCCAAAAAAATATAAATATCATATTTACCCTTCCAGAAATAAAATTATCATATTTACCCTAATAAATCCTCCAGCATCGTAATTATTTCATTTTCTTTGTAAAATTATTTAATTGGATATTGTTGGGGTTTTTTGTTGCAATTTTTGATTATGTGATTATGTAATTTGTATTGGTATTGTATTGGTATAATTATGATAATGATTTGTGTTGGTGCATGAATTAGATTTGTAATTGGTAAGTGGTGATTTGTATTTTTTGTGTGAATTATATTTGTAATTGGTAAGTGTTAATTCGTATTGATGTGTGAATCCGATTTGAAATGGATTGTGTGCGAAATGAGTGTTATGTATAGGAAAGAAATGCGTGTGTTGTATCGGAAAGAAATGAGTGTTTTTCACTTCTTGGTAAAAAGATACTCTTGAAAATTCTTTAATTTTTTGCGCAAATAAGTCCCTCTCGTAACTAAATGTCAGTTTCTGTCTTTTTACATCGTACACAAAAATCTTTCAAAATTCACCCAAATTCCTCTAAATTCTTCAAAAAATCTCTAAATATCTGGAAAATTATTCAGACTGCAATTTTTGTAAAAATATCCAAAAACTCTTAAAAGATTACAAATATAACCCTGATTTTCTAAAAATCTCAATGTTCTCAAAATGTTCAAAATAAAAAATTCTCAATCTCACATATCAGAATTTCTTCGTCCAGTAACATGTGATTGATTAGAACATTGTGCGTCGGATTTTTGCCTAGAAACGTAATATAGAAAACATATATAAATGGATTGCTAAACCAAACAAAAAAATGAAATATACAATTATAAGAAGCATGTTTTAATCTGATTTCAACTTGGTAGTGAATTCTAATCGATATACATCAACAATTTCAAGTAGATCGCTTCAGAGATCAAGCTTCCGATCAATGATATACAACAATTTAACGAAATTTAAGAGTAAAAACGAACCTGATGGGAGAGATATGGAGAAGAGTGTGGAAGAAGAAGCAAGCGACTATCGTGGTGCCCAGCACATGCAAGGAGAGGAGCTCCGACGAGAAGAGGAGAGACTCAGCTCAGGCGAGAAGAGGAGGGGCACTAGAAAAGGAAGAGACGAGAAGATGAAGGGGCATGGTGGTGCTGTAGCTCGATTTTTAGAAAGAAACGCAGAAATGAAATTTGGGAGAGATGGATCTGGTTCATGGGTCCATGCAAGTAATATATTACTTAAAACAAATATTATTTTGATATTATACAAAAATATAAATAATAAATTTATCATGTCATCAAATAATTCTTATCAAATATCGCCATGTCATCATTTAACAGTTTAATCAGCACTTAACGGATGGAAGGACTTGATTATACCAAATTATAGAGTTAAGGGACTTGATTGGTCCAATTGAAACGTTAAGGACTTGATTGAACTTTTTCTAAAAGGCAAAGAACTAAAAACAGATTTTTTTCAAATATTTTATATCAAACGCCCTTATCTATTTTTGAGTAATGATAGAAACCACACTATTTTTCCCGAATGGGTGATGTGGCAGTGGTTCGCCATGTCAACAAATCCCATGAACCAAAATTTTGCATTTGTCAATCTTTTTGTCTGAAAAAACTCTCTCTTTCTCGAAAGGAAAATTAGGGTTTTTTTTCATCTTGGAACCCCGCAAAGCCGCCACCCCAAATTTTCGGAGAAACAAATAAGCCTCGGCCTCCCTCTCTTGGGAGCAAGAAAGAAATCCTTTCGTATTTCTCAGATCTCTCTACCTTCCTCTCTTCGAAAGAGCAAAAAATCGGAGTTGAAACCATCTGATTAGTGTGTGTGTGTGGGTTAGAAGTGGTTTATAGATTGGATTAAAAGAGGAGAACCCATCTGACACTTGAGAAGGATACTCCCGCTCCATTCAGGAGCTAGGAAGCCATTTTAAATGTTTGATCTTTGATGTGTATATTTCATTTTGTCAATGTTTATTCTTTGAATTTTCTAATATTTACTCTATTTTTTACATTCTAATTGATTTGAAACTCTACAAGGAGTTTTGGGCACAGAAGCTGATTGATTCTTTGCATAATTGGAGATTTTAGAGTAATTGGAAATTCTCGTGGACAAATCAAATATTCATTCTTTACATGTGCACATGCAAGAAACTACAGTTTTTTCGAACGTATGGGTTCTGGTAATTCGAATTTTTTTTGGAATGTACACAGTTCTTTTGTTTGCTGATTTTTTTAAATTTGTGTAATATGATGACTTTGCTAATTCGAAAATTTTGTATACTGGTGTAATTTACTTCAAATATATATTTTTGTTAGAAGTTACAAGGATGTGTTAAAGTGATAAATATAAATTTTTGGTTTGAAAAATATGAAGTTCAAATTGTGAATTTCATTTCATTCACAGAATCATGAACCAAAAAACTGGAAATATATAAATAGAAAAAAAGAACAAACAAACTTCAAATATAAAACACATCATTGTTCAAAAAAATTAAATTTCAGTCCAAAACTCCTAAACCACACATTAATCCTAATCAGCAAAGATCTCAATTCCACTTCAAGCTTCAAGCTTCCGGGTCAGCATCTGCGGCACCAGTGCATTATTTACTTGACTCTACAACCAAAATCACATCAAAAAATTAGAAGATGATTTTTTTTGGATTTTTTTCTTCAAATTTATGACAACATGGTATAATCTATAAAACTATTTGTCTGGCCTAATTAGAACTAAAATCCAAATTCCAATTACTAAACTGGAAAAAGACACTAGTTTCATATTTGAAGGAAAAAATAAAATTCTTGAAATTGTTAAAAAGACAACAATGGACATTTAAAAATAACAGGACAAAAATGGACTAAGAACCCTGCTCTGAAAAAATTTCAGGTGCTAAAGTTTTCAAAGAAGTTTCAAGAAAAGAAAATGTTCAGACCCCTAATTGACTCGAAAACACTAATTTCAGTTCTAAATACTAATTTTAGGCAATAACATACTAACTAATTACCACACAACAAGATCTAAGAAATTTCGAAGAACGGTTTATCATTTGATGAAAATTTGTTGTCCTCCAGAATTCTCGATTCATGGGAGTGGCTTCGAGATTTGAGAGTTGAAGAGTTGATTATTGGTTTCTTTCAGGTGCTACAGTTTTTAGTGTGTCTCGTGGGATCCATTTATTCGGTCCCCTCTCTCTCTCTCTCTCTCTCTCTCTCTTGAGATCTAAGATCGCATTCAATTGAATTGTTTCTTGGAGAACTTTTCGACCCGACGAGAGGAGACTAAAGTGACGAAGTTGAGGCCAGAAAAGACACTCTCTTTCCCTTGTTCGATATGTGTGTGTTTTATGAGGCTTGCTTTTTCAAATGGAAGTGGCTTAGCTCACTTGGCATACCGACATATTCCACGTCATATTCGGGGAAATTTTCGTGAAAAGAAGTGTGGTTCCTATCATTACCCTCTATTTTTGAACAAATTTAGCCGCCAATGACCCGTTTTTCAAAACTTAAATTATTAAGTGTAGCTTTATCCAAATAAGATTCTAAAGGTCCGGTGTTTTTACAAGATTTTTGAAGTCCGATCTAATTATAGGTTAATGATAATGTGCACGACTTTTTAGTCATATTTTAAATTTTAAATATCTTCATTTTACCTTCATAATTTTAATATATTTTTTTTGTCAAGGGTTATGGACCTATGGTTCTATTGACTATATTCCAAAGAGTGGTGATGCATGTCCCCCTTAAAATCCCCTAGATCGATTGATGTATTGGCGTCTGCAATAATGATGATGGTAAACCATGAATATTAATTTTTTTCCATCCTATATAGATAAAGAAGATAAAAAAGATCCACCGTTTCACACATCATTAATTTATTTAATAATTTAAACAAGTTTGTTTACCACCATTTATAATATTAATTAATCAAATTTATAAATTTGGAAAAGAAGTTATTTGACCGAATTAATACACCGTTTAACATGTGTTAAACGGATACACATGAATAAAATATCATAAAAAATAAAAAAATATATAACATTAAAAATAAAAATGATAAGTTCGCAAAAGTTAGCAAAATAAAAATGACAATATTTTGTTTTTAAAAAAAATTGAAAAGAAAATAATAAAATTTGTTAAATAATTATGATTTGTCATTTGTAATCAAATATAATAAATAATTAAATAAACCAAATCATTTTTAATAATTTGGTTCCTAACATAATAAATATCGTTTACCATCTAATTAATAATATTCTGCCACATAATTAATACCATGTATTAATTTGCATAATTTTATTGTTTACCATGTATTGATTTGAATTTAGCATTAATTGAATCCATTAAATTTCTCCCAACACATCAAGGATTGTGGGGGAATGTAGAGGGGGCAAATATAATTTTTCTATTCCAAATTATATTCCAATAGATATTTGCTATAAATTATGAAATATACGGAATGAGAAACTCCACTATCGAATAAATACTAGGATAATATTTAATACCCGCACGTCGATGCAGTTATTTTAATTTTTTAATTGTATTTGTATATTTACCAGCTGAGTACCGATTGGAAAGATATAAGAAAAATATGTGAAAAACATTGGTCACTTATCAAGCGATTGAATTTGCTTTGAATTTGTACTAAGGAAAAACTATACGTACAAGTTACTTAAAAAGAAATTTGCAAAAATAACTTTGTTTTGTTGAAATTGTAAAAATAATATTTTCGCCTCCTTAACTGGGCAAATTAGTGCTTTTCGCCCGATCTTCAGGCTAGAATGTTAATGTTTACTTGAATATCAAATTAATTAAGCAAGGCAGAAAAAATGATACTGCGATCCCGATGCCGGTTTGAAAGAAAAACATTCAGGCATTTTTGTCACGCTCCAAATTCGGAACGTGACTATCCTATATCTTTAACATAAATTAAAGATATACGAAGCACACATACCAATTTGAATTGTCCAAAATGTCATCCTAGTTTCAATTTTTGCATCTTAGATATACCAACGCTAATAACCAAATAAATGGGTGAGTTTAAAAACTCAATAACAGATTTCCTAAAAAATACAGTCTCTCTATATAATTCGAATTTATAAAAATAATAATAATTTATAATAAAATAGACTCAAATACTTATATCTAATTTATCTCCAAAATTAAGATGTTCACTCAATTTCTAGCATGATTTTGTTTTCATTTCATTTTTTTTCTTTTCTGTAAATGTGTTGAGGGGGCCGCGGCCACAGACAGAGAGAGAACGAATAGTAGGTATTAAATATAAGGTTTTTGTGTGTGTTTTTGCTATTAAGTCCGTTAAATTTTGATGTTTATATTTCGTTTGTAATTTATATTTAATTATTTTATTTATTTTTAAATATACTGTTCAATACTTCAATACAAATATAATATATTTATGAACAAGTATTGATTTTTTTTTTTTCGGTATGTTACAATTTTTGTCGTGTAACGACGCATGAATATTTTTTTCCTTTCAATCCATCCAATGTACAGTATCATTTTTTTATATTCGTCCCGTTACGGGACAGAAATATATTAATGCCTTTTTCTTTTTCTTAAAACAAATTGATGTTTAAGATAATAAATTAGTGTTTCATACGTAAATCACTAATTTCCGTCCCCATCAAAGGAAGAAAATGTTATTTTTACAATTTTTTAACAAATCAATCTTCCTTATGTAAATTTTTAAACAAATACGCTACCCCGAAAAAAGAAATTAATTCCTTGCTGCACCTTTATTGATATGTAGTTGTACACTTGTACTACGGTGCACGTAAAATTAATATATTCATTAATTTTTGGTTGGAATTGTCCTTGACAACACAATTATCTGTAGTTGCATGCTTGAGGCTAGATACTTGTAAAGTTCTTCATTACAATTTTCATGATAATTTATGGGTAGTCTGAGAGAGAAACTCACTTTGCACTTTTCAAGCCTAATCATGGTTTAAGCACAATTTTTTCGTAAACCTACATTCGAAAGCACTCTACTTTTAATTTTTGAAACAAATGCTAAGCAATTTAGGAATCGAAAAAGAGAAACTCGTTTGATTTTCTCCCATAACTTATGTTTATTTTGCGAAAAATAAAAAAACAGACCAACTTGCCAACATTATTTCATGATATCTGAATATACTAATAGGAGACATATAAACACATGGAATGGAATACTCTTTGCTGCTAAATAACCAGCTTTATAATTTTAATTTGTTGATAAAAATGAGAATTCCATGCTTGCTCATGATTTTGGTGAACAACATCATGCTTTTCGGAAGCATTCTAGAAGGCACGTCCCCGCTACTCGTAAAACACGACATGACGAGCATTAATTAACATCCTAAATAAATTACAAATAATTCATCATTAGTCTAAAAAATTCTAACAAAGTTGTTGGAATATAATTTGTAAAACTCAAATATTATATGTAGCAATGTTTGATAAATATAAATGGAATGGAATTTTTGCTTATGAATTACAAATTTGTTTTCATAATTTTATCACAAACAGAAATAACAAATTTAAGCCAAACACTCCAACAAGTATGACAATTCTTACAAAATCGTTCCACCACCAACATCACATAACAATATTGCTAAAAATTGGGGGTTTTCATCATAATTTAAATTCACTCAGTTCCTTTGAGGAAACTGTCGTGATTAAGAATAATAAATGGACATATTTGCAAGTTATCCCTCTCAGTTCACCATACGTATCATGTTTACTTTGTTATTTTCGTTCATTGTTTTTGTCAGAACATAAGTGAAGCAAGAGAAAAATTGTATGTAAAACAGTTCCTTCTTGTGAATAACTCGAGTTCTTGACCACAGAACCAAATTAGTTATAGCTTCGATCATAGTAATAACAAACAAAAAAATACAAAACATAATTCCATGCTATCATAATAATTATATCAAACAGTATAATCACTATGGATATCACGCAAACCACATTACTTATTCACAATTTCTTGCATAGTTTTATCACAGATCAATGCAAAACCTATAAAAAAGAAAATATACAATCAAAGTCATCTTTTGAAAGAATCCCCATTTTTGGTGGCTTCCCTAATTTGTTCTGCTATTTCTTCTCTTGCCTGCGCAGCTTTGTTCGAGAGGTTCTCAATGTTCTTCGAAGTTCTCACTGCAAACCTCTGAAATGCTTGGCTGTAAATATTAAAAAAGATTAATAAAATAATAATAATACTACATAATTAATTAAAAGAAAACAATCAAAATTGCTCAATGTTTTAAGAGAAAATGTAGTTTCTCAAAGTCCAATTGCAAAATAGAAGTTATGCAATGGATAGCGAGAGGAACCAGTCCAAATTGTTTTTGCTTCACCAATGCAAGACCAAGTACATTAAACATTGATTAGGCCTTCAAAAGTTTAGTAAAGCTTACAACTTCGCAAGATTTTAATAAAAAAACAGAAAAATAAGCAAAAATATATATATGGAGGGCTGCTGAGTTGAAACTTGAATCAATGGAGAATATGTTTTTAGAATCAATTCTAATAATAGATTCTCTATGAATTCAATTTAGCAATCTTCTATATATAAATTGAGAACTCAGTCCCTTAGATGTTCTTTGAAATTGCGATCATATCCGCAAAATCATTACAGGTCTGTAAAATTGCTCATCACCGTTCTCAAATTAATATTCTTTAGTAACAAAAATCAAAATTAGCTGAAATTTTCACTATATAAAAACAAATTTCAAGTGAAACGAACGAATGTATGTACGAGCTTTTGAATATATCAACAAAAAAGGGTTGACACAGAAATAAAAAAGCAAATACAACGAGACAATATCGCTTCAAGGGAACGGGCCAAATGAGGATTGAAACTCCTCACAGACCAGATGATGAAGCCTCAAACACAAACAAATCAACATAAAAATGGAATAAATCGAAGGATTAGAAGAGAAAGTTACTTATTTGCAAGCCCTTCAACGATTAGTTCGTTAACGACATAGCTAATTGCTCTCCCAAACAAATTTCCTCCCGCCATTTCCCGCTTTTCTCTCGCTGGATCTCGATCTCGATCTCGATCTCGATATTTATGCTGAATCTGGTTAGGGTTTGCAAACCCTAGCTGGCTGCGGATGTGACGCTGCGCCGATTATCAGGTCCCCAGGATCAACGGGGAAGAAACTAGATAGGTCGCTAATTTGATCCCTCATATTTTGTTCATTTTTTTTTTATCCCTAATTTATTTTTTTGAGTTACTTTGTCCTTTTTATCTTTTTATATTATTTTATTTTACTCATTTCATTAATTAATAGATAACGTGGCAATTAAATATTATGATTGAATGAATGATGTAGCACTAATCACTGACGTGGAAAGAAATTAATAATATGACAATAAAATTTGAAAATTTATAATATTTGGTAGTTATCTGATTTTTATCTTTTTCTTTGTTCAAATTGATTTGATATTTCATATTTCCAAAATTAAGTAACATTATTAAGTGAAGAAAATAGTATCCATCTAATTTAAATCATAAACATTTCATCGAAGATTTTATGAGCGCAAAAATGAAATTATTTAAATATATACTCATCTTGCATTCAAATACATCGAAAAGAAATTATTTTATATTTTCAAAAATTTCAATTTTTATTATCATATTTATTATTTTTTTCCACGTCAACGGTTAGTGCCAAATATGATGTTTTGTGCCTTTTACAGTTTTGGCTGCCAAAAAATGAGTTTAGTGAATTTTCTATTTTTGGCTGCTAAAAATGATGATTGAGTGTCATTTAATTTCGGACGCTGCCAAAGATAAAAGTTTTAGTATCATTTACTTCTGATAAAAAATGAACCTTTAGTATCTTTTTCTTTTTTTCGTTGCAAAAATGAAGCTTTAGTATCATTTAGTTCCGGTCAAAACTGTTTTTGTCTCTTTTTTATTTCGCTGCCAAAAATGAAGCTTCGGGGTCATTTACTTAGGTCGCTGCCAAAGAATAAGTTTACTGTCATTTTCTGCTTTAGCTGCCAATATGAAGTTTTAGTGCCTATTATAGTTTACGCTGCCAAAAAGTCAGTCTTATTGCCATTTTCTGTTTGTTGCTGCCAAAATGAAGCTTTAGTGTTATTTAATTTCGGTGTTGTCGAAGATCAGGTTTTAGAGCCTTTTGCTGTATCTCGCAGCGATCAAATGAGTTTTAGTGCCAATTACTTTCATGGCTGTCAAAGACGAAGTTTTAGCGCCTTTACTGTTTGCGCTGCCAAAAAAGAGTTTTAGTGCCTATCTGTTTTCGGCTGCCAAAAAAAAGATTTAGTGTCATTTACAATCTGTCGCTGCCAAAGCTCATTGGTTTAGTGCATTTTTATTTTTAGCTGCCAAAAATGAAGAATTAGTTTCATTTACTTCCTCTCGCTGCCAATAAATGAGTTTTAGTGACTTTTTGTTTTGCGCTGCCAAAAATGAAGTATAGGGTCATTTACTAACTGTCGCTGCCAAAATATGAACTTTTAGTGCCTTCTAATTTTTTCGCTGCCAAATATGAACTTTTAGTACCCTACTGTTTTTCGCTGTGAAAAACGAGTTTTAGTGCCTTATGTTTTTGGCTGCCAAAATATGAAGTTTTATTGCCTTACTGTTTCTCGCTGCCAAACAAGAGTATTGGTGCCTTCGTTTTTCGTTGTCAAAAATGTGAAGTTTTAGTGCCGTTTTCATTATTAGCTGGCAAAATGTGAAGTTTTAGTGCCTTTGCCGTTTCTCGCTGCTTAGTGACGTTTTCTTTTTTCCGTTGCAAATATGAAGCTTTAGTATCAATTACTTCCTGTCAAAAACTGAGTATTGTGTCTTGTCGTATTTCTCTGCCAAAAATGATGCTTCGGGGTCATTTATGTATGTTGCTGCAAAAGACCAAGTTTAGTGTCATTTCCTGCTTTCGCTGCCAATACGAAGTTTTAGTGCCTTTACAGTTTCGCTGCCAAAAAGTCAGTATTTTTGCCATTTTCTGTTTTTTGCTGTCAACAATGAAGCTTTAGTGTTTTTTACTTTCGGCGCTGCCAAATATGAAATTTTAGTGCATATTAGAGTTTTGCTGCCAAACAATGAGTTTTAGTGCCTTTTCTGTTTGTGGCTGCCAAAAATAAAGCTTTAGTGTTATTTAGTTTCGGCGCTGTCAAAGATCAAGTCTTAGAGCCTTTACTGTATTTCGCTGCCAAAAAATTAGTTTTAGTGTCTTTTACTTTCGTCGCTGTCAAAGACGAAGTTTTAGTGCCTTGTACAGTTTGTCGCTGCCAAAGATGATGCTTTAATGCCATCCAGTATTCGTTGCCAAAGATGAACTTTTAGTGACTTTCATAGTTTTAATGCCAAAGATGAACTTTTAGTGACTTTTCATAGTTTTAGTGCCAAAAATGATGCTTTAATGCCGTCCAGTATTCTGTTTTTGGCTGCCAAAAATGAGGATTGAGTGTCATTTTTTATCTGTCGCTGCCAAAGTTTAAAGTTTTATTGCCATTTTCCTTTTTCGCTGCCAAAAATGAAGAATGAGTATCATTTACCTCATCTCGCTGCCAAAAATGAAGAATGAGTATCATTTACCAGATCTCGCTGCCAAAAATGAAGAATGAGTAACATTTACCTCATCTCGCGGTCAAAAATGAAGAATGAGTATCATTTACTTCCACTCGCTGTCAAAAATGGAGTTTTTAGTGCCTTTCTGATTTTCGCTGCCAAAAATGTATCTTCAGGGTCATTTACTCCAGGTCGCTGCCATAGACAAAGTTTTAGTGCCATTTTACTTTTTTCGCTGCCAAAATATTAATTATAAGTGCCTTTTATTTTTCGCTGCCAAAATATGAACTTTAGTGCTTTTGCTTTTGATCGCTGCCAAAAAATGAGTTTTAGTGCCAATTTTTCTTTATTGCGCTGTCAAAATATGAAGTTTTAGTGCCTGTAACTTTTTTCGTTGCCAAAAATAAGTTTTATTATGCCTTTTTACTCTCGGTTAGTGTAGTGCCAAAACCCTTAAGGGTCCCGCCCGACCCGACCCGCCCGGGATTTTGACCCGCCCGACCCGCCCGTTTGGCAAACGGGTTGAAACCCGGCGGGTCAACGGGTACGGGTCCAAGGGCGGGTTTCAACCAATGGTTACCACTAAACCCGTGTAAACCCGCCCGTTTGGCAAACCCGTCACTGTGCAACCCGACCCGCCCGTGCACCCGCCCGACCCGTCACTGTTCACAATTCACTGTTCACTATGCACTATTCACTACCCAACCCGGGTTGAAGAGACTAGTACCGCCGTCACGGATGTTGATACGGATGATGAATTTGATCCCGATGGAGAAAATCCGCATTGGTATATTGAACAAATGCGCAATATACAAATATAGGTTTGGTATTATATATGCACTCTTTAATTTTTTTTCCTAATTATTCAATATTATTATACGTCATCTAAATATTTACTAACAAAAAAAAAAGTTAGAACTCCGCCTATGTTATTTTTTTAACATGGTAAATTAGTAACATAGCCGGTCTCAAGCCCGGAATAAAGGAGGAGAGTAACTTTTTTTCAACTTTTTTTCATATTGAAATTTTTTTTCTTGTAAAAAATTAGTTGCATATTTTTATTTCGAATAAAAATTGTTAACCAAATATTTTTATATTTTTATTCACATTTTTAAAATTTATTTTTTTGAATATTTTTTTGAAATCACTGTTCACGCCCGGGACCCGTCCGCCCGTCAACCCGCCCGTCCCGCCCGGGACCCGTCTCGCCCGCCGGGTCTAAGGGCGGGTTTTCCCCATCCCTCCAAACGCACCCGTCCAAACCCGTGCCCGTGCAACCCGTCAAACCCGTGCACCCGTGCCCGTCTAGACCCGCGCCCGTGCAACCCGTTTGTGCTGGGGACCCGACCCGTGCCCGTGGCACTACACTACTCTCGGTCACTGCAGGAAGAAGTTTCGGTGCCCGTCTATTTTCGCTGCCAAAACTAATATTTTAGTACCGTTCACACCTGCGCTGCCAATGATCCAATTATCTAGCTACGCTTTCATTTCTCAGTTATATATTGACAATACAAAAACATAACGCATAAATTCTTCTATCTTTTCAGAGTATAAAAATCCAAGATTAAAAATGCAGAACCGGTCTATTAAAAAACACAGAAATTGTGTTGTTTTTATTTTTCATAAAAATATTTATCGTTCCTCGGGAGGAAATAAAAGTTGCTTGTTACATAAAAATAACTCAATTTCATACTATCATAATAATTACATCAAACAGTATCGTCAGCAAGATTCATGAAACATATTTACAATTTTATGCATAGTTCCTTTTATCGCAATATCAATGCAAACCCCACAAAATGGAAAACAGACGATCAAAATCATCTTTTGAAAGAATCCCCATTTTTTGTGGCTTCCCTAATTTGCTCAGCTATTTCTTCTCTTGCCTGTGCAGCTTTGTTCGACAGATTTTCAATGTTCTTCGAAGTTCTTACAGCAAATCTCTGAAATGCTTGGCTGTAAATGATAAAAATCATTTAATATATTAAATAAATAAAAGAAACAACCAAAATTGCTCGAAGTTTTAAGAGAAAATGTAGTTTCTCAACGTCCAATTGCAAAATAGAAGTTATGCAACGGATAGCGAGAGGAACCAGTCCAAATCGTTCTTGCTTCACTAATACAAGACCAAGTACATCAAATATTGATTAGGCCTTCCAAATTTTAGTAAAGCTTACAACTTTGCAAGATTTTAATAAAAAAAACAAAAATACGCAACAAACCATGCAAGAGGCTGCTAAGTTGAATCCATAAAAGAATATATTAATAAAATCAATTATGGTAATAGATTTTCTATGAATTCAACTTAAAAACCTTCTATATACACATATAAATTGAGAGAACTCAGTCCCTTAGATGTTCTTTAAATTGCGATCATATCCGCAAAATCATTACAGGTCTGTAAAATTGCTCATCACCGTTCTCTCAAATTTATATTCTTTAGTAAAAAAATATCCGAATTATATGAAAGTTACTGTATACCAAACAAATTTCAAGTGAAACGAATGAATGTATGTACGAGCTTTGAATATATCAACAAAAAAGGGTTGATACAGAAATAAAAAAGCAAATACAACAAGACAATATCGCTTCAAGGGAACGGGCCAAATGAGGATTGAAACTCCTCACAGACCAGATGATGAAGCCTCCAAAACAAACAAATCAACATAAAAATAGCATAAATCGAAGGATTAGAAGAGAAATTTACTTATTTGCAAGCCCTTCAACGATTAACTCGTTAACGACATAGCTAATTGCTCTCCCAAACAAATTTCCTCCCGCCATAACCCCCTTCGCTCTAACTCGATTTCGAACTCTTTCAAAGAAATGGAGATATTTATGCTGGATCTGGCTAGGGTTTGCAAAACCTAGCTGGCTGCGGTGTCAATATGTATATTCTAGAAAGTTCCGCCCGATCTAGTCCTGCCTTGGGCTAGGGTTAACAATAAAAAAGGTCAGTGGTCCCTTTCTTATAGAAGTTACTTTGTAGAAATACACGGCCGTGATACGATTAAATTATTAATGGACGGTGGGGATTAATTGTACACCAATATGGTGCCCTAATTGCTCTTTTAATTTTTTATGCCTTCTTCGGCCCTGTAAGCCCATTATAGATCTGTATGTTCATGGGCCTTCTCCCCTCTCTCTCATCTCAGTTTTCTCGCTCTCTCTCTCTCGCTCTCGCTCTCTCTCATCGTTCTTTCTGCTCGGGGTGGGGAGTAGAAGGAGGTGAAGAGTTCGATTTCAGGTGGAAAGTATGTGAGAGAGAAATGTTTGGAATATCATATGGAGAACTCTTTCTTATCATTGGTGCTACAGCCGCTCTCATTGGTATCATATCTTCAGCATTTCATGTTTGCCCTTTCTGTTCGGTGCAATTCTTTGATTAGGGTTTAATCCAGGATAAATTATGTGAAATTGGGGATGATTTTGTTTTGATAAATTAAAATTGGGGATGATTGTGAAATGCAGGGCCCAAGGATCTGCCGAAAATAACAAGAACAGCAGGGAGAATGGCGGGGCGAGCAATTGCGTATGTTCAGTTAGCGCGCGGTCATTTTGATAATGTCATGCACCAATCTCAAGCCACCAAGGTTCGTCTTTCTAATTTATTATAAAACATTATGAGATTATATATGTGCATGAAAATATATGTTTGTTTTGCAGGTGCACAAGGAATTGCAAGATACAATTGCGCAACTAGAGGCAATTCGTTATGAAATTCGAAGTATATCCATGGTCAATCCCGGTCCACTCATCAGACGTTTCGACCAATCTGGGCCTAATAATGATACCACTGGTTAGGTCCCATTTTTATTATTGGACTTTGGTTGAACTTCCAGTTTTATATTTTTATTTTATTTTTTAGGGTCGAATATCGAACAAGCTCAAGTCAAACCTAATGGAGATGATAGTCTTAAAATGAAAATATCAAAGGTATGTGTACTTCGTTAAATGAAATTATAAACGTGCAATTATTAATTATGCGATCGTGATGTAGGAGATGAGTGGGGTAGATACGATATCGTCGAGCCTGCATAGCCGAGCAATGGCATTTGCGAAATTAGCCGAATCTCCTTCTATTCGGTCCCCTTCTATTCCTTCAGAAAATATTACTTTAATAGATGATAATACAACACAGGAGAATGGTTTGGTTACGGTGCTTCCTATCTCTGCCGAGACTGCTGGCTTGCTTCCCAAACAGACAAGCGGTACTTACATTCGCTTATCCTTCTCCACTTTGTTATGATATATTTAATTTAATTTAATTTAATTTAATTTGGTAATGGTGTAGATGAAATAAGAGGATCAGATCTATTTTTAGAAGCGATATTGGAAGCGGAGGTGGCGAGCAATGCGAAGGACTTCTTTGCTCAACATCAAGATAAGATACCAAAACAATGAGTTTTTCAGTGTTTGTTTTAGGGTTAGAATCAAATTTTGTGCTTAATACAGGATATGTTTATATGGTTTACTTTATTTGAAAGTATGTATATGATGATAAAATAATTATCTTGGATTTATTGTTTAATCTCATTGACTTCTGAGTTGTATGAATTTATTTATAGCGTTCTTGCCTAAATTTGGATGTTTCGATTGCAATTGTGATCTCACAAAACTTGTCAGGTTTTTTGTGTTGCGAGTCGTAACATTATCCTCTATTTTTTTCTGCTGAGGTTACGAAATTATCAACAAATAGATTTGCTAAATAATCATAATTTACTGACTAACAAAATATTTTTCAGAGAAACAAAACATTCAAATGAATGAAAATATGTCCTAGAAAATAGCAAAAAAGGACCGACTCAATCACTCCCCTTACTGAAATTTCAAGAAAAAAAATGCACCCCTCAGCCGGTAAAGCTCTGCAATTCCAACAAAAAAAAATGGAAATTAGAATTTCAGTTAATTCATTTGCCACGTCTCCAAAGTAATTTTTAGAAAAAGACTGAATAGAAAGATAAATAATTACATTAGAAATCTCGATCCAAGAATGTAAGGTTTGAACGGCCTTGCCGGACTGATGAGTCTCTCGGGCCAGTCTGACTCCTTCCCCTAAATCGATGACCTTCCCGCTTACAAGCAGAGAAGCTGCCGCATTCAAAATCTAAAATCCCAAAATCCAAATTAAACCCATATTATTCAATTAAGATGGCATCAATTGAAAACGATTAAGAGAAAATAAATAATATTTTGACTTACGAGAGCATCGGCTATGGCACCCTTTTCGCCAGCAAGAACATTCTTAAGAACTTTCGCATTGAATTCTGGACCTCCTCCTTTTAAATCCTCGAGCGTGCATCTCGGAATGCCATAATCCAACGGATCGAAATGCATTCTTTCGATCTTTTCGGGCGTCACGTCCAAGAAATATCCAGGCCCTACAAGATTTTAATTTTCACTTTCAATCTAGGGTTTATGATAAAATAAATTTGTCTCAAGTACGTACCAAGAGGGCTAATTTCATCCAAGCCTTTAGAATGGACTACCAATGCTCTTTTGACCCCGAATCGTTGCAATGCTTTAGCCATCTTCATGACCTAAAAATACCCAAAACTTATATTCATAAAACAAAACAAAATAAAACAAGAAAAAGGAGAACGTATTACTCACAATATCTTCGTTGTAGACACCAACAACAGCGAAAGGGACTCTAGCGGGGTTAAGCATAGGTCCCAAGATATTAAACACGGTCTTGACTTTCAATTTCTTTCTGACGGGGCTAACGATTTTCATGGCAGGATGGTAATTAGGAGCCATCATGAACCCGATTCCAACTTGGTCAACGCAAACTTTGACCTCGTCAGGGCCGAGCATCATATTGACTCCTAACGCTTCCAAAACATCGGCACTTCCACATGCAGACGAACTCGATCTGTTTCCTTGTTTCGCTACTTTGGCCCCGCATGCAGCGGCTAGGATACAAGCTCCTGTCGAGATGTTGACCGTGTTCGCACCGTCGCCACCTGTCCCTACAATGTCTACTGCGTTTTCCAGCCCTTCGACCTTCCTGCAACGCTTGAACATTGCCCTGGCCAGCCCAACTATCTCTTCGTAGGTCTCGCCTTTGGCGCGGAGAAGGACGAGGAAAGCGCTGATAAGAGCTTCGTTCTCCTCGCTCAGTAGAAGATCAATTGATGCCTCGGCTTCTTCTTCTGTCAGGTCCACTCCTTCTATTAGAACTTCTATTAACTGTAGTATCACCCAACAATCGAATTAATGGTCATGCGTGAGCAAGAAAGAAGGAATTTGAAAAGGAAAATGATAAAAGTGGGCTTACGTGCTTGAAAGTTGAAGGAGACGAGGTGTTGACAAGTGCGGTACGGACATTATCAGTACTGGTGTTAGTTGACAGTGCAGAGACGGCAACAAAAGGCTTGTTCTTCCTGTAAATACTGCTGGTAGAAGAATGCGAAAGGAGGGAATGAACATTGCAAACCTTGAATGGTAATCGTGGTCGAGCAGGGGCGGAGAAGATCCTATGCGTCGATACATACGCACCCAATTCCATCTCTTCTCTTCAACCTTTTACCTTCCTGGAGGATGGGTATTAGAGATTGAAATCGAACTTAATCAAGAGGCAAAGGAAATAGAAGCCAACGATGATAAAATTAGAAATTCGGCACGAAAATATCAAATTGGGAGAAAACCAACCAATAGCAAGGGAGGGAAAGCACGAAGGCAAAGAGCAACGGTGAGGGCGAGGACGAAGGATGCCAGCAAGGATAGATTAGGCTATTTGGGGGTGAAGAGTAGGGGGGTTAACTTGAATAAACAGACAAATTGGATGTATTCTTAATAAAACACAAAAATAGAATAATGAGATGCATTCATTTCTGCCAATTTGGATTTACCGTATTTTTTTTCGCAAAATACCATACGAAGCAAACAACAATTTATCATAATTAAATTATAGTAATTAGGATAATACTCGCGCAACGTTAATATATTAATTTAATTTCAAGATTATTTTATTTTATTTTATGTTAGCAAATGACCCGTATTTTGAGATAATAATGTGTATGTGAGATGTAATATAATTTTACGAAAAAAACATAACAATAAGTTTATATTATTGTTATTTACAATGAATCAGGTAATATTAAATTATAGTAATTAGGATAATACTCGCGCAACGTTAATAGATTAGGGCGAGGACGAAGGATGCCGGCAAGGATATCTTGAAGTATGCAAGAAATATCTAATATTATTTTGAAATAAAATATCCGAATAAGTAATGTGGAATATTCGATACGTATCCGACGAATATATATCGTAATAGTATCGGTATCTGATCCGATACAAGTTGGTTTTTGAATTATCGGCATAACATAGATTAATCTAATATGGAGCACAGGCACGTTAATTATGATTTATCACATGTTGTGGTCTATAATCTAATATAATTTAATACTTAAATAGGAGAATATCCGTGCTACGCGACGAACATGTTAAATGTGTGTTTTCATTATAATATAAAATACACATTTGTACGATAGTATTGATAATATCATCTAATAATAAAATTATTTCAGTTCATGTATCTATGATTTACTAGTGTTAAATGTGTTAAATGTGTGTAAAATACACATGCTAAATGTGTTAAATGTGTTTTCATTATATGGTTTACTAGTGTTTTACACCGTGATAGCAAAAGAATCTCATTTCTTTTATTCAAATAATAACACTTATATTAATGTCATTGTATAATAATATAACATAATTTTACGAAAAAAAGATAACAACAAATATTATATCATTGTTGTTCACAATATTTCATACAATATCAAATATAAAAATAATGGAGCATACGACATATGTAGTAAATAGTAATACATCATTGATTATTATAGTACTAATAATTTTTTATTGATTCAAATACAATGAAAATTATAAATAATTGTTGGTTCAAATTTCCTAGGGTTTGATTATCTCAAAATAATGTCGATACTACTAATCAATTTACGTAAGTGACAATTATGAGATAAATGACGTAGCCCGCAAAAGAAAATAAAGAATCAAGACATCGAAGATCAAGTTGAAGATTCCGCAAGTTGGGATATCAAATCATCACCTCAAATATCCAATAGGTATCCCTAAACTTGCGTTTGGATTAATTAAACTCAAGAAAATAAGTTGAAAATATTCAAAACAATAAAACCAAAGTAAAAACTGTCTTGAGTCATGGTGCGTCATGACGCACAATAATCACAGTCATGACGCACCTAAATGTGTACTTAATTTTATCTTACATTGCGTCATGACGCACTATAAGAACCGTCATGACGCACCAAAGAGAAAATGTGTCTTGAGTTGTATAGCGTCATGACGGACAATCCAAGCGTCATGACGCTATAACAGCTCTTGAGAAAAACATTGTACATTCCGTCATGATGCACCGACCATGCGTCATGACGGACCAAGTGAGTAAATATCACATGATGAAGTTCATTACAACGAACCATTCAAGGGTTAGAACGAACCCTCAGGTACACATGCTACCGTCATGACGCACGTTCATGTGCGTCATGACGGAACACAAGAATTTTGAATAAACACAGCTTAACGGCTAGTTCCACAGTTTGTGCGTCATGACGCACCATTCTTTGCGTCATGACGCACTGTACAGAAAACTTAAGTTATAAGGGGACCATGTGTTCTATAAATAGTTCCCCTCTTAGGTTTCTCTCTCGAACTCTTCCACAAATTCAAAGAGCAAACTAATAGAGAGAAACTTGGCCAAAATCTTGAGCTTATATTTCCAAACCATATTGGGGATTATTAGATCCACTTTCGAATCCACTACTCAACGATTCCCAACTTCCGTGACCGATCACGACTAGTTTGTTAGTAGTAAAGTGTAATAGGCTAGTTACTAATTGTAAATCCCGCCATTGATCGATAAATTCGTGTAAATCGATCTAGGCAAACCTTGTAATTGTTTGGGTTGGGTATTCAATCGAAAGCAGAAAAGACGCAAGGCAACCCCGGAGACGTAGGTACTTGCAATCAATCGAGTCGGTCGATTGAGCAAGTAGCCGGTGAGTTAAAGCTACAAAGTAACCACCTACCGAACTCCGTAAACAAATATCGCGTGTTATTTGTTTCGGTATTGTATTTCTTTCTCTAATTTATTTACGCTTCCGCACCAAATTGTAATTGTATTTCATTACTGCGAAAATTGAACCTTAGGACTTCATATTCACCCCCCTCTAGGTCTAAACTAAACAACAATAATATCAAACTTAATAATGAAAGTAATTTAATAAATAATATATTAATTTAGCATAAACATAAACATAAATTATTTTATATCATATGTTTTTTTTAAATTCATATTTTTTAAAATAACAATATTATTTGATAGGTCTTTAAAGTTTAAGAAGTTATTTAGATGGATAAACTATTTCTTTAATTTGTATTATTATTTTAATTTTTTAATACTAAATTTGTTTGGTTTGCAAAACACAAATATAATCAACTTAGTAATATGAGATTCTTATAGTTATATTTTTTTAAAGTAAATAATAAGACTTGATATTCTATTATATAAATAAAATATTTAAAATTATATTATGTAAATATGAATTATTTTTGCATTATATTTGCTTACATAATAATTTTACAATTGCAAATTATGGAAAACGGTATGTATGAATTATACCAATGTGGATGTCAAAATAAAGAGAAATAAAAACGAATAGATTTAATGGGTTTTTAAGTTTTTCTAAAAATAATATTAATATATATTGTATGTTTTATAATATTACATATTAAGTTATTAATATTTCGTATATAAATTTTTAATCTTTCATTGCATTCACATTTAATCATGTACTTTTATACAAAATGATAAATAATTGAATATATTTAGTCTAACATGAAATTAGCCAAAAATAATAGTCTACATCGCTAATGTAGATAATGTGATTTTTTTAAAATGTTTAAAACTTGGTGTAAAATAATAGATAATTAAATGGTTATAAAAAATTAATGATTAATCAATGATCTAAATTTTGTTACATAACATAATCTAAAATGAATGTGTTGATGTGTCACAAAAAAATTGAATAAAATTGGGTCCAAAATAATTATACAATATAAATGCGTTTACATATCAAAAAATTGAAAAGATACCGTAGAAAATACAAACCCCCCCCCAAAAAAAAAATTGAAAAGATACCGTAGAAAATACAAACCCCCCCCCCCCCCCCCCCCCCCCCCCCCCCCCCCCCCCCCCAACACACACACACACACACACATAAATACTAAAACATAACAAGAAGAAGAATTTTAATATCTTAGTCAAAAAAAATTACGAGTCCTGCTAGACAAAATAATCTCTACATATAGAGTTGCCCTTTTTTATGCTACGATGAATAGCTTCAAGTCTTCAGTTGAGAGTTCGGTTCTGGTCTTCAAAATAAGTAATCACCAAAATCTGTTCTCAAGACAAATTTGAAGGATCGTCTTTGAGAAAGAAGAAACGAAAGCAACTAATAATTACAACAATGATGAATAAACGAAAATCAAAGCTGAAATATCCACCAAACTAATAGTTGGCTTGGTAATTACTGGAGACGAAGATCTCACATCTGCAAATTCATCATACACCAATACATACACATGTTAAAAGATTTTCTGTAGCATATTATATACAGTGCACAAAGAAAAGAAAGTAACGGACCTAGAGAGTCGCAGTTAGAGGTGGAATTCGAGTCGCGGCATATGCAGAGATCGTCATTCGTGGTTTCATCATAACCGCAAACACCGCCAGTGGCCCGGCACGCCCCGCAAAATCCTTGATTATCATCCGGCAGAACATAAGCAAGCCTCATGCCATAAGCCCACGACCCTGGTCCGAGAGTTCGCAACGGTGCCGTGCTGTATGCACTGCTGTACCCCTCGCATTGTAGGTGAGTCATGTTTATTTCCCTAATTGCGTTTATCTCCACCGCACAACAATCTGGCGGGTTGCTCTTCCCGTAGGACGAGCTCCTGTTATAAAACGTTCATTATTGTTATTAATTATTAATATGGTTCGCGATTAATTAATTAATTGGTAAGTACCTGATGCCGGCATCTTCCCATGCAGGGCAACGATAGTAGTCTTCGCAACTAACGCCGGAGACATTGGATCGACATGCCAAATGCATGGCCGGGAAACCCTGAAAGAGCGGCGAGTCGGAGCGACACCCCAATAGCAAGAACACGTTGTCGCGATCAGGCCGTAAGTATTGCGCGCGCCACGACTCGACCACGAACCCATTTCCCCTACTGTCTGGCGATCGATTGAGGGTGTAACAGTCTGACATTTCCGGGTCGTGAACGGTTATTCCGCGGTACGCGTAGTCTATGTTTAAAACCCTATAAGAGCCGGAAGGGATGTGCATCATCAAATTGCCATTTACGCAAAAGAAGAGGTTGCGGAACGCTGCGTGGCCGCAACCTTTTCGCAAGGCAAACGGGTAATCCACCGTCAGGTTGCCGCAATATGACCGGCATGTCGTAGTGGGGGTATAAATATTTCCTGCTCGAGCTTTCGGGGACATGATGTGGACTGCTAACAGTAATGTTAGCAAGGTTATGGATAGATGATTCACGCTCGAGCGATGTAGAAGACGGCTCATATTCAAATTCATGTTAATACTAAATAGTGATGCCAATGTTATTATGGTTTCAGAGAGAGTAGAGAGCTTAGAAATATGTACAATAAAAGAGATTAGGTTATAATATAATGATTTACAAGGCCACCCTTCTCTTTTACTTTGTTTCTTTAATTTTCTTTAGAAGAGGAATACAAGAAAAAGAGATTCTTTGCTTCTAATTGATGAAATGTAAGTAATAAGCTTGTTCTTGTGTTATAGGATTTTCTTTCAAGATTTTGAACTATTCATATTTGAAGGCCAAGACATTGCTCGCAATATTTGAAGACGCAAAATACTCTTCTCAAAATTAAAATTTTAAATCACAACAGCCAAACAATATATTAAGTGTAGTTTTCTGCATTTACATACTCATCAGGAAGTCCAAATAAAATAAACACCACTAATAATAACCAAAATAATGAAAAGAAAAAAAGAATAGACAAAGAAAAACACACTGAAAAAACCCTATAAATAAAAAAAAGGCTCTCTCAATTTTCAAGGGCAATTCACATTTCTTCCAGGTCCTCCATAATAGAAATAATTCCCCCAAGCTCTGTTAATCCCTCCTTGAATATCATAACAATTTGGATGATCCGCCAATAGTTTGAGATTCGATACGGGTATCAACCCGTTATCCCAATCTACAACTTGTAAATTGCGAAAATAAGCCGATTTATCATATCCTTCTCCTGCAAGGTGACCGCTTCCCATTTGTGTCGAGGTGTGAAAACCGGAAGACTGATCATTTACGATTTCGCCCCCGAACTGTACCATATTCGCGTGTTGTGCCAAGTGAGTAAAAAGGAATGATGGCCAATAGCCCACAACCGCTGATCCGAGTTGGAGCCACCAATTTTCGAGGTTCGGATCCTGATGATAAAATAATCAACTCTAGTTAAAGAAAAAAAAATATATATAACAAATTGTCTGATTGTTTAATCTTGCTAATTAAAATAATAACCTTCCAAATAAGAAGGCTAATGTCGAATTGACTGCCACTAAACATAGATGTAGGTGAAATTGCCGCCCCGATTGCAATTTTGTTGTTAGTTTGAATGAATCCAGAACAATATTGATTGTAACATCCCGTCTGTTGATATGCATCGGTCTGGATTTCACGACACATCGAAATTAGAAATTTCAAAATTTTGATCATTTTATTAGAATTTTGAAATATAGAGGAATTTGGGTCTGGAAACTCACTGTCCAGTATGTGAAGAACCTCGGCGAATCATCTCCGTAGAGTTCTGGACTTACCTAAAGAACAAATCGAAATCAAATTATAATATATTTACGAAAAGAAGTATGTCATATGATTTTGTTGCAAAATAATGAAATTGTACCTGCCATCCAGCTTCAATGGTGTTGAGATCATTCCCAAAAGACCCTGAAATTATCCAAATTTGCGATAAACTAAATTCGGTTGGATCGCTAACACGAGGTGACCACACATTAAGGCTAGCTTGTGCTCCATAGTATTCTCCATTTACATATCCTACTGCATGCTGTAATATTTTACATAAATAAATAAGTTTTGCCAACTTGTAATTAACACGAAATTAAGTAACCTAGAAATATTGACTTAACATGTATGAGACAAAATATAGGATTTGCTAATTAGGTCAATGGCACATATCACACATTGGTTTCTGTTAAATATATATTTTCAATTACTTGTAGTTGAATTAAAATTCATCTGTGAAAGTTTGGGCTTGTTTATTAGGTCAAAGAACTCATGGGATTCATAAATGAAGCTTCTTTCCTAATTTAATGTGCATTGTCTGCTGTGCAAATTTTGTTTTTTCTACCCTAATTAATTACATCGTGGAGTTGAAACCTCTCCTTAATTCAATGTGTATTGTTCTATTCTAAATTCATAAAAAGTATTCAAGACATAACTGAACTCAAATGTTTTTTTTTCTAAATATTTTAAGCAGAATATCTTTAGCTCTCAAACTCGAACTAACCTCATGGTTACTGCTTGTTGAATCACGGCTAACACGACTAGGAGGCTTCCTACCAAAACTTTTGATCGAACTCGCTCTCAACAAATCGTTCTTCGTTGTTCTCCTTATCGGCACCGTTCCATCTGGACACGATTCACCATTCATTCTCCATTGTTGCACCTGTATATCATCCAGTGAACTACTCAAAGTACTGTATCCTTTTGGTGGCTCTGGTGGATCCTAATTAACCATGCAAGTAAAAGAAAAAATATATACATTAAGCATGTAAATCATGTTGCACATAATTTGATGAAAATAATAAATCGGTACCAATGGTTTTTGGCCCTGGAGCATTGGGTGATCAAAAGCTGGTTGGAGGTGAGAAGGGACACAATCAATGATATCACCATCTTGACTCTGTTTCAAAAAAAGAAATCATCTTTTTTCATTATAAATCAATCTCGAAACTCAGATACATAAAATGGGGATAAGAGAGAGAGAATATATACCTGAATCGACTTGAGAGAAGGTTTGTTGAGCTTTTTGAGGTGAGCTCTGATCTTCCTGTACTTGGTATATTCTTGTCTTGCATGTAATGTAGTAGTAGTACTTGTGGTGGTATTAGGTGAGAGAGAAGAGATGAGAACAAGAGAGGAGCAGAGAGAGAGGAAGAAGAGAACAAATGGAAGCTGAATGATTGGAGTAGAGTGAATGTATTTTCTGCAGCTACAACTACAAGCCATGCCTGCAGATTTTAGTCTCTCTCTCTATCTCTATCTCTCTCTGTTTTTTTCTACACGAACATTTGTGTTTGTTAGTGTCTCCTCCTCCCTCTTGTCACTTCACTCGACAGTGCCAAACGGGTCGGATCCGCTTCCCGTTGATTACGGTTGATCAAGCCCGATAAAGTAATTCAAATTCTTATAGAAAGCATCAAAATAATGAAATATATATAGCCCATATCTTTCTCTCTCTCTCTCATTGTGTGTTAGTGCTTAATTTAGTGGTGTGCTTGCTTGACTGGCAGAAACTTTGAAACAGTAAAAGCTCTTTATCTTCTTTTCATTCCTTTTTAGTATGCTTTTGTCCCCTCCATAATATTCTTCCTGCATATTCATGGGTCCATTGCTATATATATTCCTGCTAATTCTCAGTTCTCACGTATAGATAGATATGCATTCATTTTACACATGAGAATAAATCTTATCTTGTTCTTAGTATAAACTAAAATTTACACATGAGACTATGAGAGTTCAAAAGAAATGTTTAATTGTTGCAAACTTGAATTTACAAGTGAACACGAGTCTTTTTCTTCGTATTAAAGTTATGTTTTGAGATAAAGCATGTAGGTGTCTCTTTATCTTCTCCCCATAAGTTCTCTTCTGTCAGAATGGTAGTGGGAGGTTCTTTCCTCTTATTTTCCTCACTTTTTTGGATCAAGGCGTGTCAAGTTTAATGATAATAAATTTGGCAAATCTAATTTTGGATTGGCTATTCTTGTTTTGCTGGATTACAACTTAATTACACACCAATTGACCATCAATTGTGAAGCAATTAAAGTTAGAAATGAATGGTAGAATATAGGATTTCAATTAACGGTTAATATATTTTTGGGTACAAAAAATTAGAGATGCGAATTGGCCCCCCAATATCGTGGGTGTTGCGTGATGTTTCAGGGGTTCCATATATAACCCCTAGAATATAATAGCGTAGGTACTATGTAGCCCAATGGAGGAACAATTAATCTCAATAGGATATTTGAATGGCGTAGATCATGATTGCCAGGCGAATATAACATTTCTTTCTCTCCAATATTTCTCCAATTCGGTTAAATTGAGACCACAATTTTGTACATTTAGTTTGGATCGAAACAAAATTGACATGACATGCATTAGAAAATGAGCAGTGATTCCCTTAGTATTTTTTTTTTGTTTTGAGAAAAATAGAATAGATTCTTAAGTCCTACTTCTATTATATTTATTTATAAATTTCAATATTTACAATCTTACAATTAACAAGGTATTTGCCATAATCTAGCTAAAAATACTACTCCTAAATACCTTATTTATAATTGCATGATTAATTACAATTGAAAATTTATAACTAATGATAATTCAAATTAACCAAATTAAGATTCGGTATTTGAATTCCTGGTTTTGTAGAATTCTGGATTGGAAATCCTCTCTTTTCTACTTCTTCCTCTTTCCTTCTTCTGTTTTCTTATTCTTTGCCGCTTAACCATCATCATCTTCCTCCAGTCTCACGATCCCCTTCCTTCCCCAATTTCGATTCCCTTCCTTCCCCAATTTCTCGTTCCCCTTTTAAGCCTGGATCTAAAATAAACCCTAGTTCTTCCCATGTGAAATTTGAGCGTAATTGTTCCTGTCTAGAGTTCGTACCATTAAGATTAGGCAAAACCCTAGATTCTCTGTCTCCGAAATTATGCTGATGCTGATGAAAGTTATGAACTGGAGATCTATCTTGAGGTTGCCTTTCGCTTACAATTTGCTCCAGATTTGAAAATATTCTTCTTAAGGTATGTGTTCCTTCTAAAATTTGTGTTCTTTGATCGTTTAGGTTTTCGAATCCCTCCTGGTTAAAATCTTCTTGTGTTTGCAATTCGTCAATTGAGATTGAATTGGCTTCCCTTCTTTCTCCTTGTTCCTCTTCGAGATTCTCTCTGATTCCAGTGTACCTGTTCCCTGTTGAATTTGAGAGATTAGTGTAGTATGGACCGTTATAGCTATCAAATGTTTCAATTGAGTCATGTTCAGAATAATTACTTGATATAGAATGTGTATCTGATTCTGAATCTAACAAATTAATAGAATTCCTAGCTTGATTTGTATGAATTTCATTATAAATATGTTCATATTTACTGGAATTACTTACTAATAAACTTATTTTATGTTCATAGATTATATGATCAATAAGTTGCCAGTCAGAGAATTTGATGTTTGAGAAGGTTCTTCTACATCTCTCTAGCCAAATGTGATACAAGAATATTGAGATAAGTGATTGGCAATTTTTAGATTCTTTTTTATCAATAATTAATTTTAAAGGATTTATTTGATTATGTAGTTGTAATCCTAATACTCCATGTAATTTCCTTAATATTAACTGTGTATAAGAACACTAATGTGTGATATGATAAACACTCTCTTCATATTTCAAGCAAAGGACACATCTGTTGGTTAATACCCATCATCTCTTCTTTAAATTATCTATGGTAAGTAATTTGTTATTATAGATTAACAATAAAAATATTTTAATTTTTAATTCAATTTTTATTTTCCATATATTATTATAATATGCTTTAATATATACTCCCTTAATTAATATTTAGTATGTACTTTTACAGGAAAAACCTTTACTGTTATTCCAACTCCATTTGAAAACATCTTGTTGCAAAGGGTCTAAACTTAAAGAATTGCACAATTGTTCCAATTGAACAAATTGTTGCTGTGCCACTCTTGATAAAGGTATGTGTATTCTTAAACTTGTATATAAGTTACTTTCTTGCATGATTTTTAAAAAATATTGGACAGTGCCATTTTTGTTTTCTGCATAAGAATATAGTTCTGAGTATTTATATAAGAGTGGTTTATCACACCATCTAGCTTTCCAAAAGTTTATATTTTCACCATTACCCATAATAACATTTAAACTTTGTATAAAAAAATCATAGTTTTTTATCACATCATTCCAGAAGTATGAATTCTTTATATTATTTGTATGATTTATTTCTTCATTCAATGGTTTATCTATCAAATTATACCAATCTAGTTTCCCCTTTGAGTTGTAGTATAGCCATAGCCATTTAATAAGTAATACTTTATTTAATACTCCTAAGTTAAGTACACCTAGTCCTCCTTTGTCCTTAGGCTGACGTACCACATCCCATTCTACTAAGTTATAACTAGTTTTATTATTTTCCTTCCAAAAAAATGTTTTCCTTATCTTATCAATTTCATTTATTACCCATTTTGGGAATTTAAAAACATTAAAGTAGTATATAGGCATCGAGGTTAAGACATAATTCATTAAGATTAGTCTACCTGCTTTGCTTAGTAAACTACCTTTCCATCCATTTAGTTTATTAGTTATTTTTTCTATTATTTTTAAATAATCATTTCTGGAAGGTTTTTTGTAATGTAATGGGAGTCCTAAGTAGTTAATAGGTAAGGTACCAATGGTACAATTTAATTCTGAGGATATGGATTTCATAATTTCATTATCAACATTTATACCAACTACTTCAGATTTTTGAAAATTTATTTCTAGACCAGAATCCTGACCAAATAAACTTAATATAAATTTAATTCTTTTAATATTATTATTTGTTGGTTTGATAAATAAAATTGAATCATCTGCATAAATACATCCATTAATTATTTGTTGGCTTGTATAAATATTATTTATTGGTTTTTCAATAAAATGTTTTTCACTTAATTTTTCTAAAAGTTTAGATAATACATCCATTAATAATAAAAATAAGGGGAATTCTATCATACACCCTTTTACAAGGGTATTTTGGGTATTTTAGCAATTAATTATATTTGTAAAAGGGTGTATCATAAAATTTATCTTTTATGGACATTTTTGTTTAAATGAACAACAACAAAATTTCAATTTAGTCAAACATTAATTGATAAATATATTTGAGATCTTACCTTAAATATTCATAAATGGATAATTACTCCAAATACCCTTGAAAATGGGTGTATGATAAGGAAAAGGGTGTATGATAGAAGCCCCCTAAAAATAATTGTGTTGATGTAGGATCACCTTGTTTTAATCCTCTTCTGAGGTGAATATATTTACCAGGTATGTCATTTAATATTATTCTAGTGGTACCTGGTAATATTGCATTTTTAATCCATGATATAATATTAATTCCATAACCTCTAACTTGCATGATTTTTAATAAAAAGCCCCATGAAACACTGTCAAAGGCTTTGTGAATATCCAATTTTAATAATATTAATGGAATTTTCCTTTTATGTGTTAAATTTATGACCTCTCTAGCATAAATATAATTTTCAGAAATATTTCTTTCTTTTATAAACCCTAATTGATTTTTAGATATCATCTTGTTTATGTCCATATTAAGTCTGTTTGATAATTTTTTTGAAAAGATTCTTTGCATACTTGATATTAATGTAATAGGTCTATAATCCTTAGGTTCTATTGCATCTTCTTTTTTAGGTATTAAAATTATGTAAGATGTATTAAATTGTTTTAAGCCATTTTGAGCATTATTATTTAATAATTCCAATAATTCACTTTTAAAAATATTAAAATTATTTTTGAAAAATTTCCCAATGTACCCATCTGGTCCAGGGCTTTTATTGTTTTTCCAAGATTTTATTGATTGGTTTAATTCATCCATAGTAATTTTAGATTCCAAATGTGACAAATCTATGTATTCATTTTCATATAATTTTTTTAAAATTTATATCTCCAAATTCTTTATTATTAATATTTTCTTTCCCTAATAAATCTCTATAAAAAGAAAAGAATAATTTTGATTTATTTTTATGATCCTTATATTCTTTACCATTTTTATCTTTCACCACAGAAATCAAAGAATTTGACTTTTTAGTAGTTGCATGTAAGTGGAAAAATTTAGTGTTTGCATCCCCATTTTTAACCCAATTAAATTTTGATCTTTGTTTCCAATAGATTTTATTTAATGTTATCATATTTTCTAGTCTTAACTTCATTTGTAATTTTAACCATTTTTCCAGTTCTGTAGTTGATCTAGTATCTTCAATTTTATCTATCCATTGTATAATTGTTTTACAATTTTCTGCATATATATTATATTTTTGGTGCATTTCTTTATTAAGGTCTTTTAAACTTATACTTAATTGTTTTAATTTAAAGTGAAAATCTTCTTAATTATTACAGTAATTATCTTTCAATTTTGAATTAATTAGGTTTTGAAATTCATTTATATGTAACCATTTAACCTCAAATCTAAATCCATTAAAGATAGGGTATTTTGTAGTTACTTCATATAATAGAGGAATATGATATGAACAAGTGTTTATTCTTGCTGTTAGGTTTGAATTTGCGTAATTTAATAACCATTCTTTATTAATAATAATTCTATCCAACTTTGCTTTTGAATTTGAATTCTGCCATGTATAGTTTTTACCTTTTAATTGTAAGTCTATAAGATTCATATAATTAATAAGATTTCTAAAATAATTTGTAAAATTATTATGTTTATTTTTACCACTTCTTTCATGAGAATATAATACTAAATTAAAATCACCCATTAATAACCAAGACAAGTTATTATTTTGATTAATGAGAGCTAGTTCACTTAAAAAATCTAGTTTCTTTGAACTTTTAGTAGGCCCATATATACCAGTGATTTGAAATTGTGAATCATCCCATTTATTTTTTAATATCACTGAAATAGTATAATTTAATTTATTAGAGGATATATAAGTAAATAATTTTTCATTCCATGCTATTAATATACCACCAGAGGCTCCATTTGATTTTAAAAAGTCAAAACCATTTAATTTTTTTCCACAACATTCTTTATTTATAATATTATCAATTTTTTCCATTTTAGTTTCTTGTAAACAACATATATCCACTAATTCATCTTCAATATTTTTATTAACTAATAATTTTTTATCTTTAGCATTTAACCCTCTTACATTCCATGATAGTATTCTTAATTTTTTGTATAACATTTATTTATGCATTTCTTCCTTAACTTGAACAAGTACTTAAGTACTTTGTTCATCTACTAAATTAATAATTGTATTTTTAATATTTTCATTTATTTCTATTCCTGTGGAAACTAAAATGTCCACAATTTCTTCCTGGCTAGTAATTTCCTTTGTTTGTTCTAAATTCAAAGTTTTAATTTCATTATTTTTGTATTTTTGCTTTTTAGTCCTTTCTTTTTGAATTTCTTTAAACTTAACCATTTGTGCTTTTTTTTTGGAGAAGTATAGTGGCTTGATTGTTTGCTCAATAATCTGGAGCTTCTTCTTTGTTCATCATTTTTAATATTTTTATTTTTCTCTTTAATGATGATTTCCTTTATTTTATTTTCACAGATCATATGGGCTTCTTCAATATTGTCTTGTTGTGTGTCTACTGGTTCTTTACATGTAAGGGTATGTTTTGAACCTTCTTCCATTATTATTTTATCTTGTAAATTATTAGTTAATTTAATTTTATTTAAAATCTTAGTATTATCATGAAAATAATCTTTAATTTTTTTTTTTTTTTAATAGGGAAATTTTTTGTTGGAGACAGAAATTTTAAATTCCTTGTACATTGTATGTTTTCTATCTCTATCTTATCCTTATTTCCTTCTTCTTGAGACTCTGAGATATTAGGGTTATGTAAGTGGTTTTCAGACTGTGAATCAATTTGATAAGTTTGTGTGTCACTTAGATTGTTATAATCCTGAACTGAGACATCATTTTCCTTATATTCCTCAATCACACAAGTATTATTTGACTGAGAATTGAATTGTGGAGATTTATGAGGTACAATATTTAGACCCTTATTTGTAAACTGAATAGATAGGGATAATTTAGGGTTTAAGAGAGAATCTATGTGTTTAGAAATGATTTTTTGCCTCTTATAAGGATTTGGATATTCTTGAAATAAAGGGAAAAGAATCTGATTTGTGACATATGAGTAAGAAATTCCCTTAGTATTCTTTCCGAAGAGTTTTAATAACGTGAATACGATTTAACACCGTAAAAATTAATGCATAAATACAAAATTTAATATTTTAATTTATGATTTGATTATTTTAATTTATGATTGAACATCCAATTAAGATGTTAAATCATAAATTAATTTGTTAATTCTTAAAATTTAAATTATATGATGTCATCAAAGTTATTGGAGGAGAGGTGGGGATATGTCCATAATTTTTCTTAGAAAATAGAATATAATGTAAGTATCCGTCAGTTTATTTCAATTTTAGAATTGAGTGGAGTGGACACAACGGAATTTGAAGTTGTGAAACATAAGCAATAAACAATAATAAAGGAAAAAAGAAACGTAGGCGTGCATGAGACATGAAGCTCCTCTGTATATACATCTTAATCATTTTCATGTGTTCCCCATTTACATAATTCACATGCCCCCATTATTATTTGGTCGCCGGCCTTCATCGTACATCACTTGTAATAAATCGGTTACCTTTTTTTCTTCGGTAGTAATATATACGGGCACGTTTGAGTTTTGAGTTTGGGGATTTTGAAATACGTGGGTACGTGAAATAAATGTATTTTGTTATCTATGTATTTTGATAATTCGTGTGAATTGTTTTATTAGTTGTATTTCGAAATCATATATAAAAAATTTCTCGTTTCATTCTTAATGCAAAGTTCATGATTTTAATATTAATTTCTTATTATATTATATTATATTATTTTATATTATATATTATATTATATTATATTGTTTTATATGATATGATATGATATTGTTATGATATTGTTACTATTTATTTTATATTATTGTTTTAAATTATACTAAATTAAATTACATTATATTATACGATAGCATATAATATTTTATTTTATTGTATAATATAATATAATAATTATTTATGTATATAATTTGAAGAAATAATTTTATAATAAAATACATGAATATAGCATCTTAACGTATTTGGAATACAAATTTTCCAAAATTCATGATTATACATGGATAGGTGAAATAATGTATATCACTATCCATGTATTTGATAATCCATGTGGGTTGTTTGATATGTTGTATTTTGAAAACATATATATTAAATCCATTGTTTGATTCTTTTGTACAATATTCATGATTTCAATATTTTAATATGTTCTTATTATATTATATTAAATTATGTTGTATTATATTATATTATATTATATTATATCCTATCTTATCTTTCTATATTATATTAATTATATAATATTATTTCGTATTATATTATATTAAATTATTATATATAATATATTGTTTTATATTATTTATATTATCTTAATTTTCATTATATTATATTATATTATATTGTTTTATATTATATTTTATTATATTATATTATATTGTTTTATATTATATTATTTTGTATTTATTATATTATATTATATTGTTTTGTATTATATTATATTATATTATATTATATTCTATTCTATTACTTTATATTCTATTGTTTTGTATTTATTATATTATATTATTTTATATAATTTTATATTATATTATCTTATACTATATTTTATTACATTGTTTTGTATTATATTAGATGATATTATTGTTTTATATATATTATATTACATTAAATTAGATTACATTATACTGTGTTATATTATATTATATTGATTTATATTTTATTAATTACATTGTTTTATATTATATTAAATGATATTCTATTGTATTCTGTTATGTTTTTCATAACATATTATATTACTTCATAACATATTATATTATAATATATTTATTATATTGGTTTATATTATATTATATTGTATAATATTAGATTAGAGTATATTATTTTATTTTATATTACATTATTTTATATTATATTGCATAATATTGTATTATGTTATATTATATTGTATTATATATGAATATATTTTTGTATGATATGGCAATTAAATTATATTATATAATTATATAATATTAGAATACATGGATAAGAAAATACAAGGAATGAAATACCAAAATTTGAGATGGATGACAAAATACATGAATAAGAAGTTTGAAATACAATGTACCATGAAATCAAACAAATGATTTTGTGCTTATCCCGTATTTGAAATGCATCTCCACCCAAATCCTTCAAATCAAACATGCCCTTTGTGTATTTCAAAATCAACCCTCAAAAGTCAAATCCGCAATTTTACTCAAATACACCAAATCAAACAAAAAATCAAACAAAGAATTTTGATTTTATTCCGTAAAATACATCTCCATCAAATCTCTAAACTCAAACATGCCTTGTAATTGTATCTAGGAAAAAGTCTGTTTTTGGTCCCTAACAAATACCGAAATGTTCAACTTGCCCCCTGACTTTTTTTTTGGTCATTTTGCCCCCTAAACTTGCTATTTTTGTTCGGTTTGCCCCCTCCGTTAAAAAACTCGTGCCCCCCAGTTAAATGCCACGTCAGCATAAAATAAGTATAAAATAATGCCACGTCAGCATATTTAACAGCCATTTAACTGGGGGGGGGGGCACGAGTTTTTTAACGGAGGGGGCAAACCGAACAAAAATAGCAAGTTTAGGGGGCAAAATGACCAAAAAAAAAAGTCAGGGAGTAAGTTGAACATTTCGGTATTTGTTAGGGACCAAAAATAGACTTTTTCCTTGTATCTACGAGACTTCTATTTGAAACAAAAGAAAATGTTGATGTACAATATTTTATAATGTTAACTAGGCAAATATAAAAAAAAGAACAAGAAAAATTGATCCCCTTGATTTCCATAAACTCACTCACTAGTACATACTTTTTCTTCTAGAAAAATGGTTTCGCACAATTTGTTTACTACTCGTGTATATATTTTTGTTTGGTAATTCAATTGATAAAACTTGAGATTAATTTAGTTGAAAATAAATAATTTAATAGAGTATGGACATATAACACAAATTGTGAACGTTTACAACAAAATTTGAGACTAATAAGTTTGGTAATTAATTATAATATTTTTATATTGCAATATTCGATTTTATTATAGATTAGTAATGTTATGATCATTTTGTATTTTTGCGTGTTCACTTTATTATTGAAATATTAAGTTAGGGAAATTTACAAAAAACCTCCTAATTTTTCTTGAATTTATAAAAAAAAAACCCTAATTTTTGAGAAACTCCAAAAAAAATCCTACATACAAGGTTTTCTTTTCAATTACCCTCTTATAGGGGTATTTCATGGTATTACAATTTTTGTGGACCAAAATACCCCTCTATTTTTCATCTTTAAATTTAATAAACATATTTTTGTATCATTTTATTAATTTAAAATAATTATAAATATTTTTTAACATATTTTAATTTAAAAAAACGATATGTCATATACATAATTTTAATATTTTGTTTATTATATATTTTACCATAGAAAATAAAATAAAATAAAAATATGATATAAAAAGTATTCATGAAAATATCTTAACAAATTAATATTATTCTAAATAATTGTTAATAAAAATAGTTACTAAATAGTATCTTTTACCAAATTGGCAATGCACGAGTGAACATCAAAACTAGCATTAAAATAATATTGTTGTTAGTTCTAATTTCAACAGCTAATTTTATTTCAGCAGTTTATTTTGAAATAATTATTTTGATTAACTATTAGCAAATTAGCTGATGAAATCAATTGGTGTTAATAAAAATAGTTACTAAAAACTAGCTCCTGAAATAAAAATAGTTACGACATAACGAGAAAATAAAAATAATTGTTGAAACTAAAATTTGCGGCAATATTATTTTAATCATAGTTTTAATTTTCATTCATTCATTGTTAATTTGACAAGAAAAACTATTCAGTAACTATTTTTATTAATAACTATTTAACTTTAAAATAAATACTAGAATATTAATAATTTGTCGAGATAATTCCAAGAATATTTTTTATATCATATTTTTATTTAATTTTAATTTTTTTATGATAAACTGTATAATAAATACAAGATTAAAATTATGTATACACATATAGTTTTTTTAAATTAGTATATGTTAAAAAATATCTATAGTGATTTTAAATTAATAAATTAATAAAATAGTACAAAAATTTGTTTATTAAATTTAAAGATGAAAGACAGAGGGGTATTTTGTCTAAAAAAATTGTAATACCATGAAATATCCCTATAGGGGAGTAATTGAAAAGAAAACTTTGTATGTAGGTTTTTTTTTGGAGTTTCTCAAAAGTTAGGTTTTTTTTTTGTAAATTTAAGAAAGTTAGGGGGTTATTTGTAAATTTCTTATTAAGTTATATTTGCGCATTAAAAGTTAGTTAGTTTCTATCGGCATCCTTGATATTCATTTCTGGATCCGCCCGTCAACAACCACTAAATGATTCAACAATGTTATCACAAATACATACGTTATCATAAAAATAGGCGGCTAGGGTTCGGTAGTGATATCGGGTTCGATAGTGATGCTGATATCCAATACACTATTAAAGTCTCGTATTTTTATGATATGATCAAGATTGTCATTCATAGTTTATTTTTTTAAGATTAAAATCAAAATCATATATAATTAACAATAATAATGATAATACATTTTTATTCAATAAATAATATTACATTACACAATATTTTGTAACTATTGCACAATCTAGAACACTACATATTCAAAAGGCGGCTAGGGTTAGCCCCCAGCCATTTCACATATTTTTTTGGTTTTCCTTCTGTTTTCGTAAGAAGAGAATGACTTAAATCATGTTTTCTTAAAAAAAAAAAAAAAGACATTCAATTCAGTACATTTTCACAGAACTCACATTCAATTCGTTGTATTTTCATAACAAAATACATCTCAATCACATTCTCATACTTTCTTGAAACACACGTCACGCTATCAATGCCTCAGCATTTACTGTGCCCCCTCCTTTATATTATCCATTAAAAATTAATCACAAAATAAATGAATCAACAAATACTCCATTAACAATTAACAAACACTTATGCATTAACAAATCTTAACCAATATCGATTAACTGATAGAGTGTCTTTTTTTTATTAATGATCATGTTAATTAATTACTGATTAACTGTTAATTGATGATACAAAAGATGTGATTGAAAAATGAAGAAATATGATAGAACTATCCACCAATACTTATTACTTAATGCTTGAATATGGAGATGAGTTTGATAGAATAACCCACCAAATAAACGGTGTATCAATTAATACCCAAATAGGAATATTAACTTTTAATATTTGGCAGAATAACCCACCAAATAAACGGTGTATCAATTTACTTTTAATCAGAATGTTAATCAATTCGTTTTGTATCTCGTCAAAAATATTAGGATGAGTTTCGGTGCCAAGTATATCTCCCAATATATAATGCCCAAATAAAAATGTCGAGCAGCCTACGTCCACCATACTTAAGACGTACAACTTTGTATACGTCTTATCCAATATGTTTGTCACGTAAACAAAAACTCCTGCTATTAGTAAGCCCACAACAGAACAGACCCCATGAATTACGACCTAGTTTTAAAAAAATTATTAAATTCAAAATATTAAATACAAAAACTATAAAAAAAAAAAACTCGGTAGTCATCCATTCGTTGATACTAATGAGATCCGATCCCACAACCTCTCACATTATACAGTTTTCTTATGTCTCACATTCAACTATTCTATCATGAACTCATTAGCAAAAGAACACTAAAAAGAAGCAAACAAATACTAGGAGGAAAACATACCTCGACACGGTGAAGATTTTCAATATGCCCTTCTATCGAAGAATTATCGAAACAAGAAGAAATACCATAGAGAAGGCGAACAAAATAGCGGATAATAATCCAGCTACGTAACATTGATCCCTTTTTTCATTTATAACACGGTTTCCACCACTTTCTAGATCGACGGAATAATCCATCTTCTCTATTTCTGGAATGTAGAAAGGGAATGGGAAATGATTTGATAGCTTTTGAATGTGAATAATTCAAAAAAATTCAATTCAATTTATTTTATAGATCTCAAGTTTTCTAAATAACCAAATCTACCAAACCGTAACGCGAGTTCGACCGCCTAACTAACAATCTTCTCTATTAAAAGCCTAAACATGTAAATATATGGTTTTTTTAGTTCCTAATTTTCAAAATAAAAAGTATTCATTACGAAAAAAACACAGTTTTCAGTTTTTGGAAAAAACAAAAAAACAAAATATATATGAACTAGGCCAAACGACCCTAAAAAGAACGTGTTGATTTAGGATGAGCGTGTTGAGGGCGTTGCTATACTCTGTTCATTCCACAGAGGGTGCTCGGGGCCTAACCATCCGAACCATCCAGATCGATCGCCCGACTATAACTATCCGCATATTTCTCTTCGCGTGGCTAAATCTCTTTCTCTTTCGTCTTATTTTCCTCACTTTTTTGGATCAAGGCGTGTCAAGTTTAATTATGATAAATTTGGCAAATCTAATTTAGGATTGGATATTCATGTTTTGGTTGGTTAGAACTTAATTAAACACCAATTTGGTAGAATAGAATTGTGTATGTACTATGTAGCCCAATGGAGGAACAATCTCAATAGGGTATTTAAAGGGAGGGTGTAGATCACGATTGCCAGGCAAATATAACATTTCTTGGAATCCAATATTTGAGTGGAGTGGACACAACGGAATTTCAAGTTGTGAAACATAAGCAATAATTATAAAGAAAAAAAAAAGAAACGCAGGCGTGCATCAAGCTCCTCTGTTCCCCATTTATATATTCACATGATCCCACTATTATTTGGTCTCCGGGCTTCATCATATATCACTTGTTGGCCGTTCCACGATCTCGATCTCCCATACCTTCGTGTTATCTCGTCGCAGAGAGTGGATTTGTCGATGATTTTTTTTCCTTTCGTATAAGTCATCGAGTCACCGTGCATGCGGTGTCTCAATCCGGAACGGATCTTAGTGGAGGGGTGTGTGGGTGTGTGGGTGTGTGTGGGTTGGGGGTAGGGGTGTCAACGGTTCGGATCCGGTTCGGATAGTGGTCATACCAGATCCATATCCATATTGTCGGATCCGGATACGGTTCGGATAATAAACGGATACGGATACGGTTCGGATATTGTCGGATACGGATACGGATATGGTTCTGTTTCGAATATTAAAACGGGTATTATGTTATCATAACGTAACTTACTTTTTAGCTATAAATATATATAATTTGTGACATGAACAATAAATATGATTATATTTAAACATAATTTTACGATTGTGAGTTAAATCATTTACAAATCATTAATTTGTATATGATTTTTCAACTAATATCAAATATAATACATAAAAATAATATATAATATGAGTATCCGGATCCGATTTCGGATACTCGAATCTTGTTTCGAGTATCCGGATCCTAAAAATACTCGGATCCGGAACACGGATCCGGTTCCCGCACCAAAACCGAATATCGAATCCGGTTCCGGATCATAAAATTAGCAACCAGATCCATATCCGGATCCACTCGGATTCGGATATTTTTTTCGAATCCGGATATTTTTTCGGATACGGTTCGGGCAATATCCGCACCATTGACATCCCTAGTTGGGGGGGGGGGGGGGGGGGGGGGGGTATGTGTGTTAGTGTATTTTACTATACTCAAATTTTCGAAATATATTGACATGTAAATGGTTGCCTCCTCCCCCCTCCCCCGCACACACCCAAACTTATTGTAAACATAATTTATAGAGATTTTTTTTTATTGTCTCTCGATATTCATGATCAAGATTTGTTACTGTCACTGATTACAATATATTGTCGAGTTGCTGGGGGGGGGGGGGGGGGGGTATGTGTGTTAGTGTATTTTACTATACTCAAATTTTCGAAATATATTGACATGTAAATGGTTGCCTCCTCCCCCCTCCCCCCCTCCCCTGCACACACCCAAACTTATTGTAAACATAATTTATAGAGATTTTTTTATTGTCTCTCGATATTCATGATCAAGATTTGTCACGGTCACTGATTACAATATATTGTCGAGTTGCTAGGGATATTTTTCTCCTATTTGTGAGCCAAAATCTTACTGGTATTGGTCTATTTCGCTTGACATGACATATCTTCATATTTATACGTTACGTGGTTATGAACGTCGCCCACGAATACATAAGGAGATGATTTATATTTTTGGATGAACAAGACATTTCACATCCATATATACCTAATTAATGAAGGAAATACAGTTTCAGGATCAACCGTAAAAGTGTACACAAGGATAAACGAATGTAGTCGTACATTCGTAGCCATATCTTTCAGTAGGAAAATCCGATTTGAATGGTTCAAATTGGGTAAGATAGATAATTAGATTATCTATAACCTTCATGTAGAAATATATTTCATATGAACGAAGTATAAGTGTCGTTTCTGTGAAATACCGAAAGGGTGCAACAGTATGACATACAGTTAGTAAAACAGTCATAACTTTTGCATACGAACTCCAATTGGGCTGGGCCAAATTGGGTCGTGTAGATAATGAGATTATCTACAACTTTCGTGTTGGTTGATTTTCTGTCAGAGAAATTTATCAATTTCGTCTGGACAGAATACTGACCAGGTTCATGCAGTTTTCTGTGTGAGAGGGTGTATATTGGATATACATGCCTTTTGGCTAATCCTGATCCTATTGTATATAAATAGGATTTTCTCTCTCATCTTAACGAAGCAATTCATTCAGAATTATCCAGAAAATTGTGAGACAAATTTCTAGAGAGTGAAAAAGGTGTAAAAGAGAGAAACCGTGAAAAGGTGTTTTACGGTTTAGAGAATCAATTCGATTAAGCAAGTTCACCGGTGCATCGTCTAGGCAGGTGCATCCGTGACCGACGTATTGCGATTCAAGGTGGATACACGTAGAGGAGCAACAACTGAGGCTCTCACGATAGTGATCGATTCGGACGAGTAGATTGAGTCGGAGACGAAATCAAGCGAATCGGCGAAGTCAACGAGCGGTGAAAGACGTGTGGTGTGGGACACGCGTATTGTCACCAACGTGACAGGAGAAAGAAGGCAGCGATCAACCCTTCGTGTGCAATCAATTTTGCACCGGTAAAGATCTAACCTTCTATTTGCATCGTATCCTCGAAGTCGTGGCGTGATCTCGGGAATCGGGGAACCGGACCGGGCCTACATATCCGCTGCGCGGGCCCGGGGCCGGGGATTTTCCCCAACAATTAATTTTATTGAAGTAAATGTAATTTTATAATTTAACACAATCCGTACTCCACAATCAGTACATGATTCAACAATGTTATCATGAATATATATGAGAATTTATTTCTTTTTAATTTTACAATCATTATATGTTCGTGAAGAACCACAATTCATTATGTAATTCATTGAATCATATCATATAACATAATTAAATCTTAATCTTATATTTTATTGTTGTTTTGACTTTTCTTGATACTTCAATACAAGTTATTGCGTCATTTCATTCATGCAATATAATCAAATCTTAGCGATATATTTGTAGTTGTCCTGACCTTTTTTGGTATTTTATCTATCTTTTAATTATTATTTTTTAGCCCTTTTAGGTGAGATGTTTCAATTTTTGTTAGCGATGATCAAGTACAAGTTCTTATGCTACTTCGATATTAATATTTAGAAACCTAAGTATTTATTTCTTAATTTTTTTTAGAAATTAAGTGCTTATTTCTTAATCTTAGTTATTCCATCATTTCATTCATGCAATATAATAAAATCTTAACGATATATTTGTAGTTGTCCTGGTTTTTTTTGGTATTTTATCGTATATTTTTATTATTATTATTTTTTAGGCCTTCTAGGTGAGATGTTTCAATTTTTGTTAGCGATCATCGAATATAAGCTATGTTGCGCGGATATTTAAAAAATCAAGCCGTATCGTATCGGATACCGATACTCGCCGGATACTCGTCGGATACTTATCGGATACTCCACGTGGCGTATCCGAATATTTTATTCCAAAATAATAACGGATACTTCTCGGATACTCCAGGTGACGTATTCTAATATTTTATTCCAAAATAATAGCGGATATTTCTCGGATACTTTCGGATACTTGTCTGATACTTGTAACGCATAAATAAATCTACTTAAAAATAAAAATAAAAATTTCAAATTGAAATAAATGACTTAATACATAAAAATAAATAACTAAATATAATAAATATTACTTAATATGAAGTTATTTTTGTGAAAACAATTTTTTATTATATTTTATGTCAAATATATAATATATAAATTATAATTAATAAAATAATAACATATTATATATTATAGACGTATCGTATCCTATTTTTTTTTCTTTTGAAAATGGAAGATAAAGTATAAGTTCTTATGCTACTTTCGATATTTTAAAATAATCCCTAGTTTTTCTGAATATTGTGAAAATCCTAATTTTGTATACCCTTATTTAGGCCCATTATAAATAAATTAATCAAATTAGGCCTCTAATGGATAGGTCCAGAATTTTAATATAATTAAGCCCAATGGAGGAGGAGGCTCCACTGACGAGAAGACGCCATTTTCATGTCCAGGGTTTCGTGGAGCGACGCGAAGAGATTTAACCACTGTTTCCTTTTCCGTCCCGAAAACCTCCGTTTTATTGGTTAATCGTGCTTGTTCTAGCGAGAGAGGAACTTGGTTTTTTCTCCCTTTGTTTTTTTGTAAATTTGAATCAGACAATGTCGTCATCCCCTCGACTCGACGATGTAATTCTTTACTTTTTCTGTGAAATTATTGGTTTTTTTTATCCCTTTTCGATATAATTTTTCAAAATATCTTCTTTTTTGATGTAGGAAGATGTATTTGGAACTGATTTAGCGGGAGGACCTAGGCACTCAGGTATGCTGTGATATTTTCTTGCCATTCTTTGCTAAATGCAAAAAGATTGCACAATTAAGCGAGATAAACTACCTTGTAATCCTAGGATAGATATAAAATTGATTTCGAAAGAAACCATCTTTTTGTTTTTTGAATTCTTGTACTTTTTTTGCCATTTTTGTTGATTTACAGGTGAAAAGAGAAGTTTTGGCGATATAGATGATGAGGATGATATGTTTGGCTCCAAAAAGGTACTAAAAATAGCTTCCTCTTATTTGATTTTATAAATTCTGTAATAAATTTCTGCAATCATGAAAATTTTATACGAATCCAAGTTTGGCCCACTTATGCCTGAATCAACCCCAATTTAGTCCTCAATTGTTTAATTTATTCATAAAATACCAATTAAGTAGCACCGTATGCTTTAATTTAACTCCAATTTTGGAATTTTACTCAAAGTTTTACTGTAACCCTAATTAACACCACCAATTAATTAATCACTAAACAAGGCAAGAAATCCAAAAAACGCAAACTTCTCTAAATAATAGCAATTTCGCTAATTTTAAGGGGCTAATTTGTTAATTCAGGGAAAGACAAACGTGGAGGAAAATGTACCTGGTGTAGCTACTGGCATGATCTTATCTCTTCGCGAAAGGTCTCGCATTTTTTACTTTTTTATTTTTATTTTTTCCATTTAATCAAATTACTTATTTTGAATACAATTTTTTTATGTAAATATTTAATTTGTAATGCTCCTCTTCTTTTACAGTCTCCAAAACTGCAAGGAGAGCCTTGAAAAATGCCAGGTAAATTTTCAAATTTCATTTAATTTGACGTGTATAATTAATTTAACATGACGATTTGTGTTGCATTAAATGCAGGAGGAGTTAGAAGGGGCAAAATCGGAAATTCAAAAATGGCATTCAGCTTTTGAGAGCAGCCCTGCTAACCCTTCCGGGGCCACCCCAGGTTTAAAATTAACTAATCTACTTTTTAGGGTTCAGGGTTTATCATCAAATTAATTAAATTAATTAATTAATTATTATTTTCTTAGTAGAGCCTGGAATGGTAGTGGGTTACGTTCAGAACCTCAAGTCATCAGAGGAATCCTTGAAAGAACAGGTTTCTTTTTTTCATAATTTCAATTTATTTATTAACATTTCATATGATATGAATAATAAAGTTGGTAATTTGGTGATATAACAGCTCGAAAAGGCCAAGAAAAGAGAAGCTGCGTTCATAGTCACTTTTGCAAAAAAGGAGCAAGAAATTGCCGAACTCAAGGTTCGTTCTTTACTTTCCTTATATTTACAAACAAAATAATATTTTGCATTTTGAAATATGGATAATGATTATAATTCGAATTGTACTTTCAGTCTGCAGTGCGCGATTTGAAGACTCAATTGAGACCCCCTTCGATGCAAACAAGGAGGCTTTTACTCGATCCAGCCATCCACGAAGAATTCACTCGCCTAAAGGTTGTTCATAGTACAATTTACATTTTCACCCTTCGTAATATTGAAATTAATATGGGATGATTAATTTGATTTAGACGTTGGTGGAGGAGAAGGAGAAGAAGATAAAGGAGTTACAGGACAACATGGCGGCCGTCAATTTCACGGCGTCGAGCAAGCTCGGCAAAATGCTGATGGCCAAGTGTCGCACTCTCCAAGCCGAGAACGAGGAGATCGGCGAGATCGCTTCCGAAGGCAAAATTCACGAATTGGCCATGAAGATTGCCATACTCAAGTCTCAGAACAACGAGCTCAGAACTCAATTCAACAGTATCTATTCTCTCTCTCTCTCTCTCTCTCTCTCTCTCTCTCTCTCTCTCTCTCTTATTTTGTTGACTTGTCTCTAATTTTTATTTTGTTTTAATGTTGTAGCGTTGTATAAGAACATGGATTCGTTGACCAATGATGTTGAGAGATCGAATGACATGGTAATTTTATTGTTAATAGTTCTCTTGTTAATGATTTGTTTTGTTTTGGATTTGCTAATTTTGTTTTGTGCATAAATAATTGAAGGTGTATATCATGCAAGAGAAATTAGCAGCGAAGGATTACGAGATTAATAGGCTTAGGGAAATGTTGGCTCAGAAAGAACAAATGGCTGTGGTGGAACGAAGAGAGGATGAACCTGACTCGGAGGATAATAATAGTATTAAAAATGATAATAGTAATAATAGTAATAATAATGCTATTACTCAATTTATCAAAACTGAGATCGAGACTTAATGTGCTCGGTTTAATTTATTTCTGGTGTGAGTTGAGAGATGAATGAATTTGAGAAGAACAAATTATGAACTTTGTTTTGTTTGTTCTTTCTATCTTAAAAACTTTATTTGTTCTTTGTAACTTATAACTTTGTTTTGTTCTGATTTGTTTTGGTATCCCTTAATTTTGAGATTTTTATTTGCCCTTTCAATTCAACCACATATATATAATGTCATTTCAACCGAAATACACCCAAATTATTAATGATCAGGGTTTTATGTAATAGGATACAATATTGAATCAACACAAGTTACAAATGATATAAGATGGAAAGATATAAATGCCCTAAGCCTCTAGAAAAAAAATATTGTACCCAAAAGGAATTTGATAATTGCCATCTTAATGATGGCTAGTTGGTCTCGGAAAACTCGAAGCCTTGCTTCTTGAAATATTCGCGAAACCCATAAACGCTTTGATCATAATTGAACTGCATTTTAAAGAACACATAATATATAAATAATAAGCGTTAACCAAACTAACTAGAGTATTTGATATGAACGAAAAAGATAAGAAACTCACGGGCAAAACCTTGACCGAGTATTTGGTTATATTATTATCGACTGCTTTTCCTTGACTTGCTGCCTAATCACCAAATCGACAAAGAATTGGGGTTAATAAAAATAATAATTGATAGTAACAGACATAATTATATAATGAAATAACCTGTTCAGGGCTGTGAAACACTTCAATGAAGGGATACTCACTCCTTTGCCTTGTAATACAAAATCCTGGGTATTTCGGGCACTCTACCTGTAATAATTACTCAAAAAACAAAAATTAAATAAAATTAATTTCTGTAGAGAAAAGAAGAAATTTAAACTTACACGAACAAACTTAACATCTGGGTAAAAGTGAGAAGCGGCTTCTTCGAGTACATTATCGAGATGCTTCGTGTAATTACATCTGCATTTTCCCCATTTCATCATAAGTTTATTAACTTATTCAAATCATGATATATGATATTATTTCTTCGCTTTTCTGTGACAATAATTTAATTAAGAGGAAATGAAAATACTTGAGAGTAAATGCAACTACAACAGGCCGGCCATCTTGTAATAGTTGAACGAATTGACGCTCTGACGCGAAAGGAATTATGCGAGAAGGCCCTAAATCTTTTGGATATCCTGTGTAGTACCTATTATTCAATTATATCAGTATTTTATTAGATAAAGTGAATGCTTAATTTCAGTTGTAACCGAATAAATTTGAAAATTAAGAACATACTTGCAGCTCGATCGAAGATGGGAAAGCATGCGATCGAGAAAATATCCATCTTCCATTTTTGTAATGTTGGCAACTCAAAATTGATTAATCTGAAAATATATGCATATGTTAAACCCAATTGAAAGAGTTCAGTATGTCTATATTTTACTCAGGTATTTCATCGAACACCTTGACTGCAAATCATTGACACCACTTACTTCCAATTCTTTACCAAAATTAACAAAATTGGTCATAACACAATTGTGCTAGAGTGCGTGTGAAAGCGAGATTGAGAGATTATTACCAATAAACTCCAACGAAGACACTAGCAGGCAAGGTAAATTTCGCGCGAGAAGTTAACGAGCCATGATTGCCCTTCTGCGACCCTCCTCCTCTCTTCACTCTCCAGCCACGATATATGTAACAGGGCCTTCAATTCATAGTTTTTTAAAGGCCCAAATCAAATAATTATTGAATTGGGCCAAATGATTTGTCTGCATGTAAGCACATTTGTCTGCATGTAAGCACGTACCATCAACACGTGGCTGAGTTCCAACTATCTACACGTGTCAAATGCTTCCCACGCGTCCCTCCGATCTCTCCTTCATAAACATCTCATTGCAATCCTGCTTCTCCTCTCTCATTACCCATTTTCATTCCAAAAAATTCCTCTCGTAAACTAGTTGGCAAGAATGACAGACTACAGAGATCAACAAACCTTGCAACACATGAAGGCGGTGATGCCGCCGAAGGGGCCGACAGGTACGACTCACCTGACGGCTCTGCTCACTCTTCTCCCATTAGGAGGAACCTTGCTCTGTCTCTCGGGCGGTACGCTTGCGTGCACTCTCGTCGGTCTGACGCTACTCGCGCCTCTCTTTATTCTGTTCAGTCCGATTCTCGTACCGGCTGCCATTACTGTCGGACTTGCCGTTACTGGGTTTCTCGTATCTGGCGTGTTAGGGTTGGCTTCTTTATCGGCTTTATCGTGGATTATTAGTTATTTTAGGAGGAAGAGAAGTGGTGCTGGCAGAATGGTTACGGATCCATTGGATCGGGCTAGGCAAACTCAAAGGGTGACTATACCGATTGCGGCGATATGAATGAAATCCAGGGGATCGAAGATCGATCGAGGCGACTTTTATTACTGTTGTTAATTATGTCTTTTGTGTGCTGCTTTGTTGGCTCTGGTTGGAAATTATAAAATGTAGCTTGTTTATGGTGTTTTTATGTTAAATAATGCCGGCTTCACCTCTATTTTTATTTATTTTATTTATTTTTAATATATTACCGATTAATATTTAAACAAATAAAACAAGCACATCAATTAATACGATGATAAGTAGGAGTAAATTACATAAATCAATTATATAAATACACCTGAAATTAATATTTTTTTTAATTTTTAATATGTTAAGCTTATTTTGTTTATCCATCTAATATCTATGTTAGTATGCACTGGACAGCTCCAGTTTGGATTTCACTGAAGATGCTTTAGTATTTGTCCCTAGCTTCCAGTGTTAGGACACTACGTGTAAATCAGTGATAGGGTTAGTTACAACAGAATATTCGTTTTGTTTTCATTGTCACTGTATTTATATTGATGCAAGTCATTGTATCAATTCATAGTGTATTAAAAACAAAGTTTAAGTAATTGAGTTAGTTTTCCTCTTTGTTATGTATTTCTCTTTGTTATGTATTTCTCTACATGGTATCAGTAGCCATTAAAGCCTAAGCTTTCCTTCTCTTTTTTTTTTTTCTCCTGATCCTCTTTCATGGCAGATCCAAACTCTGCTCAAACCACCACCACCCCAATTCACACCAACTCTCCGATTCAATCTCCCTCCCCACTTCTCTCTTATGATGATCGTACTATCACTTTCTCTCATCAGATTCATTTTAAGCTCGATTCAACAAACTTTCTCTTGTGGAAATCTCAGATCCAACCTATTCTTTTTGCGTACGATCTTGTTGGATATGTTGATGGGACTTCTCAACCACCTCCACAATTTACCTTCTCTTCTGAAAATTCCACTCCTACTCTCAATCCCTCTTTTCATCAATGGCGTCGTCAAGATCAGTTTCTTTTAGGTTGGTTGATATCGTCCCTCACTGAATCAGTCTTATCCCAATTTCTCAACTGCAAAACATCCTTTGAACTTTGGCAAAATCTCCATACAACTTTTACTTCCAAAACAATGGCTCATGTCATGGAATTAAAAGCAAAACTTCAAACACTCAAGAAAAACTCGTTAACATGTGATGAATACATCAAGCAAATGCAATCTATTGCTGATAAACTCGCATCAATTGGATCTCCTGTTAGCGAGTTCGATCTATGCTTGGCTATTCTTTATGGTCTTGGCTCTGCATACAATTCTTTTGTCTCGGCAGTAACAATTCGTTCTGAACCCATCCCTCTCTCTGAACTCAGTGGCTATCTTAGAAGCCACGAAACTCTTCTCGAGCAGCAAAATTCCACTCCTCTTGTTAACGCTGTTTCATCTCAATCTCAATCATCTCTAGGCCATGGCAATCAACCTTATTCAAATCAATCTCGCTATGGCCCACCTCACTATCAACAAGTTTACTCCGGACCAACTCATAATCCACGACCATATTTCTCTCCAGCTCAACCAGCAAATTCTCCAAACACAAATACTCCTCTTCACCAATATCAACCAAATCCGGGTCGTGGACGTGGACGAGGAAGAGGTCGAGGACCTAAATGTCAAGTCTGTGGTAGAATTGGCCACATGGCACTTCGTTGTTGGGATCGTTTTAACCAAAACATCCAACCTCCTCCACCTCAATATCAACAAACGACTCAGGCTCAACCTCAAGCTCTGCTGGCTAATCCGCCTAATCAGATCTCGTATGGTCCTCAAGCTACTTCATCTGCTCCACCAGTTGAGTGGTTCCTTGATAGTGGAGCCACTCATCATGTGACAAGTGATCTCAACACACTCTCTCAGTCCAACACCTATGCCGGTTCTGATCAAGTCTTTATTGCCAATGGTCAAGGTTTATTCATATCTCACACTGGTTTCTCATTTTTAAAATCAACTTCTATTATTCTCAAAGAAATTCTTGTTGTTCCTGCCATTTCTCGCAATCTTCTTAGTATTTCAAAACTTTTGTAAGATAATCCAATACTAATTGAATTTCATCCTTTTTTCTGTCTTATTAAGGATCGTACTACTCATCGGCTCCTCCTTCAGGCCCCTCTCATTAATGGTCTCTACACCATTAATTCATATTCCTCTTCTCCTCCGGTCTCTGTACACTCCATTCAACGCGTTTCTGCTGATCTCTGGCACCAACGATTAGGGCATGCTTGTTCATCTACAGTTTCTTTTTTGATTCAGTCTTCTCAGTTGTCTTCTACGTTCAATAAACTCAGTTTTTGTGATGAATGTTGTCAAGGAAAAGTTAAACAACTTCCTTATCACACATCTTCCGCGAGATCATCAAAACCCCTAGAATTAGTACATTCAGATCTTTGGGGTCCTTCGTCTTGTTTATCTTCTCAGGGCTCTCGTTATTATGTCTTGTTCATTGATGATTTCACGAAATTTGTATGGATATATTTTCTTAAATCAAAAGATGAAGTATTCAATGTATTTGTTAAATTCAAGTCTTATGTTGAAAATCTTTTATCTCATTCGATTAAAACACTTCAACTTGATGGAGGTTCTGAGTTCAAACCAATCATAAATAAATTTCCTCAAATCCATTTTCAAATTTCATGTCCATACACTCCACAACAAAATGGAATTTCTGAACGTAAACATAGAAATATTATTGAACTCTCTCTCTCAACTATGATCAAAGCATCCATTCCTCAAACTTATTGGGAAGATATTTTTCTCTCTATTGTTTTTCTTATCAACAGAATTCCACCAATCGCTTCTCCTCGTATATCTCCTTTTGAAAAGTTGTTTCACAAAAAGCCTAACTATGATTTCTTGCGGGTTCTTGGGTGTCTCTGTTATCCCAACATCAAGCCATATACATCTTCTAAGCTAGATGCACGAGCACTTCCCTGTGTTTTTCTTGGTTATTCAACAACTTATAAAGGATACAAATGTGTTCATCTTCCCACAAACAAAACATATATCTCTCGAAATGTATCTTTTAATGAGTCTAGCTTTCCTTTTCGCAACTTTTCTTCTCCTTCTTCATCCTCAACTTTTTCACAACTCAATATTCCGCTAGTTATATTCCCTGATTCAAATAAAAATCCTTCTCCAAACCCACTTTCACAAAACTCTCCATTATGGACGAATCCAATTCATTCTCCACACATTGAGCCCAATCCAGAGACCTCAGGCCCAATTACTCAGCATACAAATATCGAGCCTGTTTCTTCCACTGCACGTGATTCTTCTTCTTCTCCAACTACTGACCAATCTCTTATTGCCACCTCAACTTCTGTTCCAAACCAATCAGTATCTCCCACGATATCATCTTCCCCTCATGTTACTTGCTTACATCCAATGATCACAAGAAACAGAGACAACACGAGAAAAGTTCGTGAATTTCCAGATCATGTTACCTACTCGGTCTCTGTAGAAACACAGATTGAACCCACTTGTTTCTCTCAGGCCAACAAACAAGCTCATTGGCGAGATGCCATGGCAACTGAGTTGGATGCATTAGCCACAAATCAAACTTGGATACTCGTTCCTCCTCCACCAAATCGCAAAATCATTGGCTCAAAATGGGTATATCGAATTAAAAAGAGGTCAGATGGCTCAATTGAGCGTTTCAAAGCTAGATTAGTAGCTCAGGGTTTCAATCAAGATGAAGGCATCGATTATTTCGACACGTTTAGTCCAGTCGTAAAACCGACCACAATTCGTATTATTCTAACCATTGCGCTATCGAAGGGATGGAGCATAAACCAGCTCGATGTTCAAAACGCTTTTCTCAATGGTGATTTGGAAGAACAGGTGTTCATGAAACAACCTCCAGGATTCGCCAATCTCGAGTATCCCAATCACGTTTGTCTCCTCAAGAAAGCTCTTTACGGGTTGAAACAAGCTCCTCGAGCTTGGTTTCAAAAGCTTCGCTCCACCCTCAGTGAGTTTCATCTTCTTCCCTCTCATTCTGATTCATCGTTATTCATTCGCCATGAGAATGGTGAATCCTTGTTCTTATTGGTATACGTGGATGATATTCTCGTCACGGGTTCAAATCCAACATCCGTTAAGCAGCTCATAACGGATCTGAACAATAAGTTTCGGTTAAAGGATCTTGGACCGATCCATTTGTTTTTGGGCATTCAAGCAACTTTCTCGCAAATGGGCCTTTATCTAACACAAACACAGTACATTAAATCCCTTCTTGAAAAAGCCCATATGGAAAATTCTAAGCCCGTTCACTCACCCATCTCTTCCACAGAGCAACTTTCCCGTTTCTCTGGAACTCCTCTTCAAGATCCCTTTCTTTATCGAAGTATCATAGGTGGATTGCAATACCTAACGATCACTCGCCCTGACATAAGCTATGCTGTTAACAAGTGTTCTCAGTTTATGCAAGCACCTACGGATACTCATTGGTGTGCAGTGAAACGAATTCTGAGGTATTTACAAGGCACACAAAATCAGGGTTTATTTCTATCAAATAATCCAGAATTGGGTCTCAACGCTTATTGTGATGCGGATTGGGCAAATTGCCCTGATGATCGTCGTTCAACTTCTGGATTTTGTGTGTATCTCGGTTCAAATTTGATCTCATGGAGCTCCAAAAAGCAACCAACAGTGGCAAAATCAAGTACCGAGGCAGAGTATAGAAGTATGGCCATGGCCACCATGGAACTTCTGTGGATTCAATCCTTGCTCCAAGAGCTAAAGCTCTCTTCTTTCTCCATCCCGGTGCTCTGGTGTGACAATTTAGGAGCAACGTTCCTCGCGTCAAATCCAGTTTTTCACTCCCGTACAAAACACATTGAGGTCGATTTCCATTTTGTTCGAGAACGAATCAATCTCAAGCATCTTCGAGTATCCTTTGTTAGCTCTGCTTCTCAAATTGCTGACATCTTCACAAAAGGTCTGCCAACGAATCGATTTCGTGAATTGAAGAACAAGCTTACTGTCAGCTCTGTACCAGTTACGCTTGAGGGGGCGTGTTAGTATGCACTGGACAGCTCCAGTTTGGATTTCACTGAAGATGCTTTAGTATTTGTCCCTAGCTTCCAGTGTTAGGACACTACGTGTAAATCAGTGATAGGGTTAGTTACAACAGAATATTCGTTTTGTTTTCATTGTCACTGTATTTATATTGATGCAAGTCATTGTATCAATTCATAGTGTATTAAAAACAAAGTTTAAGTAATTGAGTTAGTTTTCCTCTTTGTTATGTATTTCTCTTTGTTATGTATTTCTCTACAATCTATAACATATTCATGTAATACGCGTTTATGTGTTAAATCAAGTCTAATTATTTATTTATAATTATTTATTAAACATATATTTAATCTCAGAAGATATATATATATATATATATATATATATATATATATATATATATATATATATATATATATATATATAAGGATCGCTAAGATACTTAATTAAGTATCATGAGTTTGATACTTAAGACTTTTTGACCATTAGATTTGTTTTGAGATTTGTGCATTTAATAATTAGCATAAACTGATATGACAATAATTAATGGTGAATATATTTATCATTAAAAAACACAAATCTCAAAGCAAATCTAATGATTAAAAAATCCTAAGTACCAAACTCATGATACTTAATTGAGTATCTTAGCCATCCTCTATATATATATCGGATTCATTTACTCATTAAACATTTATCATATTCAATGAAATTTAATGTTTACATTTAATTAAAGTATTTATCTTTACAAAATCGATCTCAATTCATCGATAAACTGTAATAATTCAAATTAAATTTGAGGTAAATAATAACCAGAAAAAATATTTTATATGTCTATAGTTTATTAAATGATTTATTTTGATTAAATTGACATAAAATTTAATCAATTAAATTATTTTTTATTTCGGACATATTATTCGATGTAGACAACAATTCGTGTTATATATCCGTACTTCATTAAATTATTCATTTTCAAGCAAATTGTTCTCAAATTTTATGAACTAATTTTCTTGAACAAAATTTGTATTAAATTTAGTTCCTTAAATTTATTGTGTACAACGACTAACTTCATTGAATTATATTTTGAACTAAATTATCCTAATTTTTTTTTATCAACTAAATCGTTTGTATTTCAAACACTATTTTTATATGTTTATATTCTATTAAATTATATATTTATGATTAAATGATATATACTTATATTCTATTAATCATTTATTTTTACCAAATTAGCTCGTGGAAAGAAATAATTTTCATGAGAAAAAAGTGATGTTATTTATATCTCCATCAATTGAGGCGTCTTAACGTAGGATCTCCCTCCTGCTTCTCCTACCACGATTTTCCTTTACTATTTTAGCCGTGATCAAATTTTTTTTTTTTTTTTATGTTCATTAGAATTTGCAGTAGACAATTATGTATAATTTTCATGCCAAATCGACAAAGTTTCTGGTACTGATAGTTTTTTGTGTGTTCCTCCCATGCCAAATGTTCTCCACATGTATGAAATGTGAACATTCAATAAACTGCATTAATTTTTGTTGATATAAATATACTGAAGCATGGACTCATGAAAACTACTATATAAACAACTATTCGATTGTATTTTTTTTCATTAAAATACTTTATATGAATAACTAATGGCTCTGCTGAATCAATAAACATAAAGTTGAGATATTGGAAGCAACCGAAATTAAATTTATTTACAAAAATGACCTTTCGTGGTACGGAGCCCCTATTAAGGTACGGGTCCCCGTTACGGGTAAACATGAAGAGATCCCCCCATTGCAAAATTCCATAACTAAATGGATGTTATTTTAGCCTTGATATAATTATGTTTGGATGTGGCAGGATATATTTTATGTTCGGAATCACTAACATAAAATTGAGATATCCAAATGAACCAAAATAAAATTCAGTTACAATAATAACCTATCAAATAATAATTAAAATTTTCAATAGCTATCATCATCCTAGAATATAGAAGATGCGTAATACTGAATAAGAATCTGGTGTATGTTTTAGGTACATCGTTCTTATTGTTTGACGTTATTGGACCGTATCATTAAAACCAACTCTCAATGACGGATAGAGTAATTATACACAACATGTTATCGCAACAGATCTTATGTTGAATATTGTATTCGCACTATAAAATTAATTTAACTTGATTCAATTCACATCTTACAGCTCATCATTATGTTGTCAATTATGTTGCAAGAGCATGTTGTGTAGTAATAATCTTTAACATTCATGTTTTGTGAGCAATAATATTTGAAAGAACTTTTTTTTATCTGGAGAGCATCAAAAGAAAAGATGCATGGAGTTGGAGTATGTAAATGCTTGAACGGATACTCAGTCATAGAGAGGGGTATTCTGCGAGGATAAGAAACATGGATATCCAATACTGAAATGCAACGTTCTGGAATGTGGAGTGCGGTATTTGAAATTTGGTGTGCTCGATAAATCAAATTCCATCATCTTTTCCTGTCTCAGCACACTTTGCATACCTCACAAAATATCAATAACTATCTGCAAATTTCTGATTTTGAACTAAAATAAAAACAAAAAATATTTCTGAATTATTTATGAATAAAATTATATTTGTATATTTGTATATATCGAATTATTATATTTGTATGATATACAATAAGTCTAACTATACACAAATAGGCGAACTAACAAATTAATAGTGTGTCCCTAGAATAATTTCCTAGAAAAATTAACTATACTCTACCTGATATTTTATGTCATCAGTCAATTCTAAGAATCAGTTGTCAACAGAATAATAATTCATCACACAAATAATTATTCTTTCAGCAAACAAAAAATTAGTAGAATTAACAAAGAATTCGGCAAGTTAATTCCAGAGGAATAACGAACATCAATTCGCAAACGACAAAAAATATATATTTTTTTAATTTGTATGCTTCTTTGTTAAATTGATTTAGAAATTAGAAGTATCATGGCTCGGGAACCAGCTGGGTGTCAAAAAAGAAAAAAAGAGTGCGGTTGGACGCATAGATCAATTCGCAACAAATAGCGATCAATAAATTCTTAAATGATATATAATCATAAAATTTGTAATACTAAGATATCAAAACGATGTGTTTTGTTTTTATTTTGATATATCACCATGGCTCGGGAACCAGCTGGGTGTCAATATAATTTTTTTTAGAATGATAATTCACAAAATCTATTCTCGATATATCGCGTCGTTCAAAATTCGAGACCGGCTCTGATTCTTAGAATCTCACATCATCTTACAATAACAACGTGAACTATTATTATTCGCTCGATTCACGTTGCATTATGCATATTCAATTATTTATTATTTCAAATTAAATTAAATGATCAAATACCAGTACAATAAAAGATAAAAATATATATATGAGAAATATTAATAAATTGATTAACCGACACTATTATTTAATTACAAATACTCCCAGTATCGATCTATGCCACCATTGGATGAAAATTCATCACCGAGGTTTACCCAAGGGGGAGGACCCGAAGGCAAACATTTTAGTCGCAGCGGAAATTGTAGTGCTCGGTTAAAGGAGGTGCAAACCGCAGAAGCGCGAATCAAATTTGCGATTTCGAGAAGGCCACCAATTTGGACTAGTATATCAACTGGAATATCAGACCAAGAGGCTGATGGAGTCATGGCGACGAGAAAGTTTTAATTGCTTTTAATCAAATACAATCAAATTTTTCTCTCTCCGTTTTTTTTCTGGTTGATTGTGGAAAGGATTTTGTTTTCCTCTATTAAGAAGTAATTTGACAGTATATATAACAAAATAGGTGCATGTTATATTGTTATGTTAATTGCAAATAAATGTAACAGTCATTTTCTATATATGGAGTTCAGAAAGTTTGGCAAGTTAATTTAGATTGCAATCGCTTTGACTGGTCAATGAATTCCCACGGACCAAAACATTTCATGGAACAAAATTTATTTTTAGTTAGAAGTATTAAAATATGAGGTTTCTTACTATGTCCTCATATTTCACCCACTGATCATGATGACATCACGATTAAATGTGAGTTTCAATTTGCACTTTAAATGCTCCCCAATTAATTTTGTAATTTTAATTTAATTATTTACCCACACCCTTATTTTGGACCCAACTTTGTGCAATTTCCTTGTGCCACATCATCACTTTTCTTTTTAACCGTTGATTATAATATGTGGTAAAATCTAGACCATTGGTTAATCATTGATTTATTATAAACATTTTTTCTTTATAGTCATTTAAATGTCCCTTATTTTACACTACGTTTTAAGGATTTTTAGGAAACCACGTCATCATATATTAATGATGTGGACTACTTTTATTTGTTGGGTTCATGTTAGACTAAGTTTATTCAATTGTTTATCATTTCACATGAGTTTACATGATCAAATGTGAATACAATGGAAGATGAAAAGTTAACATATGAAATACTAATAACTTAATATATAATATTATAAACATAAAACATTTAGTAGTATTATTTTTAGAATTTTAATTTTAAAAATTCATCAAATATATTCATTTTAATTTTCTCTTTATTTTGACATCCATATTAGCATAGTTCATACATACCATTTTCCATAATTTGAATTTGTAAAAATATTATGTAAAAAATACAATGCAAAAAGTGCATTTTTTCAAATAATAATTTTAAATATTAATATATAATTTTAGAAATTACAACTATACTAATATCATATAAAACTAAGTTGATTATATTTGTGTTTTTAATCAAATAAATTTAATATTATTTTCTTTGAAAAATAATAGATATAAAAATAGTTTATCCATCGAAAAAAAAATTAAATTTATTTACCCACACCCTTATTTTGGACCCAACTTTGTGCAATTTCTTTGTGCCACATCATCACTTTTTTTTTTAACCATTGATTATATTATGTGGCAAAATCTAGACCATTGATTTTTTATAAACATTTTTTCTTTGTAGTCATTTAAGTGTCCCTTATTTTACACTATGTTTTAAAGATTTTTAGGAAGCCACATCATCATATATTAATGGTGTGGACTACTTTTATTGGTTATGTTCGTGTTAGACTAAGTTTATTCAATTGTTTATCATTTCACATGAGTTTACATGATCAAATGTGAATACAATTGAAGATGAAAAGTTAACATATGAAATACTAATAACTTAATATATAATATTAGAAGCATAAAACATATAGTAGTATTATTTTTAGAATTTTAAAAAATTCATCAAATATATTCATTTTAATTTTCTCTTTATTTTGACATCCATATTAGCTTAGTTCATACATACCATTTTCCATAATTTGAATTTGTAAAAATATTATGTAAAAAATGCAATGCAAAAAGTGCATTTTTACAAATAATAATTTTAATAATTTTATTTACATAGAATTTTAAATATTAATATTTATTTTTTGAAATTACAACTATACTAATATCATATAAAACTAAGTTGGTTATATTTGTGTTTTTAATCAAATAAATTTAATATTATTTTCTTTGAAAAATAATAGATATACAAATAGTATATCCATCTAAAAAAAATTAAATTTATTAACACTTACAAAATAGTAATGTCAGTTTTAAAAATATAAAATTAACAAAACTCATATGACTTAAAATAATTTATATTTATGTTATTCTAAATTAATTTTTTATATTAGTTATTAAATTACTTTCACTATTAAGTTTGATATTATTTATAATTTCCATTGCATTTTGATTCAATAACAAATTATTAGTACTTCATAATTAATTATATGTTACTACGTATGTTGTGTGATTTATTATTTATAATTTATAATTTTCATTGCATTTTGGATCAATAACAAATTATTAGTACTTGATAATTAATTATATGTTACCATGTATGTTGTATCATTTATTATTTTTTACATTTGATACTGTATGAAATATTGTGAACAACAATGATATAATATTTGTTGTTATGTTTTTTTTGTAAAATCATGTTATACCTCATATATTATTATTATTATACAATCACATTAATATAAGTGTTATTACTTGATTAAGAAAATAAAATTTTATGTCATCATAATGTAAAATAATTGAAAAACTTATACATAATCATTAACAAATTAGTTCAAATAATTTATATTATGAAATGATATTATCAATATCATCATATTTTTAAGTATTTTATATTGTAATGAAAAACATAATTAACATCATCGCCGCGTAGCGCGAGTATTCTCCTAGTTTTAATTGAAATTTAATGCATTGGACCATCGATTAATTTAAATAAAAATTAATTAATTGAATTTTTAATTACATCTTATTTAGGTATTAATTGCATACTTAATTAATTAGGTGTAAATTGGGTGAGTGAATTGGTAAACATGATAAAATGATGTCATGCTTACCCATCACGATTTGGTGGATAAATTTGGAAGTAGTAGTATAATTTTCCTTAAAATATGAGTTCGGGGCTGTCCAAAACTCATTGGACATAAAACATGTTCAAATAGCATATCCACCTTCATCCAATCATGTTCGGTTTTTTCTCGACACATCGTGACAGTAGGCATCGTCATACATGGCCCCCGCAAGCCGCAACGCCATGCCGCAGCAACCAATAAACTGCCAATGGGCATTGGACAAAGCAAGGCGACCGTTATGATCGGATTTTGTTGATTAAGTTTAACATTCTTGTTCCGTTAACCCCTTTCTCAATTTTAGCAGTTAATCACGGAAATATCTCTATTCAGTCTATATCTTAATTTAAATCTTTTCTGTTTTAGAAAGAAATATGTGAAAGATAACAGGAAAAATTTCTCCAGAAAAATAATGGCGAATTGCTTCCCTCTCCCTATATTTTCTCTTTTTTTTATCCAATCTAACTCCATTCTTCTAGACCAAACCTCTATTGATCTCAAAGAACAAGGTAATGAATTCTTTGTCTCTTGATATATAAATCCAGTTTTATGTTTTCTAAATTATTTTTCTAATTTGGTTATGCTTAAAGAATTAGAAAAAAACAAACAAGGAATATGTCTTCATGTGAAGTAAATCAATTTTATGTTATAAGCCAGAACATTATAATCCTCAAATCTATGGGAAATAGATCACAGATTTACGATCTCTATATCCTTGTTAAATGATGCAGAGATAATTTGAGTTCAAACTTTCAAAACAAATTTGTAACTATTTGTAGCATTTATTCTAATTTAATAATCTTTAGCATTGTCAATTATTAATCATTAATCATAGTTCTAAAAGTTGAAATCGGAATCGAAATAGTCCGCAAGCAAGGATCAGCTGAGTCGGCTCGGGATATCAGATTTTGTCAAAGAAATGTCTTTTTAAATCTAAAAAAATGAAAAAAATATTTTTTCAAATATAAAAATAATGGGAAGTCACAAAAGAAACTTAAATGACCAATTAATAATTAATTAACAAAATAATTTTATGAGACTATATATAGTACTCCTCAAATTCCCCCAACATCCTCTCTATGCCCAATTAATTATTAATTAACATAGCAATTAACAAAATTACACTCCATTAACAGTTAATTGATATATAATTAAAGTACATATGAATTAACAATTCTTAATCAATATCAATTACAATAAAATGTATTTTTGTTAATTATTATGTTAATTAATTGTTAATTAGTGATCTAGAGTATGTTGGAAGGATTTGAGGGGCATGGGATAATTGTCCAAATTTTATCATGATATGATATTATCATACAAATATGTAATTTATATTACAATGAAAAACATAATTATCATTCTCTCTGGATAGCGCGAGTATTTTCTTTATTGTATACAACAGCTAGAAAATTCATTTGATATGTTTTTACTCCCTTGAATTATATTTTTAACCAAATTGCCCTAATTATTTTATCAACCAAATCATTTGTATTTCAAACACTATTCATTTTAATTTCATAACAGTACATTAGTAAATTCATGTTATATGTTTATATTCTTTTAAATTATATATTTATAATCAAATGCTATATGTCTATATTCTAATAATTTTTTATTTTTAACCAAATTAGTCTTGAATTTCATTAAATAAATTTTCAAACACTATTCATTTTTAACCAAATTATATATTTAATTAATGTATGAAACTTCATTAAAATTTGCAATAGACGATTATATATCTTTCTCATGTCAAATCGATGAAGTCTCTGGTACATGTAATCTTTTGTGTTCTTCGCACGCCAAATCGATGAAGTCTCCGGTACATGTAATCTTTTGTGTTCTTCGCATGCCAAATCGATGAAGTCTTTCGTACATGTAATCTTTTGTGTTCTTCGCATGCCAAATCGATGAAGTCTCTGGTACAGTAATTTTTTGTGTTCTTCGCATGCCAAATCGATGAAGTGTCTGGTACATGTAATCTTTTGTGTTCTTCGCATGCCAAATGTTCTACACATGTATAAAGTGTGATCATTCAATAAATTGAAATTAACTTTTGATGATATAATGAAACACATAAGCACAGAGATGTGAAAACTACTATATAAGCAACTACTCAATTTTATTTCGTTTTATTAAAACATTTTTACGTGAGTAACTAATGGCTCTGCTGAAATCAATCAATTTAAAGTTGAGAATTGAGATATTGGAAGCAACCAAAATAAAATTTGGTTACAACAATTAGCACACAAGGGTTCGGAGCCTTGTTACAGCCTTGTTACGAATAAACACGGACAGACCTCCCTTATTGCACAATTCCATGATGATATGTATGTTGTTATGCATTGGCAATGACTTGCATGCATATATTTGTTTCGTTTTATTGTTCTTGTAATGATATGTACTACATATGTAATCATTAAATTTATTTTTCTTGCCTACGGGCTTGTAACAAAATAAAATAAAACAAATAAAAGTAAAAATAAGAAAATAAATTATTTTCTTGTTAAGAGTTCCGAATTTGAGATGCGTTCAAAATTTGAGATGCATTCAAAATTCACTAGCATTATTGATGTGTTGGCACCTAATTAAATGCTATTGATAAATCATGAACATTTAATTTTTGTCATACTATATAGGATCAGAAGGAGAAAACATTTACCGTTTCTTACATCATTAATATATTTTATATTTCTAATAAATTTGTCTACCGATTAATCAAATCCAAATTTATAAATTCTGAAAGTAAGTTATTGGGCTGAGTTAATACACCGTTTAACATGTGTTAAACAGATACACATGAATACAACTATCATTAAAAATAAACAAAAAATATAACAACGAAATTAAAAATAATAATTGTGCAAAAATCTGCAAATACAAATGGAATACTTTGTTTTTAGAAAAATTGAAGATAAAATAGTAAATTTTTTTCAAATAAATATGAATTATCATGTATAAAATTAAATATAATAACAAAATTAAATAAACCAAACCATTTTTAATAATTTAGTTAATAATGATTTATTATCTAAAATAATTTTATATTTAATATATTTATTATTTATTGTCAAAACATGTCGAGAAAATATTAAAGAGGACAGTACAATTTTTCTAAATCTAATTGCATGCAATCAACCATAATGAACTAATACTAAGACTACTAGCTGTCAATTTATCATTTCTTCAATCAAGCAATATATTTTTTTTTTTGCATATTACTATATTACTTAATGGAAAGTTCAATTAAACTTTTTGAATGGACTTAAAAACTTAGTAAATCAACAATCAATACAAAATAAGACGTTTCTTAAACAAATTTTATGGCACAACCCAAATAGAAACTCATAATATGATAGTACTTCATAATCAATTTTAAAAATGTACAAACTGCTTTTGTTAATGTTGTTAATTATATTTATGTCCGACGAGTGATGTTTTGTTGGATCTGATTGGAAATTATAAAATGTAGCTGGTTTGTGATGTTTTTATGATAAATAATGTCGAGTTCGCGATGAACTTTGTATTTTTTTCAAATTCTATCTGGTTTTTTGTTATCTATTACCAATTAATATGTAAACAAATGAAATAAGCATAACAATTAACATGCATGATAATTATGAAATATGTGTTAAATCGAGGTCAATTATTTATTTTTGACCTATCTTTTTTTGAAAAACTAAAGAGGCGAAGCCTCTTTTAATATATTAAAGCAAAGTTTAATACATTGGTGCGATTTTACATGATAAATGTAAAAAAGTAGTTTAACGCAAAAGTAAGTTACAATTGCAAAAGTAAGATACAAACCAAAAAATGATGTTTTCGGCCATCCTTAGACGAACGGTTCGTCTCCACGCGAGCTCAGATCTCGTATTTTTTCCTTTCACTGCCCCCAGACTCACCCCGACTCGCCCGTCGCTGTTGTCCTCTGATCTCCGACTGGCTGCCGCTGTCGCAGTCGCTGTCGGATCTCCGCCTCGCTGTCGCTGTCGCTGCCGGATCTCCGTTGTCGGATCTCCGCCTCGCTGTCGGATCTCCGCCTCGCCCTCGCTGTCGCCGTCACCGTCGCGGTCGCCGTCACCGTCGCTGTCGCCGTCACCGTCGGATGTCGGATCTCAGCCTCGGATCTCCGTCAGGGTTTGCCTCCACCCCGAAATCGCCACGAAATCGCCCCTCGCCACGAAATCGCCACGAAATCGCCTCTTTCCAGCGTTCGTCCAATCGCCCCTTTCCATCGCCCGTCGCCAGCCATCGCCATCGCCCCTTTCCGTCGCCCTCGCCATCGCCCGTCGCCCTTTTTCCTTTTCCTTTTCCGCTCATATGTAATATATGTAATATCAGAAAATAAAATATTACCTATTCATATATATGTAAAATAAAATAAAATGTTAAATCGAATTATTTAACATTTCAGTGTGTTAAATGATATTTAATATTTAACATTACACTATTTATCTTTACCAAATAGACCTCAAATCTATCAATTAACTGTTTTTTTATATATATTGTTTTAGACAAAGAAATATTAGTTTTAGAAATAATGATACGTATTTATCGATAGGTACTTAGATTTGCATTTAAATGTATATGCCACATTCAAATTTAAAACGCCTAAAATTTTATTTTTCTTTTTTAAAACTTAACATGAATATACTATGATATGTCAATGTCATGCATGTATCTAGATGCAATTCTAAGTACGAAATATAGAAATGCCATATATATTTTCATGAAAAAAAAAAAAATAATATATTTTAAAATAAACAACAATATTAAAAAGTATATTGAAAATACATTGACAAATTATTTTATAACAAAAAAAAATTAAATGAAAAAGTTACCAGTGATCTGCTCAAATTAATATAAAAAAGTGGTTATAGACTAATTGAATCGTTAATGATAAGTTAATTGAATCGTTATTAATCCGATATTAAATGTCAAAAGCAAAATTACTTCAAATACATCAAATCAAACAATAAAATTATATTTGAAATTTGAAATAATCAATGTTCAAGTAGAATACAATCATCAGAATGCGCCAAATCAAACACCCCCACAAATGAGTCCATTTTCTCTGTTGCTCAGGGTGTAAAGCTACTTGAGGAGCCTTTGACGTGTCATTTTATTAGCCATGCATTCTCTCTCAAAAAACATTAAAAAACAAACAATACCCAAACGGCTTCAGGGAAATCTCAAACGGAGTGTAAATTGGTTCATTATTTTGTTGTTTTCTAAAAAATAATCAACAAATTTTCAATGAAGTCCTTCACTTTACACATAAAATTAAATTTTGATAAATATTTTAACTTTATGAATATTTAGATTTTTTTTCAAGTGAGTCAAATATTTGATCAAATAAAACCAAGTCACTACTAATTCGTTAATTCATTTATTCGTCTATAGTTTGGTTTATTACATAGTACAACTACAATAATTCAGTATATAAGAAATATAGGTATACAATGTTTTCTAAGCATAAATAATTGACAATTTTTATTATTATACTACAATAAGTTTTTTTTTAAATATATATATAAAATACGTGAATTATTGACTATGTCGGGTACAACGATGTCAATACATATATTATTTGTAATATGTAATTGTTCGTGACCAACTAGATTGGGACACGTGACAATTTTTTTACGATGCTTTGCAAAATATTATTAAAAAAAAAATCAAAATATATGATCATGTATAAAAAATATATAAAATAAGATTAATTTTACATCCTCATAATAAAATATATTTTCAATCTTTTTAAAAGAAAAATATTTTATTTTTTATTCTTATTTGTGCAAAATTATTATTTTCATTTTCATTATTATATTTTTGTTTATTTTTTATGATTGTTTTATTCATGTGTATTCGTTTAACACATGTCAAATAATATACTAATTCAATTCAATAAATTTTTTCCAAATTTATAGATTTAAATTTAATTAATTATAGATGGTTGTAAACAAATTTGTTAAATATATTAAATTAATTAATAGCGTGTGAAACGGTGGATTTTCTTTCCCATTTTTCTATATAAGATGACAAAAATTAAATGATTTTAATTTATCACTAACATTTAATTTGGTTTACAAAACATCAATCATTCTAATGAATTTTAAAAAAATATATATCATCACTCTAAACTTGTACAAAGTGAGGGACTTCGTTTATTTTTGTGGACTTGGTTGAAAATTTGTTGATATTATTTTGAAAACAATAAAATAGGGACCCACTTTATACGTTTGAGTTTTTCACGAAGTCATATAGACATAGTTTGTTTTTGGGGAGATCTACTGTAATACATGGCTAATAAATTGTGTAATGCATGGTTAATAAATTGCCACGTCGTAAGTTTCATAAATGGCTTCCTAGTCTAAGCAACAGAGAAAATGAACTCCAAAAAGCCTCGGGACGCGTACAACCAGGATGTCACATGTTCGGTTTTCGGTCATCTCCATTCCCCTCCGTTTGTACAACTGGAGAGCCACTTTAACTTCTCTCACGTGAAATCAACCCCAACGACTCACACTGGAGACGATCTCAACTGTGAACTGTGAAGACTGCCGCAGTGCCTTTCGGTTAACTGTAGAGCCAGTCTCCACGAAGGAACACAGAGAAAATTTGGAAACTTCGGTACTCCTCTTTCTCAAATTCGTTCTCAAAGGTGTGGATTAATTCCCCAATTTCTTTGTTTTGCGTAGATTATTCCGCACTAAGGGGCAATTGAACGACTAAAATTAAATTGGTCTGTTTTAGTTGTCCTACAGAAGCTAGGAATACTGCTACACGGGCTTAATTGTTTCTCCGATCAGTCATTCGTAATTGGAGTCGGCCAAAGTTCAGTGAAGTAAAAATGTCTGGGCTAGAGGAGTTAAAAAGGAAATTAGTACCTCTGTTCGATGCTGAAAAGGGCCTTTCCGATACAATTCCATCTGATCCTTGCAACTCTTATATGGTACTGATTCAAATTCAAATTCGTCATATTTTCAATTCAATTTCCAAATTTTACATCGTATTATTTTGATTTAGGCTACGGATGGAGGGACGGTGAATCTACTGAGCAGATCACTGGGAGTATACAACATAAACGAATTAGGGTTACAGAAACGTTCGTCAGGAATATCAAATGGGGAATTCAACACCGACGAGAAGACATATAGATTAGCGTCTCACGAAATGCACGTGTTCGATGCAATTGGAAGCGGGGCCAGCAGTGTTGTTCAGCGAGCCATTCACGTCCCTACTCATCGCGTTGTCGCCCTCAAAAAAATTAACGTCTTCGAAAAGGTCCCTCAAAACTAATTTTACCAACACTTAGTTTCTTTTTTTTCTAAATTACGTTATGTTTTATAAAATTAAAGGAGAAGAGGCAGCAAATACTGAACGAAATAAGAACTCTTTGCGAGGCATCGAGTTTTCCTGGTCTAGCAGAATTTTACGGCGCGTTTTACACCGCTGGATCTGGCCAGATCAGCATCGCGATGGAATACATGGACGGTGGATCTCTCGCTGACGTGTTACGATTCAAAAATTTCATTCCCGAACCCATTCTCGCTCATCTCGTCAAGAAATTGTTACTCGTATGTTTCCCCAAATTAATAAATATTTGTGGGTTTATTTTCGTTTAATTATAAATGTGTACATTGATTTATTAAAGGGTTTGCAATATTTACACGGAGAAAGGCATTTAGTACACAGAGATATAAAACCTGCAAATTTGCTTCTAAATTTGAGAGGCGAACCGAAAATCACAGATTTTGGCGTGAGTGCCGGTTTAGAGAACACAATGGCAATGGTACGGTACTTAAATTAAATAATAATCAATTAATTAATTTTGTAATGATTTTGTGATTTTTGTTATGTTAAAAATAAAGTGTGCGACGTTTGTGGGGACCGTTACGTACATGTCACCAGAGAGAATACGAAACGAGAATTATTCATTTTCTGCGGATATTTGGAGTTTAGGGTTATCCATTTTGGAATGTGCTACCGGCAAGTTTCCTTATACCGCTAATGAAGGCCCTGCTAATTTAATGCTTCAGGTTTTATATTATACTTATAAATTTATAATTATATTAATATGATTTTTGACTTTTGTTAATTGATGTGTAGATATTGTACGAACCATCGCCAACGCCACAAAAAGACAAATATTCGAATGAATTTTGTTCTTTTATCGATGCTTGCTTGGTTAAAGATCCCAATTCACGCCCCACTGCTGTTCAGGTCGTTTATTATTTTAATATTTTATAATTATTATCGATTAGTAAGTTAGAAAAGAGTATTTAATTTTTAATTGATGTTCTTTTTTTTAATTTGAAAATTTTCAGCTTTTGAGTCACCCATTTATAAAAAAGTACGAGGGTTTGAGTATAAATTTGTCTGCATATATTAGAAGCATTGTCGATCCAGTTCAACGATCCAAGGACTTGGCCGATGTGAGTTTTTCATTTTTTATTCATTTATTTCAACACATAAAACTTGAATATTATATTAATTATATTATTATTATTTCCTTTGTTTTGTTTAATATAGATGCTTACGGTACACTATTATCTACTCTTTGACGGTCCTGATTCGCTATGGAATTTCACGAGAACTTTCTACACCGATTCTTCAATCTTAAGGTGGTATTAAATATTAAATATCAATTCAATTTTTTCTATAATTTAACTCAATTTTTTTTTCTATCATCAGTTTTTCAGGAAAGCAACACACTGGACAAGACGCGATATTTACAATTCTGTCCGAAATAAGAAAAAAATTACACGGAGATCGTCTGCGCGATAAAATAGTACACGTGGTAGAAAAATTACATTGCAAAACGTATAAACAAGACGGACTAACCGTGAGGGCCTCCGGTTCGTTCATATGCGGGTCCCACTTTTTGATATGCGGAGACGGGGTTCAAGCCGAGGGGATACCTCACATGGAGGATCTTTGTGTGGACATTCCAAAGTTACGCGTAGGGAATTTTAAAGAGCAGTTTATGATGGAACCGGGGACGGTTTTGGGGACGTATAATATTATTAATCAAGACTTGTATATTATGGAGTCGAAAGAAAGCTAATGAATTTAGATTTAAGAGTAGTTAAGGTCACGGTTTTAATGGTATATGTTGTGTGATATAATGCAAATCTTATTAGGGCTAATTAGTGCTTTGTATATTAGTAATTAAGGATTGGTACGTATGTTTGTTAACACACAAATTTCTATTTTGGTTAGCCCATGGGCCTTTCTTCAAAAAAAAAAAAAAAATTCTATTTTGGTTGATATAATAAAGATGGTTTGAATTTTCATATTTTTTTGTTGATGCGAATGGAATTTGAATTTGCGATATGTTATATGATATCACAATCATTTAATTATGTTATTATGTGGTTATGAACTAATAGTTATGTAAACTAGAGGTTTTATTAGATCCATGATGTATTTGTGTTTTTTTTGTTTGCATTTATTATTTTGTTGAACGGGGAATTTCTTTTATTTCACATTCATTATTATTTTGATGCCAATGAAAAATAACTCATGATCTAATTAGAAAATTACGTGAACTATAAACTCATTGCCTCGTAAATGGTTGGCCACACTATATTGAAAAATCATATTCTATGTGTTGGTCAATATGCTCGTGAAAAAAACATATTGTTTTTCAAAGATAACCTAAAACACGAAACACGTTCATATGGTTCAATATTTTATTAATTAAAGGTTTTAACCGTACATAAATATAGGGTGATTCTATGGTATAACTCTTTTGAAAGAGTAATTTTGGTATTTTCAATTAATAAGATTTTTTGTCTGTATGTATGATAATTTTTTCTTATTTTGTCTAGCATTAATTGATAAAAACATATTTGAATATTACTATTAAATAAGAAAATTATCAAAATACTCTTTTAAAAATGATTTATCATAAGAAAAAAAATCTACTATAGAATCACCCATAAATATATACATAGGTAAGTCAAGCGTGTAGCCCGTTTGTTCTATCCCGTTACAATCCCATCGTTGAAAGAACATATTGTTAACCTGTTAAATTAACACAACTATTTAGATAACAAATCATTGAAAGTAAACAAAATCTAGTTAAATCAGAAGGTCGCGCTGCAATATAAGTATTTCTACGGATCGTATGGTCGTGCAGCGAACTGAAAAGAATACTCCGTTTTCTTTTTATTTGAATCCAAACAAATCAGTTGAAACATTTCAGTGTAATTTTCAAATGTTTGCTAAAATTAGCACAAAACCTATAAACCAAATTCAAGTCAGTTAAGACCAATCCGATGTACCGTTAACCTCCCTTCCTCTTCATATCAAGGACCCTTCGAGCGAAACAAAGAAAACATACAGAAAATTAAATCTTCAATCACCATCACCTTTTTCGAAAAACACTCGACACACACAAAAATCGCTAACATGAAAAACAACAAATTAGTCCTCAGTTTCCTGGTTCTATTAGCATTTCAAACATGTGCAAACGCAACATGGTTCTTACCATTCCCTTTCCCTTGGGGGAATGTCCCCAACCGGGACTTTCGTTTGGGCAATGGCGATTTCTCTCCTCGGGGAAATCATTTCTTTCTGGGCCAGCAGGGCAGATTCCCCCATCTGCAATTGCATAATAATCCCGGTCAGGTCAATCAGGGCAGCTTTCCCGATCCACCCACTAATCCCGGTCAGGTCAATCAAGGCGGCATTCCCGATCAAGGTAATAATCCCGGCCAGGTTCCTGATCAAGATAATGGCCCTAGCCACTTCAGTCAAGACGGCTCGCCTTTTGGAGTAAATTGCGACGAAAGCTTGAAATTGGGATTCTATAACACTACATGTCCAAATGCTGAGAAAATCGTACGCGACATTTTTATATTGCACTTCAAAAAAGATCCCGCAATTGCTGCCGGCATCGTCCGTATGTTCTTCCACGACTGCTTCGTCAGGGCAAGTGATCTCACATTATTGGCATTGTAAATTGACATAATCATTTCAAAAAAATTAAACAATTGTAAAATTTGCAGGGTTGTGACGCATCGCTCCTGCTTGAGAGAACAATGGCAAACGATCTGGTGGAGAAGGCCGCGGGGGCCAACAGCTTCACCTTGAAGGGCGAAGAAGTCATCGACGCTATCAAGTCAGCCCTAGAGCTAGCCTGCCCAGGCATCGTCTCTTGTGCAGACATCCTCTCGTTTACCGTCAGAGACGCCGTTGTCATGGCAGGTCTTCGCGACTTTGCGATTCCGGGTGGACGCAGGGACGGCACCGTCTCGATGGCAAGCGAAGTCTCTGCTAACCTCCCTTCACCGTTGATGTCTGTCAATGAATTGACTCAGATGTTCAAAAACAAGGGGTTTGATCAAGCCGAGATGGTCATTCTCTCCGGAGCCCACTCCATTGGTGGGGCCCATTGCTTCACTTTTGTCGATAGGTTATACAGCAACAAACCCATGTCCCAAATGGTCGACACGGGCATGGCCGATAATCTCAAGAGAAGCTGTCCTGTTCCACAAGCAAATACTGATATCTCAAAAGACGCGAAGGTAATCTTAAAAATAATCCATCATGTTATCATGGATGATTAGTAAAGTCTAATGATTTTATTTGGGCGCGTGACAGGTTGATTTTGACCCGAGTACGCCGGTATTGTTGGATGCGTCGTACTATGCGAGAGTTTTAACGGGAAATGGATTATTGTCCTCGGACCATGTATTGATGAGTTCTAGGAGGACGAGGACAATCGTTGGGAGAATGGCGGCAAATCCGGATAAATGGAAGAGAAAATTCACCAAGGCAATGATTAAACTGAGTAAAGTCGATGTTCTCGTTGGTGACCAAGGCGAGATTCGCAAACAGTGCAGATCTGTTAATGGAATCTAAGAGGCAAGGAGAGAGAGAGAAGGGGAGAGAGAGAAAGAGAGAGAAGAGAGAAGAGAGAGAGAGATAAAGTTTAGGAGGGTTATCTATGGGACCCTCAAACAAGGAAAAATTGTGATGATGCGTCAATCGAAGAGAATTAATGAGGGTTAATTGGATTTATTAGCACTCAAACCAATAGTTAGTTCAATTGATTCAATTAAATGGTCTAATCAATTCAATTACCCCTCTCGATTGACGCATCAAGAATATTTTTCATTGTTCATGAGGATATCCCATAGCATATTTACCCAAGTTTAGGGGTTGAGGTTTACAGTGTCATGGTTTTGATTCTCTGAGCTGGTTGGTTTTGCTGAATTTTTGTTTGGTTTCTATTTATCATTCAGTATAGGAACTCAATTCATTGGAATGGAAGTTCAGGTGTATAGACACTGATTGTTTACAAATGATGATACATGCAGTATTATCCCTAACCAAAATCTACATAAAAAAATCTGTAATTAACAAAGTTCGTATGATTTATCAGACTATAAAACTGTGAGGACTATTTTCCATCTTTTTTGTGGAAATGGAATTAAAATCCATGGTAAAATTGGGAAAAATAAGACCTTAAAACACCCAATCGCCACCCAATTCTCCGATCAATTTCTCGATCTTGCACACTGTAGCTGATACACACAAATTTTCAGGCTGTTAGTTTGAGGAATTTGTATAGCCTACTAAATCGTATATATATTATATTAGTAATTAAATATTTTACATAAGTTTATAGGCTAATGTCAAGATTTATACAAAAATGCAAAAACAAAACAAAAAGATAGCTTAAAAGTCTTTAAATAAATATTTATTCCATTCCTCTGCTTGTTCGATCAACTCCTGGTTTATTCCAATCAGAAAAATTTCTCTTGAAGAGTTTGAATGAAAACCGAATAGATCGTAACTTAAGAATCAAGAAGATGAAAGAACGTACCTTGAAACGAATCATCATTCATATATGTCTACATTCATGGTGAAAAAAATAGTAAGTTATAATAAAAAGTCGACTAATTTCAACCAAAATCGAAGAAATACATACCATAATTTGAGCCATCAGATCAGAATCATTAGGTTCGACCTTCACGTTGTGTGGAGTTTCGATTGGTAGTGAATTCTGATAACTATTGTAGGCTACGCCACCTTGAACAATTTGCCCTGTATAATCAAATCCTGAAACTTAGTTTTAACGATAAATCAAACTTAGGGGGATTAGACTTTAATACGTTATATCGAATGCTGACCTGGACCAATGGTAGAAGAGCAATTGTTGAGGAGATCGGTGAAGCTAGGAGGGAGGCCCAAGAGAGAATCCAAGTCACCGAAAGCCATGAGTGGTTCTACAGGTCCAATATTAGATTCGTCTTCATTGATATAGTTTGCATTGATCGTAAAGTCTAGCGATTTTGGGGCCCACATCATTACTGGTTCTTCGCCGTTATTCAGTTCGATCGTCCTATTTTTACAAAACATACAATTTACAATAATATATGTAATAAAACTGATATAGCTTTTTGAGATCTTAGAATACCTTCGTTTCTTGCGTTGGTAATAATGCTTGAGAGTTTCGACACCAGACTCCGATTTGATTTCGACTTCAGCGGAGAGCGTGACCTTCATTTCCTCCGAGGGCTTGGCATTCATTTCCTTCGAGGGCTTGGCAATCATTTCCTTTGAGGGCTTTTCTTTGGAGGGCTTGCCATTCATTTCCTTCGAGCGTTCCTGTTTGAATTTGAATAGCTCTTTTAGGCCCAATAACATAGTAATTCATTAACAACTTCATCAAAAGTTAAGTAAATGAAGCCTGGATTTAGCTCTAAAACATTAATATTTGGGGGAACAATCATTTGGATCATAAGAATGAGAAGATAATAGAATCGATACAAAAAGAATAACCTTGACACAGTTTATGAATTCTTCTGCAATGCTGGAATCAGAGAATCGCACCGCAAATTTCTGAATCTGCATACATGGCATTCAAATAGAAATCTTTAACTAACAATAATACTAATCGATCTACTGAATTAAAGAGAATCGATGATTTCTTGTACTCGTATCATTTTAATAATCCAAACACAAGTTTATACATAATTTCCGAATCCTAATATTCAAGCATAATTATACATAATAGGGATGGGATCGATGATCTTGCCTGGCTAGATTGGTCCTTGAAGCTGATAAATACAACTCGACTTCCTCTGATTGGGCAGAGAGGGACACAAGACACCTGAGGCCATGAGAACACTAGATTGCGCAAGGCATGCTCTTCCTACAACACAATAAACACAGATCCACTAAATAAATACCATCATCAATGTCTGCAAGCCCTGATTTGCACGAAACTGAAAACTAGAATATAGAAAAATCGAACAGATAGAAAGTTCTATAGAGGGAAGAGATTAGAACGAACAATGCGATCATCTCCTTGGGAGACGGCGAGGCCAAACTTCTTTTTGTCAGCATCAGGTAGCAAAAACAGAGAGAGCGAGGCGGTGTCTTGGCAAGGAAGCCACGTGCCTTTAAGTCGACGTTTCTTGGTCAAAGGCGACGCCGAAGCGGCAGTCGGCGATTGATCGTCCGGCAGAGTGAAGAATCGCGAGTAACTCACCTCCCATTTGAACTTCTTCTTCCCACTCGACTGGGGTGACGACGACGAAGAAGCTTTGATATTTACCACAGGTAGAGATTCAGACTTCTCCTTTTTCTTCCTCCCCATTATTTTTTTGAAATTTCAAGCTAGTGTGAAGATGAAAGATTCAGACCTCGCAGTATTTATAGTGTAATAACTGGAGGATTTTCATTGTTCTTCTGATTTTGTTGTGTAGTGGCAGAGGACTGATAACAAACTAATGAGATCTTCTGTGGCATTTCTGAATGGCCGAATGTGTATCTATGCTACTGTCAATAAAGGTATTTATATATTTACCCTTATAAAAACAAAAATAAAGTATTATCATCTTTACTCTCTTAAAAATCTTGAATTTTGACATATCATAACAATTTAGTTAGATTTGTAAGATTAAACCGCCATAAACTCGACAAATTTAACATTAGTTTATCAATTTGAATATCTTTTATATTTTATAAGTTTTGAAAGGTTAAATATGATATTTTGAATTTTTCTTTAAAGAGTGGATATAAGGGTGTGGAAACGGTTCGATTTATTCGGAAACCGAACCGAACTGGTCGAATTTGATTTAATTGGTTCGTTCTTTGGTTTATTCGTTTTAGTTTAGTTCAAAATTGAAATTGTTCAGTTTGGTTTTAGCATTTCGAAAGGGATAAATATGCGAATTCCCCCAAAAATAAAATATGCAAATTCCTCCTTCAAAAAACAAAAAAAATATGCAAATTCCCCCATAAATAAAATAAAATACAAATGAATAACATTTATAAAGGTATAATATTTGATTTAATTCCCATTTAAAAAGTATGAAGATTAGCAAATGAACTCCTCTCACAAATCACAAACTAGCCCTTAATATTAATTGCACTTTTGAAGTGGATCGATAGGTCCGCGAGATCAGCGAATCATTGGTGGAGGAGTGACGGCACTAGAGTACTGAAGACCGCCGGATATTGGAGATGGCGGAGACTTTCCAGCCCGAGACCCGGCAGAGGAGCTCTGATCGGCCAGCGTGTCTTTTGTTAGTAGATTCGGTCTTGCACTCGTACCCTGTAATGCTCGTAGCGCTAATCATCTTCCTCGGCACTGCATTATTCGAGGAATTAAATATTAATTTGTCATTTGATAATTAATTAATTAATTAATTAATCAAGCACAGGAGATATATGAGAGAGAGAGAGAGAGAGAGAGAGAGAGAGAGAGATTACTGCAATTAACAGCAAAAGAAAGAGCAAAACAGCTTAGTAGAAGAAAGGAGAAAAGAGTAAGAGAAGGGGACTTGGCTTTGAAATGATACATTTTCTTCAGTATGTTTGAATCAACCTTGTGACTTGGAAGTTCCTTTATAGGAAGAAGGGAAATTTGTAAAAAGGCCCTGCATAATGCTTGAATTACAAAAAATAAAGAAACCTCATAGTATTGCCCTTTATAAAAAAAAGAAATTCTTTAAAGAAGTCCTAGGTTTTCTGGAAATTATGAAAACTCTCCTCTGTTTTAGATTTCTTAAAAAAAAATCCTTCCATAAAGTGAATTGAATTACTTTTACCCCCTATGGATTTTGACCAAAATACTCCTCTTTCAATTATTTTCATATTTATTTTATTCAAAAGAAAATATAATTAAAATATATTTTGAAATAATATTATGTGTTATTATTTTTAACGGTGTTGTATGATATATTTTACAATGCATTAATTTATTTTATGATATTACATTAAACAAAAAAATCTATTATTTTGCATGTAAACTTATAATTTTACTTTACGTGAATATTTTTATTATTATTGTGTTTTATGCGTTTTTATATTTTAGTATTAATTAATTTTATATTCAATATAAAATATTATTTGTTATTTAATTTAAAAATAATAAAGACAATTTTAAAAGGATATTTTAGTAAAAAAATATTTGGATGGAAAAGGTTAATTTTAATTTCACAGGAAGATACAAAAAAACTCAACTTATCTTTTATGGAAAATTTAAAAGAATCTAAAAAAGTAAGATCTCTTTTGATAATTTTTGGAAAAATTAGGAAATTTTGAAGAGTTTTTCTTTTTTATAAAAGAGCCTTTTATAAAAAGACAATAAAAATGAATATATTTGACTTTGGAAGCTGAAGTGTCAAAAATAGAGTGATCATCAACCTAATCTTTTTGACTTGTGAAACCACAAACTCATATTTTATTTCAAATATCAATATCCAAATGAATCAAATAATCCATATTATTATCAATTTCCTAGTTGACTATAATCTACCATTTACCAATGCAGAAATTCATACATTTGGTGACAAATGGATGTCAAACAAATCGTTAAGAGTTTTGTCTGTATAATAGAGGATTCTAGATCGTTCTACATCAGATATAATTGCACGTTCCATTAAAGAAAAAACATAATCCATATATATATATATATATATATCATTTTTTTTTTAATATTTTAGGATTTATTTTTCTAAAATTTTATAATTATTTTCCTGGGACAGTAGTATAAGCTCGGATCCGTTCCATTCCAATAGTTCTCAAATTATATTTGTATTCATATTTTTTATCGGATTCAAATATAATTTGCATTTCACACATATCCGAATACAATTCACAAATACAATTTTATATTTTTTTCAATTATTAAACGTGATATATTATAGCGTACTTATATTTTATTAATTTGTAACATTTAATAAAAATAATATAAATTATGCTTAGAAAATCTGTTACGATATTAATTATTGTATGTTGCATAGATTTATTACAAAATAAAAGTATAATTATTGTGTTACAAATGGTTACAATGTATCAAAATCTTAAAGGATATGTTCAAAAAATGAATATCCACAATTGATAATGATTCGGATCGGATAATAATTCAAGTCTTACATTCATATTCGTAATTATAAAAATAAATTTGATTTCGGTTCCGGGTCCGGATATTTCTCGAATATGTTCCTGATTGGGTTCGGATTAACATCCGAACCAATGGCATCCCTTAAGAGGATTGTTCTAATTATAAAACATTATTGGCATAAATGAAATTCATCTGCTGAACTCAAAATATAGAACAACATTGCATCTTATTTTTATTTATTTTTACTATTTATACTTTATTAAAAAATATATTTATAATATATTTACAAAATATGAAGGACGTATACAATATTGTGGAGATTACGTATAAAAAAAATCGTACTTCATATCACTGCTGCTGTTTAATTTCAATGTGAACATTGCACCTACTTGGACAGACAAAGGTTTCGATTGAAGTAGATTTGACTAGCGGACCACGGCCGGGGGTTTCTCCGGTGCAAATTCCCTCGTTAGAGGGATGCCGGATAGGAATTGCACTAGAATATTAAATGCAAATCAAATTTTACGAGCCTATTAATTTTCTTCCGTATATTTGTTAGTTATGTTATAAATACGAAAAAATCATCATAATTTATGTGTATATGTGTAGCGGTACTTCCATCAAATATTATTTGATAAGTTATTGTTGTAACTGAATTTTATTTTGGTCGCTTCCAATATCTCAACTTTATGTAGATTGAATCCGAAGAGACATTAGTTAATTCATATTCATGTAAATGTTTTGATAAAAAGAAACAATCAAATAGTTGATTATATAGTAGTTTTTATATCTCCATGAGTCTATGCTTCGTTATATGATCAAAACTAGTTTAGTTTATCGAATGATCACATTTAATACATGTGTAAAACGTATTGGCATGAGAAGAACACACAAACGATTGTAAGTACCAGAAACTTCATCGATTTGACATGAGAAGAACACACAAAAGGTTACAAGTGCCAGGGACTTCATCGATTTGGCATGACAAAAATATATAATTGTCTACTGCAAATTTTAATAATATAGAAATTAATTAGTCCAAAAAGAAAAATATATATATAATAAACACGCAAAAGAAGAAAAAAAAACCCAGCAGATATTTAGTTAGGGTTTGGCAACACAACACAAGCCGTCATGATGGAAGAACAAGCATCCCTCAATTGATATATAACATCACATCATTTCCGCACAGAATATTTCTCTCAAACTTATGCACATATTTTTTTTGTTTGGCAATTTATTTAATGAAATTTAAAACTAATTTGGTTAAATATAAAAAATTAATTAAGTATAGACATATAACGTGATAATAAGATTATCTACAATTTTCGTGTTGGTTGATTTTCTGTCAGAGCAATTTATCAATTTCGTCTGGACAGAATACTGACCAGGTTCATGCAGTTTTCTGTGTGAAAGAGTGTATATTGGATATACATGCCTTTTGGCTAATCCTGATCCTATTAGGTATAAATAGGATACTTTCTCTCTCATCACTATGCGATTTAATACAGAATTAATCTGCCAAAGACACTAAGAAAAGAGCAAATTCAGATTTGATCTTTCGTGAGTGAAAAGGTGCAAAGAGAGAGAAATAGAGAATCAATTCGATTCGAGCAAGTTCACCGGTGCATCGTCTAGGCAGGTGCATCCGTGACCGACGTCTTGCGACTCAAGGTGGATACACGTAGAGGAGCAACATCTGAGGCTCTTTCAGTTGTGATCGATTCGGACGCGTGAATTCAGTCGGAGACGAAATCAAGCGAATCGGCGAAATCAACAAACGGTGAAAGACGCGTGGTGTGGGACGCGCGGATTGTCACCAACGTGACAGGAGATAGAAGGCAGCGATCAACCCTTCGAGTGCAATCAATTTTGCACCGGTATGAATCTGTCCTTCTATTGCATCGTACCCTCGAAGTCGTGGCGTGATCTCGGGAATCGGGGAATCGGACCGGGCCTTCATTCCGCTGCGCGGGCCCGGGGTCGAGGATATTTCCATACAATCGATTCGATAAAATAACACTGTCATATAATTATCATATAAGCATATAGATTAAGTACGCACGGTTAGTAGGAGCTTAATCTTCATCATCCGTTTATAATTGTGTTTTTTAGCAACACCAAATATATCGATGAGATCGATATGATAGATAGCTTTTGGGTCGGAATTACCGTAATTAACCTTGATAGTCAAAGAATAGTTCTTAGACTTAAAGGAACGTGTTGGACACGGAAATGGTAGATTCGGGGCTCGAGGCTTTGGCTTTAGAGAAAGCCGGGTTCGATACGCTTTAAGAAGGAATCGAACAATATTACGTGCCTTGTGGTGGCATGTATAGACGTAGATTTCTCAAAATTATTTTGAGAATTCGGGTGTATATGAAAGTAAAACGCAACGCTCAAGAAATAGTTTCAAGAGCTATAGCGCGTTGAATGGTTCGATGCGGCTCAAAGAGTAGGTTAACTTTAAGATGCCTTATGGGTCTTTGATTAACACTCGTGTGTTGATGGTACGAGATTTGATCTTCGTGACCGAATATCATATGCATTCGATAGATAAGTCGATCCCGAAATTGCATGAGATGCGATTTAAATTTGAATTGGAGATGTTCGGAGCATCCGAGGAATCCAATGCATATAGATGCGTGGATGTCCTTGTAATTCAAGGGCAGGATCGAAAGAAATAAATGTCTAAGGGTATTTTGGGAAAATGTTTTCCAAACAGAAAGTTCGGACAAGGAGTTGTCCAAACTAATGACTCAAAGAACGGTGAAATCCGAGGAGGATTAAACCTAGAAGTTGATTGCTTCTTTTGGCGTTGCCGTTTTGGCCATATAAACGAGATACGTGTATCTAGATTCCATATGATGGATTGCTAGAATCATTCGAATTAGATTCGATTGATTAATGCGATACTTATTTATTAGGCAAGATGACAAAAGGCATCATTCTCCAAAGATTGGAGAAAGATTCAATGAATTATTGGAAATTACATTAAGATGTAAAAGATCCGATAAATTCCGAGGCAAGAGGAGGCTATTGGTATTTTGTTACGTTTACGGACGATTAAAGTAGATATGATAATATATGTTTAATGCGTGCCGCAACGGAGATTTTTTGAAAGGTTCAAAGAGTTTCAAAAACAAAATACAAAATCGACTTAGCAAGAAAATCAAAGCCCTTTGATAGGATCGAGGAGGCAAGTATTTAAGCTACGCAATTCGATAGGATCGAAGAGGCGATATTTGAGTTATAAATATTGATTATCATTCATGATTGTGAAATCGTTTCACGATTATTTTCATTTCGGAACATTGGGATGTGTCCGAAAAGAAGAATTGAACGCATGTTGAACATGGTTCGATAAATGACAAGTCAAACGGATCACCCAAAAATATTTTGGGGATACGCCCTTGAGACAGCGGCACTAATGAATGGTTGCATATATGATATGGACCATAAACCTTCTAATCGGTACAAAAGACGCCATATGAGATATGGATCGGAATGGTTCCGAAGTTGTCATTTGTACAGATTTAGGATGTGAGTAAATTTCGAAATTTGTTTCGGTTAAACTCAATCCCAAATCTAAAAATTGTTCATTTATGATCTATCCTTAAGGAAACTAAAGGGTATTAGTTCTAACGTCCCGACGAAAATGAGATTTTCGTGGCTCGAAGAGATGCCTTCTTAGAGGAGGACCGAATGCGCACAAGTTGGGAACTTGATGTCGCTTATCTCTATGCGGGCTAGTGGGAGTAGAATAAATCTCGAAAGAGTTCGAGATCTGGAAAATGAACATGGTACCGATGAAAGTTGACACGACTTCATCAAAAGTTGATGAATACGAGTCGAACACACAAAGGAATTTTTATAGATCAAGTAGGCTATATCATACGCCGATAAATACGGATTTATCGTGGCTAACGATGATAGATCGATATCATATGATGATTCGATATCCTACAAGGTTGCTATGAAAAGTTGATTCTACATGGCAAGGTGTCATGAAATTTGAGATTCGATCCGTGTAAATTATCAAGTTGAGAACTTGATTTCATTACTTTCAGGGTTAGACCCGTGAAATGTGAATGGGTTTTCGAGGTGAAGAACCTACATGGATAGGAATTTGCATATATGCAAAGCGAGGCTCGTAGCGAAGAGTTTCAAATAATTCGTAGTAGGACTATGAAGAAACGTTTTCGCATGTTGCCATGCTTTCACATTCTCAAAATTATGCTTTCCATTGTCGCGTATTATGACTATATGATGTGGAAAAATGGAAGTCAAAACCGAATTTCTTGACAGAAATTTTATGAAAAGGTCGTGTTCTTAAATGCATAATAGGATTGTGCATAGTAAAGTTTCAGAGAGTGGTTCGTTCGAACTAACCGTCGTGTCCGTTCGAACGGACCGCTACGAGTGTAAAACGGTTTTACACATATTCATTCAAGGGATTGGTTCGTTCGAACCAACATTGGTGTTCGTTCGAACGGACTACTATGAATGATATTTGGAATTAACATGGAAATGATACAGGAGATGGTTCGTTCGAACGAACCGTAAATATTCGTTCGAACGGACCTCTTCGGGTATAAAAGTGTTTTATGCATTCTCATGACAGGAAGCAGTTGGTTCGAACGAATCTTATGGTGCGTTCGGACGAACATGCTACTGGAAGTGTATATTGGATACACACAACCTTATGGTTTTGTCGATTCATAAGAATCGGGGATATGATATGCACGCTTTGACGATCCATAGGATGGATTAGAGAAAGCTTCTCGGAATTGGATTATTCGTTTTGACAAAGTTATAAATTGTTATAACATTGTCGGAACAAATGGAAACTTTGTGTACACATGAAGGTTAGTGGGAGCCGTGTTATATTTCTTGTAACGACAAAGAATTTAGGCGAGACCGCTATTAAGCGTGAAGATCTATTGGATAGATCTAAGAAGTTCCTCGTTCTAGATTATAGCACGTATATCGATATAATGTTGCAAATGGTTTTCAACATATAACTCCTTGGAGGAGTTAAATCGAAATGTCGAATGGCAGAAATTTTCTACGGCTCGATGTGAGACATCAAGCAGGGCGAAAAGTAATAATATGATGCTTTACATTTGATGTGAAGATCTATTATATCTGCCATGACATGTATGTGGCTATAAGTCGTACACATAAAACGTCTTATTTACCGTCAATAAAATCCAAGGGAATTACACGAGTTTGAATGTAATGCGATTACATGAGACTAACTCTTGTGAATGTATAATGGTTATACATATATATCCATAATGGTTATGTATATTTAAACCCATCGGGATTTGTATTAATAGAGGTGAAGTTTATCCTTGAATACTTTATGAAAGAATTCAGGATTTTATTTTATATATAATGGTGTGGAGGACGTGTTGGTTATAAAGAGTTATAACAACAACAGTTTCCAAATATGGCACGTCCAGATATGTAGCACGACTTTTGATCACAAAGTGTGTACATGATTTGCTTAAATGAAAACATGGTTATGGGGAAAGGTTCCACATGACCAATAATTAATGATTCTATTTACGGAGGCGAGTATATTGTGGTTATGAATCACAAAAGGAAGCGGTATGGATCAAGGATACATGACCAAACTCGAGTAGTCACGAGTTATCGAATTTATGGTTGTGGATTGCGTGAGACGCAATAGTACAAGCCAAAAATGTCGGGGTCACAACCACTTCTAGCCAATACTCAGAAAATTTCATTTGATCTGTGAAATTTTGTGAAAAGATGTGATCATAGGTATATGGAAATGTTCCAAACCTTAAGAAGATTAACACTAGCGGCAACGTGCGGAACCGTTTACAAAACCGCTCTCTCTAGTCGCGCGTGAATGTCATGCGATGACTATGGGTATGAGATACCTAGAGGAGGAAGAAGAGAGTAGAGTGTAGTTATCTAATACGATAGTCCTCGCATGTTGTGGGTATGGAGATATCCATAGGTAAACGTTGCATCGCTCCAATACTTAATCCATATGAGTGCATTTTAAAAAATTTGTTTACTTAAATTTTTATGCATTGACCTTATATGAAAACTGTGTGCGGGTTGTTTAATTTGATTACATGAACCCTGATTTGAACTTGTGTGGACGTCGACATAGTTGAGGACTATGTGCAGCGAAACCGTCACACTTAAAGTTTCATTTCTAAACATCCCTAGTCATGATTCAGTTTGCTTAAGAGTGAAGCATTTACATTATCAGATAATAGACTGAACATGTACACTAGTACGTTAGCCGAGGAGATGATTATGTTTTGCTAATCATAGGACAAAGGTGTTTGTCGAGTCGGGAACGTAGATATATTCTAGGTGACATATATTGGATATGACCGAAGCCGCGAGACCATGACATGGTTTAGTCATTATAGATGGACTTGCGACGAGTAGGGTATTAGGTTCTTCATACTTGAGGGGACCATTGATTGCGTTACGTGCGTAACACAATGCTTTGATATGACCTTATGCTCACCGTAACAGGGAGTCAAAACGGTCATCATTGGGTATTGTCCGAAACACGGAATTCAATGTGAGTCTCCAAGATAGGAATTGTTTATTCCGAAAGGAAGAGATATCTCTTTGGCCACTCGATGAATTGATTAACGAAAACCATGGCCATGGTCAATGATATTAACGGTTAATATCGATTGAATTTGTTAAATCAGTTCGGAAACGAGGAATAAGTATAGTTAATCAAAATATAAGGATGACTACCACCATGCCTTTTGATTAACGGATATCGCTAACAAGAGAACTAATGACCGCTATTCGAGATAGGCACAATGATCACAATTATTCTTCGTGTTAACATGGGTAGCCATGATGGAGTGACTAGATCCCGCTCATGGGTTTGTAGTGCTATGGAAACAGCCTACTGCCATCGTTAACCGAACCTATCTGGTCATACAACGAGTCGTACTAAGTCGGGCTTGATTATAAAGTTGGCACATAAGATGTGCGTAGCTTGGTATTTGATACGCGAGCTATATTCTCTAAAATCGTGCATATTGGATATGCATGAGTACCTTTTAGGTAGATCTGAAATTGAGTGGGAGACTAAAAGAAATACAGTTTCAGGATCAACCGTAAAAGTGTACACAAGGATAAACGAATGTAGGCGTACATTCGTGGTCATATCTTTCAGTAGGAACATCCAATTTGAAAGGTTCAAATTGGGTTAGATAGATAATAAGATTATCTACAACCTTCATGTAGAAATATATTTCATATGAACGAAGTATCAGTGTCGTTTCAATGAAATACCGAAATGGTGCAACAGTATGACATACAGTTAGTAAAACAGTCATAACTTTTGTATACGAACTCCAATTGGACCAGACCAAATTGGGTCGTGTAGATAATCAGATTATCTACAACTTTTGTGTTAGTTGATTTTCTGTCAGAGGAATTTACCAATTTCGTATGGACAGAATACTGGACAGATTCATGCAACTTTCTGTGTGAAAGAGTGTATATTGGATATACATGTCTTTTGGCCAATCCTAATCCAATGTGATATAAATAGGATGTTTTTCTCTCTCTCTCTGGTTAATCCAGATGTGAATTCATTCAGAATATTCTGAATATTCTAGAAATATTGAGAGACATCTTTCTATTGAGTGAAAGGGTGTAAAGAGAGAGAACCGAGAAAAACAGTTTTTCCGGAGAAGAGAATCAATCAATCGAGCAAGTTCGCCGGTGCTTCGTCTAGGCAGTTGCATCCGCGACCGACGTCTTACGAGTCAAGGTGGATACAAGTAGATGAGCAACATCTGGGGCTCTTTCGGTTGTGATCGATTCGGAGAAACGAAATCTGTCGAAGACGGAAACGAGCGAATCGGAAACGGGACGCATGAAGACAAGCGGACGCATGTCAAGACGGTGGGAGATGTGTGGTATGGGACGCATGGGCTAGTCACCAACGTGACACCGAAGGAAGAGAAGGATGCGAGCGATGAACCCGTCGTGCGTGATCAATATCACGCTGGTAATCGTCTATCCTTCTATTGCATCGTACCCTCAAAATCATGGCGTGATCTAGGATTTAGGGAACCGGACCGGGCCTTCATATCCGCTGCGCGGGCCCGGGAATGGGTGAATTCCCAACAGAGGAGACTTACCGAAATCCGTGATGCATTTACCATGATGTTTTTAATCGAGTATTTTAATCGAGTATTTTAATAATAAAAAAGGAACTTACCATGATGTATTTACTGTGATCCACGTATGTTAGTAAATATTCAGAAATTATTTTTGAATCCACATCATGCTTAATTTATGTAGTGTATAATTTATTTTTGTCTCTTGTATTGCCAGATGAGAATACTTTCTAAATGGGGTTTTTTGTTCAATGAATATGTGTATGGAGATCTCATAAGCCATTTTGTTGTGTTTTTGCTTATTGAAGTGTGATGTTGCCAATGTTGCAAATGACGAGAAATGGTACGGTACGATCGGTCACCGTTTTAGTATTTTACCATATAACGGTTGTAAAATGGTTAAAAACAGTAAAAAAAACGATCAGTTAAATCGATAATATTTTCTAACAATTACAATTAAAATTTTAAAATAAAACAAACAAAAAAGTAATAATTTCATTTTTCAAATCCAATTTAAATATAAATGAATGTCCAAAATTATTAATATCGTACGAAGTACTAATAAAACATTTCGAATCAACGTCCAACGACATAAACATATCACCAAAATAAAAATATAAATCCAAATAAATACTAAATAATAAAATCATTAAAATTGTTGAATGCCAAATCCATCGAAGTTGATCTATTTTTGTGAAGAAGAAGATTGCATTCTTTGTCGCAAATTAAACCGAGTCGTTGTCATTCTTTCGTCAATCGTGAAGAAGAACTAAAGAAGGGAGCATCCCTACCATTGTCACGAAGATGAAGAAAGAACTAAAACGGCGACTCAATGAATAAGAAGTAATGTGCTGAGAAAAATAACTGGCCCAAAAAGTTAAAAAAATTCGGACCCAAAATAATTAGAAAAACAATCGGTATGTAAAACGAGTTAAAAATATTTTTCGGTCAAACACTTTTAAAAAACGTTTCACCGTTGAAACGTTTTTGCAAGAAACGGTACGGTGTTCCACCGTAACATCGTTTTTCGACAGTTCATCGGTATTTTCCGAAATTTTTTACCACATTGCTCAAGGTCATATTATTTATTCTTGACATTTCTAGCACAATAATCTACGGTCTTGTATTATTTTCATATATTGTACTGATTTTCAATTTCGTATATTCAGCATTAAACCTAAAACTCTTACATTATGGGAGGACTCGGCAACTAACGAAGGTGACAAGTTGTAGTTGAACATAAGTGCAGCCTTCTCTATTATAGCAAAAGAATATGCAGGTAAACATATTTATATGTTAAAATTATTCCAGTCTTCCCTCAACAAAAGTCAATTTTTTTTTAATTTACTAATGGTGAGCCTCGACCGAAAGCAAAAACTTATCTAGCTCCTCCTATTATGCACGCCTTGAATACCATCGGTTTTCTCACCCGAATACAAGATATTAGGCTTAAGATATACTCGCTGGCGAAGAATATTATTTTATAGAGATTTCACGATTTTCGATCTCCTTTCTTTCAATTTCTTCAGATTGAGTTCGGTCTTCACATATTTAGACTCTTCATGAAAGAAACAGTCAAAGGTATTCTTTTTCTTTCTGAATTTGATTAATTATTTGATTGTGTGGTTCGTTGGGGATGAAATTCGATCAATTAGTCTCGATTGGGGTTAATTTGCAAAATTATGATGAACTTCGCTTATTGAATTATATTTATTTAGGGTTAATTGGGGTTGTATTTGAATCAATTGGCTTAATTAGGGTTTATGAAAATAAATTATGCACAACTAGGATTAATTGAAGATAAATTATTGCTTACCTAGGGTTAACTGGTGGTACAAACAACATGAATTATACAATTAGATTAATAGGCATGTTAAGCAACAGGGAAGTTGTAGACTTAGCTTGAGACTTGGTCAATTTGGGGTCTTTCTGAATGTGTGTATAGTTAGCTCCTCAAAAGTCAAAACCACCATTGATGGGAACAAGATGAGTAAATTTAACTCAAACAGTTTTAAATCATAGATCATATATTTGCCACTAACATGTCTTTAACTTTAATAATAAATAAATTCTGTTTTTTTGTAAATGATGAATCAGGTTTTTTTTCACAAACAATTCTAGTGTCATTGAGCGGCGGTTGACTGCAAAAGTGAATTATAGATGTTGTGCGGCAGCGGAGCTTACATGAAGACTAATTATCATTCATGATAATGAACATTTTCTCTTTTCTTTTAGTAATTAACATGTACATTTCATTCATCACGATTCGTTAACTTCGTAGGTATACAAGAAACTGGTATATCTTATGTAGCTGTTCGGCAGACATGGAATAGTGGAATTAGACGGAAGAAACTATCTATTCCAGCCGAACAAGGTCAGAATAAGTTGGATTAAGAATGGAATAGATGAAATTTCTCTCTTCCATGGGTACCATGGAATTTCCTTATTCCATGGATTAAAACAAATTTTAGGACAAAATTGCCCTTCCTTATTCCACCTCTTCCAACGTGGCAAATAGAATATTAATTTCTCACCTCTTTCTTCTCTCCTTCTCACCATTAATCAGAACTTATTTTTTCTCATCATTTTTTCTTCTCTGACGAAATTTCGCGGCCTCGTCCACGATCTCACCTATTAGAAATCATCTTACGAATCTACATTTTTTTCTCTTTCAAATGAAATCTGGATTGCATAAGTTCTACAGTTCATGGATAAATTTTTTGCACAAGCACTCTTATGTATATCTCTCGAGTACCTTTTTTCCTTGAAGGAGGAACTCTTGATTACATGCCTTTCTTTCCCCATTTAGACAATGTATTTGGTAGAACGTAGGAGCAAGGCTTCTTTGTGATGCTCCAAGCTTCCATGCCTTGATTGAAGCTAAATCAGTTTTTTGGGCTACCGGTTAATTTGTGAGTTGATACAAGATTTTATGATATTTTAATTTTGATTCATCTCCACACAATTTCTCTTTTATCCATCATTGTTTTGTTTGCCACAAGTGTTACCGTAGCTTGCAAAAGAGATTAAAACGCAAAGCCCTTTTTTCCAATTCTTCCTCATTGCCATAGATTCATGAATCAGTGTCTGATTTATTTTCCATTTCAATAGTGCAAATAACAAACATTTTGCTTGTATTACTTGTCTAATTCTTTCTCTGCTCTGACTAATATGGATGGATATTGTGAAAGTTAAAATTCAACAAGTTTTTGCTGCGTGTTATTAGGGCAAGTAAAACTAAGCAAATAACACGAAAGCAATAAAAAAATTCTTTTGCAGGATAAGGAATTTATGGTTTTTGAGGAAAAAAATGAATGGAGAGAGTTAATGAATATTTTCTAATTTTTCTTGTAATACTTATATACTTCTTCTTAATTTATAAAAATATATTTTTTATTTTTCTTAAAATTGAATAATTGGATAATGATAAATTACAAGCAAGGGTAGTATGGTCATTGATCTTAATCATATACCTTAATCCATTTTCTTATTCTAAATGCACTACCGAACACGCATGGAATAAAATGGAATTGTTGACTAGTCTCTCTTCCGTTATTCCTTTATTCCATGAGTTTGAAAGCAACAAATACTCGAGCTGCAGAGTGATCTTCAATATTTTCGTCATATTTGAGTTCTTAGTATTTGTTTTTTTATTAGGTTGGTTGGATAATCTGGTTATAGTACTACTGTGTGTCAGAATATTGATTGTGTCGTTGCTTATTTATTTTGGAGAAAAACTTATGTTAAGATTTTTATTTTATGCCTTAAAATAAACTTGTGTATTTTTTATTTTGCCATTATACTTGTTTATGGGTACTATTTTGTTATTTGTTAGTTATTTTTGTCGCTCTTTCAGAATATGATATTTTTTATGAAATTACTTTGAAAAACATATGCAAATCTTGTGCAACTATCTCGTTAACATGTTAATTAAGTAATCATATTCATGTTATACTAAAATAGGTCATCTTATGCAACTCAGTGCTATATGCTGAGAGTTGAGACCTAGTGTGCTGCAGTGGCATTCGTGTGGTCATATCTCCTTGCATCCGAACAAAAACAGAGTAGGGGTCACAAGCAAATATCAGGGTTAATATTACAAGGGTAGTCTGGTAATTTACATTTAAGTTATTATTTTATTTGACTCTCTCATTATAGATCTTGGTTAATTTAAACGGACACTTAACAATTTTGGATAAATTTGATAGGTATTTTGTTTTGGAAGGATAGATTTGATAAATCTGAAGTTTTCAATGGTTAAATTTGATAAATTTTAAGTTTTGAGAGGATAAATATGATATTATTAGTTTTGGAGGGACAAATTTGATATTTTTAATTTTTGGAGGGACATACATGAAATTGCCCCTTATGAATTTGTTATAAATAGAGTTTTGTAGGGATAAATTTGTTATTAGTTGATTTAGAGGGATAAATTTGTTATTTCGATGTTAAAGAAGGATGTACAAGTAGTAATTCCCCCATCTTATAAAAACTATATCTAATCTAATCATTTATAAAATCAACAACAATATAAAGCAGTCTCAGGCACCTTATTTGGTAAAAAAATATTTTAAAGCGAAAACAAAAGTTAAATGACGTGGCATTTAAATTAAACAAATGTTCTTGTACTTCGATATCAAATAGACGACGGACATATTACATTTAGGTAGTGTATTTTAAATTTTCTTAGTAAGTATAAAGATTATTGTAGTAGATGACATAACATTCATTATTCAGGATACCGTATTTTTTATCGTCTTAAATAATTTGTCTCGGTTATATTATTTGTGTACAGAGCCAAAATTTCTTTTCACACAAAAACTCCGATTTAGAAACTATGTAAAAACTCCGATTTAGAAACTTTGTCTCGGCAGAATGGTCACAAAACTTTTTTTTTAAAAAAATTGCGCTCAATATGTAAAATCTGCTTTTGAAATAACAACACCCTACATAATTAGCAACACAGTTTTAATTTATGTTGGTAGGATACCAAAGTTGTGTATATCAATTTATATACACCACAACCCTAACTAATACATATTACATACTAATAATCTCATCATACATAAAATAATCCCATCATACATAAGTATTGATATTATCTAGTATTTTGATTTATTCTAAAATAAGTTACTAGCCATATAAACATATAAAGGAGTAATGATACAGTTCGCGAATAATTACCCACGAATTTACCGCGAATGCCACGTGGCAGAAGATGATTGGCTGTAACTTTTACTCAACTTTATTGCAGCCAATCATCTGCTGCCACGTGGCATTCGCGGTAAATTCGTGGGTAATAATTCGCGGACTGTATCATTACTCCATATAAAGAACAATCATTGATAAATTAGACTATATTATTGGCTACCACTTGGCTGGTAAAAAGAAAAAGTATTTGTTATAAAAAATAGTTATAAAAAATAGTATTAGTTACGGAGTGGTACCATTAATTTATTATGGAGAATTATGATACGTTCTTCGGTTTCACCCAATTGATGCCATCACAATTAAAATTGAATGAAATTAATCTCCAACTTGTACCCGAACTTTCCTCCAATTAATTTTGTATTCAAAATTTGATAATATCAATACTATTTTTTAATTGGAGATTCATTTCATCCAATTGAAATCGTGATGTCACGATGATAGTATCATGATTTCTTGGGTGATAATTGGGGTCATATTAGAATTCTTCATTTATTATTAGTTACAGAGTGATAGCCAAAAGTATTGAGTGATTGTCAAATAATATGTTCTCCCACGGTGCATATAAAATAATTTCGAAACTGAGTTTGATATTTATTGTAATGAATTATTATATGAACTTTTATATTTGAAGAGGAAGGTGATTACTTCAGGACATGCTGAATTAGTACAAATGTTATACTGTATATATAAGTTAAGTTGGTTGGTTGAGGAAGCATAACTGAATTATAGACCTATGAATTCATCTTTTTGCCGCTTATTAAAAAAAAATTCAAATATTTAACAGAAGAGTTGTATATTTATATTTATATATTCCCTGCCATTTAAATGTAATGCAAGAGTTACACTTTCAAATTTAGAAATATTAATATATAATTAAGATCTCTTTGAATTAAACATTGACAATTAATATAATAATGCAATAATAATTAATGAAGATATTAATTAAAATTGTTAAATGGGATTTGGGGAAGTTTTGGGGAATTGGTCCGGGCCTTAATTAGTCAAATCGTGTATGATACACTTTTAATCCTGTGAAAAATTCGGTCCGTATTTTTCAAAAATTCGGCATGTCAAAGTTGGAACTTGGCAAGTCCATAACATTACAAAGTTATAAAGTGTACTTCTCCACAATTTTCCAATTATAAAATATAGCAAGTCCAATTTATACTTTTAGTCAACATAAGTTAGTGAGGCAAATGCCAACAATATAACTATATGTATCAAATAAATATATCAAATATTTAATATTTAATTTAGACAATAATAATAATAATAATAATAATAACAATAATAACAACAACAACAAAAGACCGACTAGTATATTTTATGAATGTGCACTTACATGTGCACGTTATCAATATGAATTGATAATTTGATTTTTTTTTTTTCAATTTTGATAGTATTTGTTCAATTTTGATCGTATTCACGCACTCTCAACACACACAAAAAATAAATATATATTATTATACAAAATGTATAATTCAGTTTAAAAATTACAAAATGTTGTAATTTTGTAATATAGAAAAAATATATATCATGTAATATAGAAAGATATAACAAATAAAAATACTACATACATGTAAAAAGAATATAAGTATTGTATTAGTAAAAATATATTATACGTCAAAATAAAACCCTCATGTTGTAGAGGTTGTGGGTTCGAGTCCCGGCGGCATCAATATAAAACTCTCTCTCTCTCTCTCTCTCTCTCTCTCTCTCTCCCTCTCTCCTCATTATGAATGTCAAAATAGATCACATTCATTTATCCAATATATTCGAGGCATCGACAAATTGTCGATCCTCTTTCAAAAAAAAAATATATTATACGTCTAAAAATGTATCATACATTAAAAAAGATATCAAACAAAAATGATCAAAACCGAAAAGAGTTAATATGTGACATGTCAATTTTTTTTTACTGATGACGTATTGTATCTCTAATAATAATAATATAATTGGCAACATACATTTATTATTTCAATTAGTATATGTATTCCAAAGTTGGTAAATGACAAATTTATTTTGATAACATATAATATAAATATATTATAATGTTGAAAATAAATGATTAGTTATTTGTTTTTTTATTTAAATATTTTTTTGCTTTAATAGTTTTTTCTTCTTGCCACACTAAATGTTTGTTATCCATTATTTTGTAAAAAAAAATTGTTTAATTTACTTCTCGTATTTAAATAAAAATAATTGGGAAATATATGCATTACATGTTGCCTAATTTTTCTCGCCGAATCCATAATAGAAATCTTATTTTACACAAACGTATACAAATACGAATATTTGCCGTTCACTTTTTTTTATCCGAATTTTTTACCGTATTGAAAAACCGTACGATCCGAATTATACACGAACATATCACGTATCGTATTATTGTCGTATTCCGAATGACTGACTATGGTCCGGACACGATAAAATTTCCCTATAAACTAAAAGCTATATTCTACTGGACAAAAATTAAGTTTGTACCATGTAATGAATGACAATAAAATAATGGCAAGATATATGTATTAAATACACGCTAAAATCACAACCGTACCCATGAACAATGGTTGATACACTACCGTTAGCACTCTTGACTCTACAATATTAATAAGAAAACAAAATTAAAATATATTAATATTACTTAATAACAAAATTAAATTAACACATTTCTTCCTTTATTTTTTTCTCTTTTTCTACAGCCAAAGGATCGAGACATCTGAAAGATCTCGCTGCATGCACGTTTGAAGGATACAACTCTGTTATCTTCTTAAAATCTGCAATTGCATTTTTAAATTAGGAATGTAAATAATGAAAAGATTAAATTGAGAGTTAAGGAAATACAAATTTGATCTGTAACAATTTCGCCTTGATGTTTGAGCTTTGCTTATCTTCTTCTAAGAAGGGCTTTTATGTAAGAAGAATTCAATTACGGTACATTCTTTTATCGTCTCATCATATTTTTCCTACAGAACACGGCATGATTATAAATCATATAGTTTTTTTGAATGAGTAAACACAATAATGTACAACATGTGTCACCTGCGTGACGCTGTTGAAGCCTCATGTAAATAGTGAATTCGACATGTATAAGAAGAACCATTGGTTCATTATGTTGCTGTTTGGGGAACATGCAATTTCAAGTCATTTTATGAAATTCTTCGTTCCATGGATAAGAAGAACCGAGAATGAATCAAGTCATTTTGTTAGTTTTATTTTTTAACTTTATATGTTCGCAGCCATTTAAATGTAATGCAAGAGTTAGGCCGAAATGATCCAAATTTAGAAATAGCCGACTTTTTCAAAAATTAAGGCCGAAATTTTCAATAATTCCAAACGTGTATTACATTATATAAAAAAATCGAGAAATTGTGTATAATAATACCAAATTAACCAACTTTGCCAATTACTTTGCCAAAATTATCAAAAAATTGATCAAACAAAAATCGATATGACCAGCCAAAAATAATAAAAAATTATAAAAAAAATTGGGGGGCCGGGCCCCGAGGGGGGGGGGTGGTGGGTTGGGGGGTGGGGCTCGAAAGAGGGCCGTGCCTCCGGGCCGGAACCCCCCCCCCTCGAGACCCGGCCCCCCTTTTGGGCCGGACCCCCCCGAGGCCGGGCCCCCTTTCGGGCCGGAACCACCCCCCCGAGGCCCGGCCCCCCTTTCGGGCCGGACCCCCCCCCCCGAGGCCCGGCCCCCCTTACGGGCCGGAACCCCCCCCCGAGGCCCGGCCCCATTTCGGGCCGGAACACCCCCCCCCCCGAGGCCCGGCCCCATTTCGGGCCGGGAACCCCCCCCCCCCCCCCCGGCCCCATTTCGGGCCGGAACCCCCCTCCCCCCCGAGGCCCGGCCCCATTTCGGGGCGGAACCCCCCACCCCCCCGAGGCCCGGCCCCATTTCGGGCCGGAACCCCCCCCCCCCCCCCCCCGAGGCACGGCCCCATTTCGGGCCGGAACCCCCCCCCCCCAGGCCCGGCCCCATTTCGGGCCGGACCCCCCCCCCCGAGGCCCGGCCCCCTTTCGGGCCGGACCCACCCCCCCCCCCCCCCGAGGCCCGGCCCCCTTTCGGGCCGGACCCCCCCCGAGGCCCGGCCCCCTTTCGGGCCGGACCCCCCCCGAGGCCCGGCCCCCTTTCGGGCCGGACCCCCCCCCCCCCCCCCCCGAGGCCCCCCCCCCCCCGAGGCCCGGCCCCCTTTCGGGCCGGACCCCCCCCCCCCCGAGGCCCGACCCCCCTTTCGGGCCGGACCCCCCCCCCCCCGAGGCCCGGCCCCCTTTCGGGCCGGACCCCCCTCCCCCAAGGCCCGGCCCCTTTTGGGCCGGACCCCCCGAGGCCCAGCCCCCTCCTCCCCCCGAGGCCCGACCCTCTTTCGGGCCGGACCGCCCCTCCTCGCCTCCTCGCGCGTACGTACCTGCAAAATACAAGTAAAACATACAATATATATATATAATACATATGTACACCTACAACATACACGCACAAATCACAGATACACACACCATAACTTAGACACACACATATACCATAACTTACACACTTACACATTTAACATACAATAAATAGGCATAACAGTTATAAGATCAAAAGGGTCCTTCTGCAGTTTGCTATTCATCCTAGAAACCTGTAGTTGGCCTTCCTTCATTACGTTACTTGTTGCCTGTTGGATCTTTGCATGGATATCTGTACATACAAATGTGCAAATAAATTAAGCCATTAAGAAACAATAACAGTTAAGGTTAGTTTAGTTAATATTCACTATTTGCTGTGCAAGTATAAAATTAGGTTTCTCTTTTTATCAAAACAGAAAATTAAGGTGTTTATATCTAATATTTTACAAATCCAGAGAAGAATGTTCCAAATTCAAGGATCTTTTTTGCTAATTTTGCAAAGAATATTCCAAATTCAAAAGAAAAGGTTTGGGTGTCAAGTATCTCCAATAATCAAAAGAAATTGCAAAATTCATAAAAAAGTTTTTTTCTTTTTTGAGGAAAAGGCCCATAGGCCTTTAATATACCAGATAAACTCAAGTAAAAATAAAGATAAGAACAAAATTGATAGCACCGCTCCAAAAGGGGGGAAAAAGGAGAGGAACAGTACAGAGAAGATAAGGTCTCCAATGAATAAACTATTAGATTTAGATGTGCTTCATGCCATATTTAAGATGTAATGCACGAGAAAGGAGTACCTATGACAAGGAGGATGGATGAGGAGTTAGTTCCCTGAGCGCCGGACCAGGAGGCCAAGCATGGTCTGATTCCATGAAAGGATCTGGACGCCACATCGCGTTCACGACTCTCCCTTGTAAGAAGCGTTAGAGAGTCTCGGAGAGGTAAGCCAAGCGAATGAGTAGAATAACTCTCCATTAATTAACCTGAGAACCTCACGGAGGAGAAAGAGAAGCAGAGAGTGGAAAGAAAAAAGAGATCTGGGAAGAAGGAGATGGGAGCGGGCGAAGGGGGAAATATATAGAGAAGGGCGACTGATCCGAGGATCTCCAACGGTCCAATTTCCAACGTTCGAATTTCCGAACGTTCGAGAAAAACCTGGATCGTCTCCAGTTGTACGGAACTGGATGAATCAAGAGGCCCTTCGCGATTATATATACTGTATAAATGAACTTCCGTTTTTTATTTTCGCTACCTGTACAGCTGTACTCAATTCCTTCCTTCACGAAGCTTCTCTCTCCTCGCCTCTCCCTCCCGTCAGAAATCCGTTTCAATTAAATATGCAAGATCCGCCTCGAGGCTTTTTCCATTAATTAGACCAGGTTTGGTTTTTTGTCTACAATCAATTGGGGTTTTATCGACAAAAATACAGTGTTCGATTCATTTCGTTTTTAGCTTCAGAATTTTAAACTGAAAATTTCTGAAATTTACATTTCTTTCTTTTGTTTAGGAGATTAATGGTGTTGAATTAATATATTTCGAGTCAGTTGGAGAAAGATGGAGTTCCAGTGGTGGTGGAACTAATCGACCAAGATTCAGACTCGGATGCAACAATTGTTCTACTCAATTTTGGTGATAGTTTGGTTGGATCCAGTAGTTATTATCACTTACTAATTTCCTCTCCATTTCTTCTTATCTTTTGTTTTATTTTGTGTTAGTATTTTTCAATCAAGTACTGATGGCTGTGATTGAGGTACTGGACGACGAGTCTGAGCCATCAGTGAGAGAGCTTGCTCTTTCCCCCCTAATCGAAACGGCTCAAAATCAGGTTAACTAAATATCTTTTTTACTTGAAAATCTTCTATATTTGGAATTTCGAATTTTCTAAAATTTGCAATTTTTATTAATTTCATCGTAGTTTATTTCGAATTTTCTAATATAAAACTGTATTTTTAGTGATGATATTTTATGTTTCTATTGTTTTAGTTAATTTTAAACTCAGTAATAATAAATTTAATTTTGTTGTTTACTAACAACTTAATTAGTGTGGTTAGAGACCGTTCTTGTGAAGTTATATTTATTATCATCGACTTTCAATTTATATGATGCGTAATTTCAATTCCATTTTCGCTCTTTGATAATATATTTTGCGCTTTAATTTCATGATTGATAATTTTTTTGTATTTTGATCCTGTTATTTTAGACGTATTATGACCGGGCCATTGCAATTGCTGAGAGGGCTAAAGATGTGTGAGCCCTTCTTGTTATTAATCATTGAGAAATTTACAAAAAGACCCCTTCATTTGCAAATATTGAGTTTAATTTATTTTGATTTCACTATTCTCTTATTTGGTAGTTAGCATTACCACTAAAAGTCTGGGACAGTAAGAGGGTACTGAAAAAGGGTATGGCTCCAATTAGGACAATAAGAGGGTTCGATCAGAAAATGGCATGGCATGATTTTAATTAATAAAAGATCCTTCGCTACAGGGAAGGTATTAATTGATCTTTATTTTTCCAATTAAAAAAAAAATTATTCATTTTTAATTTTGTAATAGTAATGTTACTCGCATTTTTATTCCATTTTTTAATTGGGACATAATAACGAATTTTCAGAAGTAGAAAAGTTTCGAAGTTCTTCCAAAACTAATTAAAGAATATAAACCTTCTATGCAATTCCCAAAATTGGTACAGAAAACAATGCGCGTCGGTACGACTAGTACGGAATACACATCTTGGGTATATTGAATTATTAGTACTTTTTGCAGTTTTACCCCTAGTTTTTTATAAATTTATTATTTTACGAAATGAATAGGAAAATTTGATGTTATATTATTTATTTTTTGGCAGGGATAGAGATTAACAGATTCTACTACACAATTAAAATTAAGAATGGTTAATACTCTTTATGTTTTAATAATTATTTATTATTATTCCTACAAAAATTAATGTTATATTGTTTTTTATACAGGTAGTTTGGTTCCATCAAGAAGTGGGAGCAAATCGAAAAAAAAGTACTGAAAAAATAAATGATTAAAAGGCACAATTTAATCTTCAGAAACTCAAATATGTATCAAATTTAACCAAGACACATTTTTCTGTTAAGTTTAACAACAAAGGATAAAAAGACCATATTACCCTTAATTTTTCATCAATTTTGTCCCGCTGTCACTCTGTTTGTTGTTGTCTCACTCACTCGATCTCAGTATGACAATATAACAATCTCTTGCGTAGATTGGAAAACAAGTCCAAGATTAAAAGGGCATTTTGGTAAAATAGTTTTTTGAATTTTTTTGGTTAAGTTCTGTCTTCTGCAAAGATTGAAAAGATTTAGAGGAGTTCTGTGTAATTTCAGGTCATTGAGGGTTCTTTTGCTATTTTTTAATATAAACTAGAGGCCATTTATGGTGCCCCCATATTCCCCAAAATGATAAAATAAATGATAAAATCCCTTCAATTAGTCCACCGTAGACCGAGTTCTTTCAATTTTTTACGCGGCCACAACATATACTCCTCTTTCTCTTTCTTTCCTCCTCAAAAAATTCGGCAGCCAAACCCTAGCGATCCCATGGCGAAACTGCGACGGAACCCTAGCTCCGCCATAGAAAACATGCCAAAAAGCGAGCGGCGACGAAATCCTAGCGAATCGATGGTCCAAACTTGGTGAAACCCTAGCTCGACGCCGGAAAACACGCCGATTTTCTTGCCGGCTTCTTCCGTGCGTCAAAGACGGCCTCCAACCTTCCGTTTTGTTTGGTTGAACTTCAAGCTACTACCGGTACGATAAGTTTTCCTCAATTTCTTCGGTTTCTACTCTGATTTTGCTCTTTTGTGTTCGATATTCATTCTTCTTTTGACTTATTGTGGTGTTTATCCCTGATTTCCAGTGTTTTTTCAGTTGGTGTTTTGTTCTGCCCTGATTGATGGTAGATTCGAGGGGAAGTAGGGCCTAGGCTGACATAAACAGTCAAGGCACGAGGTAATTGAGTTATCATGCTGACAAAGATTACACCAATTTTCTCTCAATTAGGTTGTGTTCTCAATTTTCAATTTTTTTTGATAGTTTCGATCCAGAGGCACATAGGTTTCTCAAGGGATTTGGATGCTGATCGGGATCCATAGGCACATAGGTTTCGATACTGACAAAGATTACACAAGCCCGTTTGGTTTCCACATGTCGAACCAAAACTGCGACATATTAATAAAATTTGCAACGAGTGTGTTTGTGGAGATGTGGAAACCAAACGGGGCGATCAAAGACGCAAATAGGCATTAGAAGTACTTCACTTTATTTTCTTTTCAATAATTAATGTTTATATCCAGTATGAGAACTAATTCGTCCTTTTGTAATTAAGATAAATGCTGACTCAGCGAAAGGATACAAATGTTGCGGCATGGTGAATGCCATGTTGGATAAATGGGAAGACGCAGCCAACGACCTCCACTTGGCAGCTAAATTAGATTTGGACGATGAAATCAGTTCGGTTCTTAAAATGGTAATTTAATTGGATTTTCTAAAGTTATTGTTAATTCATGCGGAGCTGTCTATAATTCTGTTTTTACAGGTCGAAACAAATGTGCATAAAATAGAGGAGCATATGAGCGGGAAATTAAGCGTAAACGTGCTGAAGCCAAAGGTACGTATCGGTTTTCTTTGGTACCGCTTTGTTCTCATTTATTTATTTATTTCATTTTATTCCTTTTTCGGGTGCCTGTGAGAAAGTGAAAAAGGAAGAACCATCTTTGTGTGATAAAATACAATGAAAAACAATTTCATCACATTTTAATTTGTCCTTTTTTTTAATTCTAATACAATTATTAAATTTCAGGTAAAGTAATCTTACCATCAATTCAGAAACGTACTACGAGACGAAACTAACTCAGCCTCCAAAGAATCGAAAATTTCGATCCTTTATTTCAAGACTACGTGCTGCGGTCTGTGCAGAGACGTGGGCCCGATTTACAAACTGGGACATTAAGGTATGTGATCTCGGGTAATTCATGCTGCTGTGATCCCGGTTTGCATCATAACTGAAAACGGTGCAAATTTTGTAAAACTGCAAACAATGCCGTGGGAGTATCAAGGCATGGAATCAAAATAAGAAAAGAAGCATACAACAAATTGTAAGTTTTAATTAATATTTTCATCTTCTATTGTACGAATTAAATTGGTACCCCTGGAAAATCTCAAAAAATCATGCATAACCCTACAAAATGAGATATAACATCAATACTTCTACGTAAGATTAGAATTTTACTCAAAAACCCATTTTTACTCCCATATGTTGATCTTTATTGGTAAATTGTTTGTTTGGAGTTTGGACCGAATGACTGCTCATCCTATAAAATAATTTAAAATTACCTTTTGGATAATTTTATACGTGAAGTAAATATTTTTGTGCTAATTTTAGACTTAATTAATTTAATAAAATGTTAGATTAGGGCAATTTTTTGGCCCAACTAAAATTTTTATTTGACGTCTATCTAAAAAAAAAAATCCCATATGATAGGAACTAAAACTTGATTTCATAAATAGGGACTTTGTTGCAAATTTAACATTTTTTTATGTTAATTTAATAATAGGAAAAAGAAAGAGTAATAGAAGTTTAAATATGGATTAGGCAGCAAGAAATTCAAGATGAAGAGAGAATGAATAATAAAATCAATCAAGAGATTGATAATAATAATGATATTCATAATATTAATCTTCGTCTATTCGCTAATTGCCCCCTGCCGAGGTTGAATATCGTGATTTCTACACCACCTCTCTATCAGGTTCGTTTTCCATTCGATAAATTTGTAAACAAGAAAAAACACTGAATTAAGTCCAAATTGCAAAAAGAAAATATTAGAATATCCTTTCTGTTTTTTGGAAAAATTTAAAATAAGAACAGTGATTAATTTGGTTAATTTCAGGAATGTAATTGATATTTACATATTTTTTCTTTTGATTGAAGGCTGTGAAGAGAGCTGCTGATTTTCATGGGCAAACGATCACTTATAATGTGATTAAGCTTTGTTTACGAGATATTTTATATTGTTTAAGGTAAGCAATTTAAATCCTAAAACAATGAAAATATCACAAGCCCTTCTAATTTCAAATTAGTGTCTTTTTTCCAATAGGTCCCTTAAGTTGGTGGCTAAATTTACCGAAGAATTTGTTATATTTGCTAACAATAATACTATAAGACAATCACAAAACCTTGGAACAAACCCGCGCAATAGCGCGGGTAGCACGCTAGTATGTATCAAATTTAACCAAGACACATTTTTCTGTTAAGTTTAACAAGCAAAGGATAAAAAGACCATATTACCCTTAATTTTTCATCAATTTTGTCCCGCTGTCACTCCTGTTTGTTGTTGTCTCGCTCACTCGATCTCAGTATGACAATATAACAATCTCTTGTGTAGATTGGAAAACAAGTCCAAGATTAAAAGGGCATTTTGGTAAAATAGTTTTTTGAATTTTTTTGGTGAAGTTCTGTCTTCTGCAAAGATTGAAAAGATTTAGAGGAGTTCTAGTACCACTCAAAATAGAATCATTCATTTTGGCGACATCAGATTAAAGATAGAATCATTCATTTTAGTTTGAAACATTTATAACCAACTCTCGTATCCATTCAATTTGAATCGTTCCAGTACCACTTCGGTCCATCACACAAAACAAATAAATTTGATTCGCTTCGAAACAATATAAAGTTACTATAATGCTCAAACACTCGCACATTCATACACATACACGTACACAAACACCTACACACACACATATTCGAGTTCAAACTAAGTTCGACTCCTAAACTCATATTTTATCCTAAATTCTAAACATTACGAACACAATGATTCTATTCTAATAAGCGAAAATCCCAACTCTCATTCATGTTGCTAGGCTTGTTGTATATGTGGTGCCGATCTATCATTAGGTTCACCTACATTCAAAAGTCAAAATCAAATAGAAATATTAGAATATATTTTTGGATTTTCCATACGTCCACAAAAAAGAAGGAATAGCACATGTAACTATTTGATTTTGGATTTCCGAGTACATAGAGAGAAGGGAATAACTTGGGTCTCGGAATTAATGGTACAAGTGTTTGTATGATCCAAATACCTTCCGTCGAATAAGTAATTTCTCGAATGCTTTGAAATAATTAGATATGAATGATGAATTAAATATAAAAATATTACAATTTATACTCGCATCATACTTTCATAGTCAAATAAATATTTGGCAATTAGAACTGGAAAAAAAATACCTGATTACCATCAAAAGGATCTGCAATAATGGAAATTGAAAAAAAAAAAAAAACCTAATTACCAGTTAAAAACTCTTAATTAACTTAAAACACAGATTTCAGTTAAAACAAATTAAAATTTCAGTAAAAAAACGTAATTATCTTAGCCATTACAAAAATCCTAATTGATTATGCCTGAAAGAAGTACCAATTGATGAATACATTGGCTGTCTCTTGGATCCATTCAATCTGGTGCTCGATTATCGGCCGTGGTTTCTTGAGCTTAAGGTTTTGAGAGTTTCGACTTGCTTTTGTATGGGTTTCGTTAGGTTTTCGTGCCGTCTGATGGCGACGGCTGTCTGTCTGGTGGTGACGGCGATATGGTGTTGTCGTGCGCTAAGGTGTGCTTCCTATCATTACTCTTTATCTTGGTACAAACTTTATTTTTGTCCAGTAGAATTTAGCTTTTAGTTTATAGGGAAACTTTGCCGTGCCACACCCAATTCCCCAAAACTTTCCCAAATCTCAATTAACAATTTTAATTAATATCTTCATTAATCATTATTGCATTATTATTAATTGTTAATGCTTCATTCAAAGATACCTTAAATATATATTAATATTTCACTAATTATGCATTAACCGTTAATGATATTGCTAATAAAGATGTTAATCTAGTTTTGGGAAAATTTTGGGGAATATGGGGGCACCATAAATGGCCTCTAGTTTATATTAAAAAATAGCAAAAGAACCCTCAATGACCTGAAATTACACAGAACTCCTCTAAATCTTTTCAATCTTTGCAGAAGACAGAACTTAACCAAAAAAATTCAAAAAACTATTTTACCAAAATGCCCTTTTAATCTTGGACTTGTTTTCCAATCTACGCAAGAGATTGTTATATTGTCATACTGAGATCGAGTGAGTGAGACAACAACAAACAGAGTGACAGCGGGACAAAATTGATGAAAAATTAAGGGTAATATGGTCTTTTTATCCTTTGTTGTTAAACTTAACAGAAAAATGTGTCTTGGTTAAATTTGATACATATTTGAGTTTCTGAAGATTAAATTGTGCCTTTTAATCATTTATTTTTTCAGTACTTTTTTTTCGATTTGCTCCCACTTCTTGATGGAACCAAACTACCTGTATAAAAAACAATATAACATTAATTTTTGTAGGAATAATAATAAATAATTATTAAAACATAAAGAGTATTAACCATTCTTAATTTTAATTGTGTAGTAGAATCTGTTAATCTCTATCCCTGCCAAAAAATAAATAATATAACATCAAATTTTCCTATTCATTTCGTAAAATAATAAATTTATAAAAAACTAGGGGTAAAACTGCAAAAAGTACTAATAATTCAATATACCCAAGATGTGTATTCCGTACTAGTCGTACCGACGCGCATTGTTTTCTGTACCAATTTTGGGAATTGCATAGAAGGTTTATATTCTTTAATTAGTTTTGGAAGAACTTCGAAACTTTTCTACTTCTGAAAATTCGTTATTATGTCCCAATTAAAAAATGGAATAAAAATGCGAGTAACATTACTATTACAAAATTAAAAATGAATAATTTTTTTTTTAATTGGAAAAATAAAGATCAATTAATACCTTCCCTGTAGCGAAGGATCTTTTATTAATTAAAATCATGCCATGCCATTTTCTGATCGAACCCTCTTATTGTCCTAATTGGAGCCATACCCTTTTTCAGTACCCTCTTACTGTCCCAGACTTTTAGTGGTAATGCTAACTACCAAATAAGAGAATAGTGAAATCAAAATAAATTAAACTCAATATTTGCAAATGAAGGGGTCTTTTTGTAAATTTCTCAATGATTAATAACAAGAAGGGCTCACACATCTTTAGCCCTCTCAGCAATTGCAATGGCCCGGTCATAATACGTCTAAAATAACAGGATCAAAATACAAAAAAATTATCAATCATGAAATTAAAGCGCAAAATATATTATCAAAGAGCGAAAATGGAATTGAAATTACGCATCATATAAATTGAAAGTCGATGATAATAAATATAACTTCACAAGAACGGTCTCTAACCACACTAATTAAGTTGTTAGTAAACAACAAAATTAAATTTATTATTACTGAGTTTAAAATTAACTAAAACAATAGAAACATAAAATATCATCACTAAAAATACAGTTTTATATTAGAAAATTCGAAATAAACTACGATGAAATTAATAAAAATTGCAAATTTTAGAAAATTCGAAATTCCAAATATAGAAGATTTTCAAGTAAAAAAGATATTTAGTTAACCTGATTTTGAGCCGTTTCGATTAGGGGGGAAAGAGCAAGCTCTCTCACTGATGGCTCAGACTCGTCGTCCAGTACCTCAATCACAGCCATCAGTACTTGATTGAAAAATACTAACACAAAATAAAACAAAAGATAAGAAGAAATGGAGAGGAAATTAGTAAGTGATAATAACTACTGGATCCAACCAAACTATCACCAAAATTGAGTAGAACAATTGTTGCATCCGAGTCTGAATCTTGGTCGATTAGTTCCACCACCACTGGAACTCCATCTTTCTCCAACTGACTCGAAATATATTAATTCAACACCATTAATCTCCTAAACAAAAGAAAGAAATGTAAATTTCAGAAATTTTCAGTTTAAAATTCTGAAGCTAAAAACGAAATGAATCGAACACTGTATTTTTGTCGATAAAACCCCAATTGATTGTAGACAAAAAACCAAACCTGGTCTAATTAATGGAAAAAGCCTCGAGGCGGATCTTGCATATTTAATTGAAACGGATTTCTGACGGGAGGGAGAGGCGAGGAGAGAGAAGCTTCGTGAAGGAAGGAATTGAGTACAGCTGTACAGGTAGCGAAAATAAAAAACGGAAGTTCATTTATACAGTATATATAATCGCGAAGGGCCTCTTGATTCATCCAGTTCCGTACAACTGGAGACGATCCAGGTTTTTCTCGAACGTTCGGAAATTCGAACGTTGGAAATTGGACCGTTGGAGATCCTCGGATCAGTCGCCCTTCTCTATATATTTCCCCCTTCGCCCGCTCCCATCTCCTTCTTCCCAGATCTCTTTTTTCTTTCCACTCTCTGCTTCTCTTTCTCCTCCGTGAGGTTCTCAGGTTAATTAATGGAGAGTTATTCTACTCATTCGCTTGGCTTACCTCTCCGAGACTCTCTAACGCTTCTTACAAGGGAGAGTCGTGAACGCGATGTGGCGTCCAGATCCTTTCATGGAATCAGACCATGCTTGGCCTCCTGGTCCGGCGCTCAGGGAACTAACTCCTCATCCATCCTCCTTGTCATAGGTACTCCTTTCTCGTGCATTACATCTTAAATATGGCATGAAGCACATCTAAATCTAATAGTTTATTCATTGGAGACCTTATCTTCTCTGTACTGTTCCTCTCCTTTTTCCCCCCTTTTGGAGCGGTGCTATCAATTTTGTTCTTATCTTTATTTTTACTTGAGTTTATCTGGTATATTAAAGGCCTATGGGCCTTTTCCTCAAAAAAGAAAAAAACTTTTTTATGAATTTTGCAATTTCTTTTGATTATTGGAGATACTTGACACCCAAACCTTTTCTTTTGAATTTGGAATATTCTTTGCAAAATTAGCAAAAAAGATCCTTGAATTTGGAACATTCTTCTCTGGATTTGTAAAATATTAGATATAAACACCTTAATTTTCTGTTTTGATAAAAAGAGAAACCTAATTTTATACTTGCACAGCAAATAGTGAATATTAACTAAACTAACCTTAACTGTTATTGTTTCTTAATGGCTTAATTTATTTGCACATTTGTATGTACAGATATCCATGCAAAGATCCAACAGGCAACAAGTAACGTAATGAAGGAAGGCCAACTACAGGTTTCTAGGATGAATAGCAAACTGCAGAAGGACCCTTTTGATCTTATAACTGTTATGCCTATTTATTGTATGTTAAATGTGTAAGTGTGTAAGTTATGGTATATGTGTGTGTCTAAGTTATGGTGTGTGTATCTGTGATTTGTGCGTGTATGTTGTAGGTGTACATATGTATTATATATATATTGTATGTTGTACTTGTATTTTGCAGGTACGTACGCGCGAGGAGGCGAGGAGGGGCGGTCCGGCCCGAAAGAGGGTCGGGCCTCGGGGGGAGGAGGGTCCGGCCCAAAAGGGGCCGGGCCTCGGGGGAGGGGGGTCCGGCCCGAAAGGGGGCCGGGCCTTGGGGGGGGGGGTCCGGCCCGAAAGGGGGCCGGGCCTCGGGGGGGGGGGGTCCGGCCCGAAAGGGGGCCAGGCCTCGGGGGGGGGGGGGGGTCCGGCCCGAAAGGGGTCGGGCCTCGGGGGGGGGGGGGTCCGGCCCGAAAGGGGGCCGGGCCTCGGGGGGGGTGGTCCGGCCCGAAAGGGGGCCGGGCCTCGGGGGGGGGGGGTCCGGCCCGAAAGGGGGGCCGGGCCTCGGGGGGGTGGTCCGGCCCGAAAGGGGGGTCGGGCCTCGGGGGGGTCCGGCCCGAAAGGGGGGTCGGGCCTCGGGGGGTCCGGCCCGAAAAGGGGCCGGGCCTCGGGGGGAGGGGGTCCGGGTCCGAAAAGGGGCCGGGCAAAAGGGGCGGGGCCTCGGGGAGGTGGGGTCCGTTCCGAAAAGGGGCCGGGCCTCGGGGGGGTGTCCGGCCCCCCTCGGAAGGGGGGGGTCCGGCCCGGGCCTCGGTGGGGGGGGGGGGGGGCGGACCCAGGGGGGTCCGGCCCGAAAGGGTCCGGCGGGGTTTGGGGGGGTCCGGACCAATTTTGTTTTTTTATAATTTGATACACAATTTCCCGATTTTTTTTATTATGTTGTTATGATTCGTGTTTTCAATTCAAATGTTTGGAATTATTGAAAATTTCGGCCTTAATTTTTGAAAAAGTTGGCTATTTCTAAATTTGGATCATTTCGGCCTAACTCTTGCATTACATTTAAATGGCAGCGGACATATAAAGTTAACAAATAAAACTAACAAAATGACTTGATTCATTCTTATCCATGGAAATTTAACAATGGATGAAGAAATTGGTCATCATGAAGAATGGATGAAGAATTTCATAAAATGACTTATAATCATGAAGAAATTGGTCATCATAAAATGAGGCTTCAACAGCGTCACGCAGGTGACACATGTTGTACATTATTGTGTTTACTCATTCAAAAAAACTATATGATTTATAATCATGCCGTGTTCTGTAGGAAAAATATGATGAGACGATAAAAGAATGTACCGTAATTGAATTCTTCTTACATAAAAGCCCTTCTTAGAAGAAGAAGATCAGCTTATGAAAAGCTCGAACATCAAGGCGAAATTTTTTTTTTTTATTTTTGAAGAAAATAAAGTAGGCTCGACAAGAGGATGTAGAGACATACTACACTAATATAAAAAAAATTGTGTGACCAACACGAATCATAACACAATGTTGGTTATATATATACAGTACCAGTAATTCCATCTCTGTTTTCTTCAAAGAGATCTTAATTATATAATATTTCTAAACTTATATATACAATATAACAGTTGTACTAATTCAGCATGACCTGAACTAATCACCTTCCTCTTCAAATATAAAAGTTCATATAATTATTCATTAGAATAAATGTAAAACTCAGTTTCAAAATTATTGTATATGCGTTGTGGGAGAACATATTGTTGACTATCTTTTTTTAAGGAGGTTCGACAATGTGTCGAGGCCTCGAATATATTAGAACCAAATGAAGTCTTACATATTGTTGACTATCATTCAATACTTTTGGTTATCATTCTGTAGCTAATAATAAATGAGGAATTCTACTATGCTCCTCAATTATCATCCAAGAAATCGTGATACTATCATCGTGACATCACGATTCCAATTTGGATGAAATAAATCTCCAATTAGAAAATAGTAATGATATTATCAAATTTTGGATACAAAATTAATTGGAGAAAAGTTGGGGTACGAATTGGAGACCAATTTCATTCAATTTTAATTGATGATGACATCAACAATAATTTGGTGAAATTGAGGGACATTATCATAATTTTCCATAATAAATTAATGGTACCACTCCGTAACTAATACTATTTTTTTTTATAACAAATACTTTTTCTTTTTACCAGCCAAGTGGTAGCCAATAATACAGTCTAATTTATCAATGATTGTTCTTTATATGTTTATATGGCTAGTAACTTACTTTAGAATAAATCAAAATACTAGATTAGATAATATCAATACTTATGTATGATGGGATTATTTTATGTATGATGAGATTATTAGTATGTAATGTGTATTAGTTAGGATTGTGGTGTATATAAATTGATATACACAACTTTGGTAATTAAAACTGTGTTGCTAATTATTTAGGGTGTTGTTATTTCAAAAGCAGATTTTAGGCATTGAGCGCAATTTAAAAAAAAAACAGTTTTGTGACCATTCTGTCTGCCCTTCTTTTATTTTGAATGCATATTATAGCTCTTCCTAAAAAAATCTGTTAGGTTTTTTAATATTACAAAAAAACATACTTTCTAAATCGGAGTTTTTGTGTGAAAATAAATTTTGGCTCAGTACACAAATAATATAACGGAGACAAATTATTTAAGACGATAAAAAATACGCTATCCTGAATAATGAATGTCATGTCATTTACTACAATAATCTTCATACTTACTGAGAAAATTAAAAATACACTACCTAAATGTAATATGTCTGTCATCTATACCATATTTTTTGATATCGAAGTACGAGAACATTTTGTTTAATTTAAATGCCACGTCATTTAACTTTTGTTTTCGCTTTAAATTTTTTTTTTTACCAAATAAGGTGCCTGAGATTATTTTATATTGTTGTTGATTTTATATATGATTAAATATAGTTTTTAGGGTAATTCTATGATAGGACTCTTTGAAAAAGAGTATTTTGGGTATTGATAAATATATCAATTATTTGTTCTTTTATATCTTCATTTCTGTCATTATTAGCCTCCCATTATTCTGCGATCATGTTCAATTAGGCCAGATTCAAAAAGTATTGTGCTCGTATGAGTCTTCTTCCACATCACCATCCCAATCCTCTCCATTTCTACCGACACTGGACATCTCCATTTCTTTCGTGTCGCGCCTCCCTAAAATCACCAAATCCAACATTTTCCTTCTAGCTTCATATACAGGATTGGATTCGACCAAACAACCTTTAAAATACGCATCTCTCAAAGAATATTTAAGAAATCACACTTTTGACTTCAAGGAAAAGCAAAATCGAGATAGATGCCCAATTTCATGCCGCAAACGAATTGAGAACCTGGTAAAGTATATGTATTTAAACTAAATACCTCATTTACAAACATATTCATAATGACCAAACATCTAGAACTAACACAAGACTTCAAATAACAAACAAAAAATCGAATCATGCAAATCACAAGACAAGTCATCCTCATCAAAAGAGCTGAATAAAGTCACCATCGAATTGCTAACAACAACAGAATAACCAATACATACCAAAAAGGTAAATTTCAAAATCAGTTTTTACATAACTAAATCGTTATTATTTTTGTTTTACAGGCTTATGAAGTCAGAGCTAAAATAATAGACATAAATGTGACATGATATTTGTGTTGCAACATATGCTACACAAAAACATATGAAGAAATGAATTTCCCTTTATGTTGTAACAAATGCCGAAGCAATAATATTACTACACAACCAAGGTTAATTTGACTCTGATATATCAAATTCTCATATACTCATTATGATTAACTCAATTTTTAAAGAACAAATCATATAACAAAAAGTATTTTGTGAAAGCAACCATAGAAGAAGCTATGTCGACAACACCATTACAATATTTGGCGAAGTAGCTAACGAATTGATAGGTAAATCAGCAGAAGAAATCATGAATAACAACGAACAAGTATATTAATGTTTTAATTATAAAATTCACCATAAAATATTTAGAGCACACAATTTTAATATTAAACTAGTTTCATTGCGCATTTATTGCAAAACTTATTATTGTGACTTAATTTATATACATATGAAACCAGGTTACTGAAATTGGAGATAATGAAAAACCATTGATCAATAAATTAGAATAAAATATAAATTCGGTTATTCATTTTTTTCCCACAATTAATTACCTCTTAAATTGACAAAATATTATGATCGTCCATTACTAGCTTCATATGTATATTATTAATTACTAATTGTTTTTAATTTACAGGTCAACAATGACAATATTCTTCAACTATTTATAAATAAGGAAGAAAGTTAAGTTATTTACATAGTGAACATGCTCTACCTAAAAGTGAAAGAAGAGTGACAAGGAAAATAAACCAAAAGAAAAAAGACACTAAGAGAACATAGAAGTAGGCTTCATCTTGTTTATAGCTTCCTCGGGTTTGCCCTCCTCCATTGGCCTCATTGATTACTTTTTCCGCCATATATTGCGGTGTCATTGTTTTGTTGCCGAAAGTCCGTGCGTTTCTTTCCTTCCAAATTAGCCAAGTGGTCGACGCCCAAATGAGGTCCCAATCAAGCTTACTCCCACCTTGTAGTTTATATCTATTTGCTTGCCATGTTTGGTATAGACAATTTTTCGGTTCGAACCTTACTTGCATCAACGTTTTGCGTTCGATTCTTCTCCAAACCGCAATTGTGTATAGGCAATGTGTAAGTAGGTGTAATGCCGTTTCATCAAATCTTGTGCATAGGGTGCATACCGTGCCCATGGACCATCTTCTCCTTTGTAGAATCTCACACGTGTTTAATCTTTCGAAGCCAACCATAAGAATGAAGGAAATACAGTTTTGGATCAACGATAAAAATATACAAATAAAGATATATGAACATGAATGTTCATGGATTTAATTAAGTACATAATAGGATTATGCAAAGTTCAGTTGCATAGAGTGGTTCGTTCGAACGAACCTTAGGGTCCGTTCGAACGGACCACTACGAGTATAAAATTGATACACAATCATTCCAGAGAGTGTTTGTTCGAACAGACTACTACGAATGTAATTTGGAATTAACACAAAAATAAGACAGAGAGTGGTTCGTTCGAAAGAACCATAAGGGTTCGTTCGGACGGGCCACTTCGGGTATAAAACTGTTTTATACATACTCAAGACAAAATGTGGTTCGTTCGAACGAACCCTATAGTTCGTTCGAATGAACATGATGCTGGAAGTGTATATTGGATATACACAAATTTTGACCCAATTTGTATCCTATTTAGTATAAATAGGATGTTTCTCTCTCTTCCATTAAGTCTAATTCAGTCGATAAAAGTGAAATCATTCTATCAAGTTGTTGAAAGAGTGCGACTAAAGAGAGAGAAAGAGGAGTTTTCTTCGTCAGAGAATCGAATAAACGGATCAAGCAAGTTCACACACGCCTCGTCTAGGCAATTGTGTGTGTGACCGAGAGACTATGATTCATGGTAGATACGAGTAGAGGAGTTCACGTTTGTGGCTCTTCGTTTGTGATCAAACCGGAGAAGTAGACGAGTAAAGAGACTGTGGAAGCGTGGGGGCATGGGACTCACGAAGACAACCGGAAACGTGTCAAGACGGTGGGGGACGTGAGGGCGTGGGACGTGCGGCTAGTCGCCAACGTGACAAGGAAGTACAATAAGGAAGAAATTGATCAACCTGTCGAGCTTGATCAATTTCACGCGATAACGATCTATCATTCTATTGCATCGTACATTTGGAAAGGTGACGTGATCTCGAGTTTTGGGAACTGGACCGGGCCCTAATTTTCGCTACGCGGGGTCCGGGGTCGGATAAATTCCCTTCAAAGAAGACCTTCACTTTTGGGGGGATTTTGAGAGCCCAAATTTATTCTTGCCATTGTGACGTGATGTCGGGGTCAATTAGGAATGTATATGCACTTTTTGCCTCATATTGGCCGGTAGATGACCATCTCCATTTCGTGGTCGTGTCATTTTGATCCGTTATAGTCGATGTTCGATATATTGGTATCAAAAGTAGTAGTTGCTTGAGGAAGAAGGAGAGCTTATGTTTGGGGGTAACTTCAAGGTCATGTGTATTTGACATGCCCTATATTTTGTTAAAACAAATTGCCCAAAGCTCTTGTTTCTTGTTTTATCCAAATTCCATAAACATTTCAATAACAAGGAATCATTTTTTGTTTGTAGGTTTGGGATTGATAGGTCTCCATGTTTTCGTGGTAGGAATTCCTTTTGTCCAATTTATTAGGCAATTTCCGACATTGCACTTTTCTTTCCTCTTCCACAAAAAGACACGTATGATCTTATTTATTTCATTGATCACCCATTTAGGAATTTTGAGTGCTTGCATCCAATATAAGGATATGGAGGCTAGAGTTGTTTGGATTAACGTTAGTCCCCCTCCCCCCCTCATGGAGAATAGCTTTCTTTTCCTTGAGGAGACTTTGTCTTGTAGTTTCTTAATAAGGGGTAAGAAAAGTAGTTTTTTAGGTTTGTTTAGTGTTAGTGGAGTGCCGAGGTATTTTAATGGGAGACCCTTTTTTTTACATCTTAGTATGGATGTTAGGATCCCCTCGAGCTCCGTTTGGATGTTAAAAGCGGAGTAACTAGCTTTTGTCCCAATTTACGTTAAAACCCGTTATATTAGTGAATATGTTAATCGCTTCCGAGATAATTTTCAAATTGTTAGGGCATGACTCGACAAATTTGATCGTGTCATCCGCGTATTGTAAGAGTTTTGTTTTCACATCGGAAAAGTTAGTGAGAAGCGTATTGATGGAGTTTATTATTTGTTGGAGGGTGTCAACCACCAGTTGAAAAGTAGAGGGGATAGATGGTCTCCTTGACGCAATCCTCTTTGGTGGAAGAAGTAAGGGGCAATGCTCCATTAATTCTTATTGAGGGTGAGGATGATATTAACAAGTTGTTGACCCACAAGATCCATTTAGATGAGAATTCCCTTATTTTCAATAATTCTAGAAAGAAATGTCACGAGACATTGTCGAAAGTCTTTTTTATGTTAAGCTTGAGCATTAGTGCCGGTATTCTGTTCATCTTATGGAAGTGTACGTATTCGCTTGCCACTAGAAGGGAATCCGTTGTTGATCGGCCCGTGATGAAGGCCGATTGGTTTATGTTTAGGAGTTTTGGTAGCATTGGTCGTAGCCTAGATGTCATTATCTTCGTTATTAGTTTTATTGGGACATTTATTACGCTTATCGGTCCGAATTCATCTATTTTATTTGCTTCCATTGTCTTGGGTATTAAAGTGATATTCACTTGGTTGATTCTCCAAAGATCGAGTTTGTTATCTTGAAAGTCATTTATTAGAGCTAGGAGGTCTTCTTTCAAATCCGCCCAAAGTGTTTGAGCATATTCCGCCGGTAATCCATCCGGAACCGTGGACTTCTTTTTCTTTATTTGTTTAAGCGTTTTTTTTTTAATTTCTTGCTCCATAAATGGGTCACTTTGAGTGAGGAGATCGTTTTGCCCTGTTGTTTGGCCGAATAGTGCTAGTAAGTTGGCCCGTAATGGCGGAGAAGAGGCTCCCAAATTTTTTTTGAAGTGTTCATAGAAACTATTTAGTATTTGTATTAGTTCGCTTATCATTACTCCATGTATCGAGATTGTGGAGATGAAATTTATATTTCTTCTAGAGGTTGTCATTGCGTGGAAGTAAGCATTATTATGATCACCAAACTTAATCCATTTTGTTGAACTCCGTTGTTGCTATTTCACCTCCGATTGAATAGCAAGTTCTTGTGCTATTGTTTTAGGTCGATTCTTAACTTGAACTCGATATTCGTTAGCCGTCTTCCTTCCTCTATTAGGTCGAGGGTTTGGATGGCAATTTTGCAATTTTCTAGGAGGTTATCCGTATTTGATAAATTGGTATTTGGCAATTTGCCCAATGAGCCAAAATTTTGGATGCCGAGGTTAGTTTCGTTATAAAAGTCTTAGCCGAGATCTCGTTGGCGGGACTTCTTTCCAAGCTTTTATGAAAATATATTTTGCCTCGTTGTTAAGGAGCTATGCTCGTTCTAGTTTTTGTTGTCTAGATGAAGAGTGAAGACGTTTTCGGTATTGAGATTGATAACCTTAGAGATGCGTGATCGGAAGTGATCATTGGTATCTCTTTTGTTTCCGGTATTGTATTAAGTGTTAGAAAATGTTACGAGATTAAGGCTCTAGTTTTGAGAAAGCACGATCCGGTCTCTTGCTCGACCATGTAAAAAATAGAGTTTTCATCTTTCATCTTCAATGTTCAAACAAGGAATGACCTCCCAAATCAGACGAGAAGTCACATATAAATTTGTTAACAAATGTTAAAATCGTTATATCTATACATTGTATATGTACATACACTGTACTGTAAAATTTATGTGTGAATGATGTTTTATATTTGTTTCGTCGTAATGTTAACATCCACATTTATATATATATATATATATATATATATATATATATATATATATATATATATATATATATATATATATATATATATATATTAGTTATTATGTTACTCATGTTTGATTGTCCGAAAATGTCTGTTTAAATTATATAAGAAAAACAATTTGTAACTTTGTTTTGTTATGTCAGTCCCCTTTTATACAAACTCGGCAAAAATAAGATCATGCCTACCAAATTGAAAAATTGAATGCGATCTCCTGCACGGACCTTCTGATACAAAAAGATTTAACGAATTCAATTTTTATATTACTTAACATACATCATGTGCAAATAAAATATGTACCGTGCATAAAAAATAAATAACATTCTTTGTTCCAAATGATGATCCGCCCAGACACGTGCAACGCACGTCCTTAGATTAGTGTTTAAGAAAACAGCACACAAGAGACAAAAATAAGAAAAGATCCAACATTGCATTGTTTTAACAAAACAACAATCTTTTAATCAAAACAACAATTCATTGTCATTACTTTTTTAATCATCTATAATATAATTAATTAACTTATGGTATGTTTGGAGCAGGAGCATATTTATTCCCAGCTGGAACCGGAACGCTGGCTCCAAATGACCGGCCCGATACAGGAGACGGAGGTACGGGCGCAACCCGATACCCGTTCGCATAATTCCGATCCGATACTTTCGGCGGGTCTTTCTCCTTCTCGCAGTTGTTACTGCTCGTCGATGTGTACTTCATATATTTACCAGACATAACCATCTTTCTAGGCACTGCAAATTTATAACAATTCAAATCAATAATTGTAATAATTTTAATGATAATAATTAAGTTACGATTAATTACCGCAACGCGCAGATAGGAGAGAAGAAGCAGGAGAGCTTAGGAGGAGGAGATAAGCTAGAAACAAAGTACCACACTTGTTAACACGAAATGCACCCATTTTTGTTTGATTTAATTGATCATTTTTATTTAGTCTCTGATCTCTTATATATAGCCAATTTTGTAGAATATTGTATTGTTTTGTTTCCATGTTAATTTGACTATGTAGATTATTAATTAGTGAGGTTGACCATTGACCTCGTAGATGCTGCAGTCAGCACAAATTATCGAAATACAGCTAATGGCGTTTACCTAATAAGTGGATACAAATAATTAGTTATTCTTTTTTATGGAACAAATAAATAAAAATAATTAGTTATTGTTATTAGTGAAATGTTGATCAAGTTCCTAGTAATTTCTATCTCTTATTTCGTAAGGCTCATTATAGACTCAAGTTACTTAAACAGAGAATTAAGTAATAAGTACTACTGTTAAGTATCTCTCTGACTTGGATTTAAGTATATTAGTCCAATTTGATTAATTAGGGAAGCCCCATGCACGTGATCATTTTAATTTTAATTTTTTAACTTTTGTGTAATTTCTTTGTTTCAAATCATCACAATAATTGTAATTATTAAATTATAATATGTGTCAAACTAAAATCATCGATTTTTATAATCATAGTTCCTTTTGTAGACATATATGTATGTATTCATTAAGTCTCACTGTGAGACCAAATCACCATACACAAATACGTGGATTATTAATTTATTATCATTGGTTATGTAATTGTTATAATCAAATTTATTCAATTGTTTATTAGTTTTCATTAAGTTACATGATAAAATATCAATACAAATGAAAGATGAATAGTTCATATATTTTTTTTATACGAATTAGTTAATATATAATACAATTTTACAAAACTTTAATTTTAAAATTGTGTACAACGCATCCATTTGAATTTTTTCTTTATTTTGACATTCATATTAACATAGTTTGCATATAATTTTTTCGAATTTAAAATTGTTAAGATATTACCTAAGAATATATATTATGAAGATAAATTAACGTTTTCTCAGATTTAAAACTATAATTTTAGGAATTCTCTATAATACAAGTTGATTATATTCATGTTTTTGTTCATACAACTTTGCTTTACAAATTTCAAAAATTAGTAGTAATAAAAAGAATACTTTATCTATTAAAACATAAATGCTTAAACATAAACTTATATCGAATACTATTGTTATTTTTACAGTTATAAATTTAAAATTACCATATGGTTTTAAATAACTTTTAAATATGTTTTTGCTTAGTTAAATATCGATAAATTTTTAATTTTTTTGCACTATTAAAAGCGATGTTATTTATACTTTCATGATATTTCTTATCAATAAAAATATTAGTACTATTTAATTTATTGCGTTCAATGAGTACATAGATTTTAATATTTATTGTATGTTTGGTATTGTATGGATTATAGTCAACTACAATAATATTATATTTGTTGTTATGTTATCTTATAAAATTGTGTAACATCTCACATATTATTAAATAGTCACACTAATATACTCATCACTAATTATAAATAATAGAATTATTTGTTACCATAACATAAAATAATCGTAAAATATATTTGTATACAAATAAACACAAATGAGTTTGATATCATGGTGACAATAATATAATGTAATAATTTTGATTATATTGTAATTATCACCAAAAACAAAATAATTGGTATTCAAAATGAAAAACATAATTGTCGCCGCGTATTGCAAATATGTGCTAGTTTCTTTTTTAACGAACATCGCCATCATGCATCATATAGAAATACAAACACATGAAGACCCCCACCAAAAAAATTTAACAACGATACAAAATTTCAAACTCAAAACAAACTTAAAACAACAATCATAGTTTCGTTAAAATCCTAGAACAAAAACAGCATAAAAAATCAAAACTCCATTTTTGGTGCAGACTACTTATTACCTACCATCTCTAATAAGCAAAACATTAAAAAGAATACTCAAAAATCACTAACAAAACAAAAGAAAACCATCCATATTTCAAAAAGTTCTCTTTTATAAACGGTAAAAAGAAATATTATTACGCAGCTCGAGCCTCTTTCAATTCCGCAGCTTTTAATTTAAGTCTCTCCATAAATTGAGCATTATTCTTGAGACGATCTTTAACATAAGCATTTCTCGCCCCTTCGACCAATTTATCGGCTTGAACCGCATCTTCTATTAATGCGTATAAAGTCCTCAAACAATCCTTCCTATTCTCCTCCCTATGCTCAAACCTTTACAAAACAGAAATTTCAAGTTTTTACATTATTGAAACAAACTGGCAAATTTGCAAAAGAACCCTTATATTATTGAAAATTGCAAAAACTTCAAAAAGAGTTCCTCTTGTTAGTTTGTTCTTACAATTTTGGATAATGTAGGGGTTATTTGCAAATTTAGCACAATACAGGGACATTTTTGTAAATTTACATACCTTTCACTAGTAATAGTGAGTTCATCTTTACCAGAATGGTACCTCTTTCCAACCATTTCTCTCAACCTCTTAGAAGCGTGCTTAGAAAGCCCAAATTCCTTAACAGTCACAGCCAACTTGACCTTACGATTCTTGGGGTGCCACGAGTCGCCACCTGGCGCAAAGACAATCCTCGATTCCCATCTCAAGATGGGTCCCTCGCCAGGCGGGTCGTCCAACTCAACACTCGCTTTTTCTTGTTTAGCAAGTTTGTCATTTCCGCCCTTCTCTTTGTTGTTTTCGTCTTCTTCATGTTTAAGGGCGTTTTCGGCATCCATAATTTGAATGCATTCCGCAACCATATTGTCTTCAAATTCTTTGAATATTTCATATGCTTTTTCAGGCTCTAATTCTCCATTACCAACCATGTCTTCTAATTCATTATATCTCGCCTGCACTTTCTTCTTTATTTCCTCTGAAATTAAAGAAATAAAATTTCAAACCCAAAAAATCAAAATTGATGAAATTAAAAAAGAAATTTAATTTAATGATTAATTACCAGGTAAGAGTGTGTCGTAGTTGAGCATATCTTCTAAAATATCTTCACATTCTTTAGTATCCTTCAAAAATCCCTTTTCAGTGGCCTCTTTAATCATCGCATCCCATTTTCTATCGTCCATGTTGAAAAACTCATCGCTCTTCATCTTCTTCTCCACGTATTGTCTCGCATTATACAAATTATCGATATCTTCATCGGTCTCGTACATTTCTTCGAAATCCGATTCGAAATCGCGATCTTTGACTTCAGTTAAAGGTTTGTCTCTCAGTTCTTCTAGAAGCTCATCGTCAGTATCTTCGTGCTTTCCTGAGAGTTTTCTTAACAGTACTGCCTCTGCTATGGATTCCACTTCTGTTTCTTCATCTACTTCATAGTATTTCTCTAATCGCTTCTTTAATTCTGCAAAAAGACAGGATTTTAGTAGTGTATGTCGTGCAAGTTTGATTCGATGCGCAAATGCACGCTAAATTGAAGAGCAAAAAAGTACCATCGTTGCTAATATCTTGGAGGAGAGGAGAGGCTTTAGGAGCATCGGCATCGATTAAAGACGAGAGTGGATCCGAATTCGAATCTGAGACCTCTTTGGGAGTAGATGGTTCATCAGAGAAGAATCGCGTAAAAGTAGTAAAAGGGAAAAGCAAGGATTTTTTATCACTCTGATTATTATTGATGATACAAAAGAGAGAAGAAGAAGCAGCCGAAGGTGGAGGTAGTATCGGGTCTGGAATGCCTCTTCGGTGGGCTGTTGACCGGCGAAGGGCGGTATTGAGAGAGAGAGCTCTCTTGATCCTAATCATGGCAGCGGCGACTCAGCTCCAAACTCTCAACTTCGTCGACTCCACTGAACACACACTGAGAAGGGAAGAGAAAGAGAAAGGCTGGATGAATCTTGGTAGGCTGGCTAAAAAGCCCAATGGCCCTAGATAGATCACTATCAAAATTAAGTCTTGCAATTTCACAGAGAGAGAGGACGGGCCTGCACTAGTAAATAAACTCAACATTCTCCTTTGGACGGGGCTTCACTATGTACATTTTTATCGTTGATCCGAAATTATATATTTTTTATGTTCCGGACGAAATCTTCACTATGTATAATTTTATCGTTGATCCAAAATTATATTTTCTTCATATTCTGTTCAGACGAAAGGTTTACGAGTTCAGTTACCGAGAGTGTTCCGTCCAGACAGAAACTTAAGTTTCGTCCAGACGGAAGCTCTTATGACTGCTGAATATGTATAATAAGTTATACATATCATTTGATACAAACATTTGACTCGTACTTATCATGTATGGTATATATATGATGTTTCTCTTTCTAACATGTGTGATTGTCTAGATTCATTCTTCAGGTTCATGAGTCACATAATGTTGAAGCTTGAAGGATCGATATTAGCATCTAGTTCTATTCTTCAGGTTCATGTGTTTTTTTTTCTTTATGAATAAATTAATTTTTGTTAGCATGATCATATTACTAATTACTAATTAAGTAAATTCAATATAGAAGTCTTATGCTTACGGATCTGCTTGTGAACTTATGTACATGCCAAGTCTTCAATAGGATAATTTGATCGATTGTATTAAACATATTATATTTTATGGTGTATTTGATTTTTTGTGGGGTTTGATTTGGATAAATGTTTTTATAGTTCATTGTTGGTATGAGAAATTAAATTTCTATTTTCTATGTATTTTGCTATGGATTAAAGAGAAATAAGAATAAGAACTCTTGTCTACAAGTTTGAAGATTGATATGTTGACTGGATTGAAATGTGAGTCCATACGGTTATAAATTAACTTGTAACTTTGTATAGGAGTACGTAATCTCATTGAGGCATATAAACAAACACTTTAAGAGCATGCTTAGTTTATAAAACACTGTCTAAACTTAAGTGTGAATCAACTTAATTCGTTAAAGAGAGCACAAATTTGAAAAATGAGAACACCAAAATTTGACCAGGAAATTTCAATTAATCCAGAACAGTTCAATTTTTTTGAGCTTCAAAAATGCACTTCAAAAGTCTCCAAATCAGATAAAATAACCTCAATTCACCAAAGACAATCGCAAGTCACAAAAAATGGTAAAATCAATTATCCTTGCTCCAGAACAAAGCATGAAAGATTGAAATATTACCCCTAGCTACATCAAAAATGGCCGAAGCCATTTGTCATGAGCCGAGAGTGTATCGTTATTTTGTAAAAGATCAATGACATAATTATAAATATTGTAATTATGTGTTTCGATTCATGAATGATTCAATGAATCATGACCCTAGTGTAACCATATATTAGAAAAGTAGTGGAGAGGACTTATGTAATTTGTATCTAACTTCTTAATTAAAGAGAAATCTTGTTAATTTTGAAAGTGTTTTCGTAAGGATTCGTGATCGGATCCTTACACCATTGGAAGGGCAGGTGAGATGACCGACATGAGAGAGAAAAATACCTGTTCAATCTGCTAACTCAGATCAATAAAGAGAGATGGTCGATCGAGCACCACATCTTCGTTGCAAGAAAGGAGCTTGCCGACGGAACCGAGTTTCTTAAGGAGAGAAAAGAGATAAGCAATCACCGTTATGTTTTTGTGAAGAGAGTATCAGTTTGATAAAGATTTATTTCTATTTTGAACTAAATGAGAAATTAAACAGTGGAGTTAAATCTGATCAAATCATTTCGATCATGATTAGATCCGATGACTCATGAAGTCGCAAGAGGAACCGAAGTTACCGAACCCTAAACTTCACTGGGAAGCCCATCTATCAAAAGTTCAAAAGATAGATGAGCAATTAAATCAACAAAAGTATTCACATATACAACGATGTATTTTTTTTTAATAGTATCCGACAAGCGATCGTTTTCGTTACTGATATCTAATTTTTTTGATGCCAATGAAAATCGAACCTACAACCTCTCACAACATATTTTCTTTGTGCTTCACACCCAACCAACTAGACTATGGACCGGTGACATATATACAACAACGATGTAGGTTATCAAATATATATATTTAAATTTATCTAACAAATTAAAATATTTGTTAATCGACAGTATATAATTTTGTTTAAAATTCGGAAGATAACATATAATTGAGAAGTTCCATCACAAATTTTAGCTGCAACATCCAAAATCCAAATAATATTAATGTTAACTCTCCTCGAAACTCAATATATTTAAAAAAAATGATGAATGAATTATATTTTATCTCCGGATATATACGCCAATAATAAGTTTGAAAGGTATTAACACAAAATTCCAATTAATTTTGTATCATCTTGAAAGAAGGCTTGGAAACAGAGGGTGTGGAATCAAAATTTCCATAGTCATTTGTATGCACTTTCATTTTGCTTCCTTGTAATTTATTCACCTCCATTAGCTTGTTAGCTTCTAATTCCTATCATAATAATAAATTTACCAAAGAAAACATTAATAAATTATCAAGAATAACAGTCAATGAGGTTTTTTTATGCATATTTATGATAATTCAAATTTATATCTAATATATTTAATTTAAATTCAGTAAGTGCCTATAATTAACATTTGAAATTTGAAATTAACTTTGCATACCTTGTTTTCTAATTCTAACGCAGATTTATTGATCGAGTATCTGCTTTGTCCTCCTGCATGAATTAATCAGATTAATCTAAAATACGATTCGTTTTTTTTTTCATATAAATTATCAGCAAATGAGAAAATTAAGTAAATTGAAGCAAACCTGCAAATGTAGAAAATACAAGCAAGGCTAAAGATAGAAGAAATAAAATATTTGATCTATTAAACCCCATAGATTTTGAACTTGAAATCAACAAATAAACTCTCTCTCTCTCTCTCTCTCTCTCTCTCTCTCTCTCTCTCTCTCTCTCTCTCTCTCTCTCCACACACACAATGCTTGTGGCCTATGAACACAAAATTTACCTCCTTAATTCAAGAATATATGCACACAAAGAACATGACTCTCTTGTTTTATCAAATGATTTAATTGGGTAATAATTAATTAGTTAGTGCCTTCGTAGTGGACTTGTAATATTATAGGAACAATTCATGTCAGTGCCATTAATGAGTGAATTTTTATAACTTCTTTCTTCCTTGGTAGTTTGACTTTGAAATCTCAAAATTCCATAATGCAAAAGCCTATTCAAATCCACAAATATATATTTGGCCCAGCCCATTCACCATACTCCAATTTCTAGTGCCAAATCAAAAAAATTCCCCTCATTTAATGCATTAAATTTTATTTAATGCTAATTTTTTAAAAAGTTTTATACATTTCGAGAGCTATATTTGCGAATATTTTAAAAAGGACTATATTAGAAAAGTGTCCAACTGAAAGTATAAAACCGTCAACACCAACTATTACCACGATGATCCTCTGTATAACTATTTATATAACGATTATAGAGTGAGTAATAATTTAACACTACAATATGAATTCTATATGAAGTGTTATAGTTTAAATGGCACAAAAAATACTCTCATCAGAAAAAAACGTTTCATCATAAAAGGAAAGTATTTGCTTGTTTCATGTCAAGTGATGCTTAAATTTGTGGTCAAACTAATTATATTTTATCTTCTGTGGCCTGGTTTATAATGTGTGCAGTGAATAAGTTAATAATATACTCTTAACATTTGACATGCTATAAAGATAACAGTTTTTTTTATCATTTATTAAATGGGAGCTTTTTCATTGTATATCCCACGAGTTCCAGCACATCTACCAAAAGATTTTAATTTCAGAATTTCATATAACCCCCCAATTTTTTTTACTATTTTCTAATGAGTGTCTAATCCTATATGCATATATACCCTCCTGCGGGTCCTGCCTGTGTTACTGTCATAAGAGAGTGAAAGACAGGGACAAGACTGTGTTCTCTCTCACTCCTCTCAAATCTCCTCTTCTCTCAAGTAAGATACACACCATCTTCTTAATTCTCTCTCCTTTCTCTTGCAAAATTGCTTTTTTCTGATAATTTTGTATTATTACCTTGTGTATGTGACTGCAATTTTGCATTTAGTATATTTGTTCTTTGTTGCATGAGCTTTATTTTTTCTTAATTTTGGACTGAGATTAATATTTTCTGCATAACAAAGCATTAATAATCTTAATAAAGAGTGTACCTTTTGTGTTATTTTGATCCATCTCGTTGTAATTTGAAGTAATTAGAGTCCTCTCTATGAATTATTATATGACCAATAAAAACAGACTGTAATTTGGGCCTCTTTGAGGGGTTTGTTTTCTCATGATCACAATCATGCACAGTAATTTTGCAGTGTATCTATTCATCTGAATTTTGATGCAAACGATAATTAGTATGTTTTATGCATGAATACAATTCAAACTTGTGTTACCAAAAGGGTTTCAAGAATAATCACATGCATGCACTATTATCTTATTCATTTTGTTGCAGTCTGATTTACAAGACCCTTCAATTGTTACTGATAAAAGTTACTGAGTTGGAACAAAATTATAAATCTTTAAAACTTAAATTATAGTGTAGTATTTTTTTGGTGAAAAATTAATATATAGTATACGATTAATAAGAATAAGGTATTCATTTTAACTCTTGTAACGGTAAAAACAAATTCGATTCGACAATGTAGCATATGTCATTCATACATTTAAAATTTGTTATGTTGTTTTATATGTCTAGCTAGAGTATGGTATAAGATGAGCGAAGTACAAGAATACTTCGTGACGAGGAGGTCATGGTACTATAATAAACGGTTACTTGAATATTCCCCTTCTCGTGAAGATGGCATCAGCATGGAAATGGAGGAGACGACACGCACAAAATACTGCAATTTTATTCGACACATTTGTCGCCATCTCAAATTGTAAGTGATTGTTCTTTGTAGAATTACCAACTATTTTATCATCCTGGTGATTTTTTTTCATAAATTTATCTTAGTAATTATTCGTTTTACTTTTGTAAATGTGGCACGCAGAGACATGGTTCCAACGGCTACGGCTTTAATGTTATGCCATAGGTTTTACATGCATCAATCTCTCTCCAAAAACGATTGGAAAGTATGAATCTCCCTCTCTCTCTCTCTCTCTCTCTCTCTCTCTCAATGGTATTTTCGTCAAATAAAATTGCATAATTCTTGTCTTGTTACTTTTTTTGTTGGTTTTGTAAGACAATCGGGGCAACATGTGTGTTCTTGGCTTGCAAATCGGAGGATTCTTTTCGTACATTGGATCATATTATACATCTAGGCTTTACGCATGCGATCCAATCAATATCTGATGAATCCAAGCAAAAGGTGGTAAACGTAAACATTTAAATTTCACTTTACATATTTCAAAGTTTCCATTTTCAAAATTCTAAATAGTGAATAGAGTGCTGCGAGAGAAATTTAACCTTTTGAAGTTAGAAACACGATAAAATTGTTTGCGGTTTGGAATTATGGAGCCGCAATATATATGTTATCTTAGAAGTTCAGTTCAGCATTCCATAACTATTTTCGTGAAAGTAGTATCGTGAACATCTTTTGCGAAAAGAGATTTTTTGGAACTTTTTCGCAAATTATGTTCACGAAGCTCCATTTTAACCATATTTTTTTTTCTCAAATGAACTCCCATACATCATTGATTTTGCAGATTGTTCATACCCAAACTTGACATATATACCCTTCTGAAAAACCACATTGATTTCTATACATAACTCATGCATTCAATATTCGAACAGGTGTTTGTAAAAGAGAAGATAAAGTTAATAGTGCTTGCAGAGCGACTCGTGTTAACAACAATTCGGTTCGAGACCAACGTGAACCATGCATATAGACCACTTCATGATGTCATGAAGTCTCTCGGCATCACTCAGAGACACATCCGCTCAGAAGCTTGGACACTTGTTAATAGTTGGTATTTCTCTCTCCTTTTTTTTTGTTAAAATTGAAATGTTGAAAATAGTATTACCAATATTGTTGTTATGTAGGATGACTACGAACATGGTGTTGCAATACGAACCGCAATATATAGCAGCAGGATCTCTCTATTTTGCGACCTTAATCCATGATTTTAAGTTACCTAGCGAACCAGGTTCTGTTTGGTGGCAGCGATTTGATGTCGTGCATGATTCCCTTAACGGTTCGTACTCTCCCTTTCACTGCCCTTTTATTAAATATTTAAATGTACAATATTTGGTATTAATCTTTTGTTTATTTTGCAGATTGCATTCGTCAGATGGTAAAGATTCTTTGCGTCCGAAAACCAGACTATGTCAAGATACTGGTCACACGGGTCCCACCCAAACCCATCAACAATTCTCAACCAATTAACCATTCTCAATCTGTTAAGAATCCTCAACCCGTTAACATACAGGAGCAATTGACCCATGTTGAGAAGGATCCAAAGAAGCAGCATAAAGGTGATACTCCTATTTCAGTGTCTGTCTCGGCTCGCTGTCAGGATAAAACCTGGAATGACAATGGGGATAGTGCAAAACTGGAGATGATTGTACATGACACCTCCGTTCCTGGAGAGGAGGCATCCAAAGAGATAGAACTGGCTATGAAACGGGACGAAATGAGGAAAGGGAAGGGTACTGCTGGAGAGAATGTCAAAATGGAGGTGGCTGTACAGGACACTTCCAGTTCGGGAGAGGAAGTATTCAAAGGGCGGGAACAGGAGATGAGCAAGGGGCTTCATAAAATTGACGTAGCTCGAATCAGAGAAATGGTTAGGAAGAGAAAATTTACTAGAGAGAGCAAGCCCGTGAAACTGAATGTGTCGAGTGATGATTTGGACAACTGGATTAAGAAGGAGATTGAGTCAGGCATAATTGCCGGTTCCGAACCTGGTAAAAAGAGAAAGGAGATCGAGTCTCGAACCACTGAAGAGAAAAGAATGTGTACCGGAGATAAACAGGACGCATGCAAGGACAAGGCCAAGACTCAGATTCCGCCCGGCAAAAAGAGGTGGCAACACTGAGGGCATTTTCATAAAACACTAAAATAGCATTACCAAATAGCATAATTAATTAATAATTAGGGTTGAGGTTAAAATTATGATAATAAAGTAGGTGCATAATGAGAAAATGAATGTACCAAGTGGTGTGCACTGCACTGCAGACTGCTAGTTGTTATGAGTGGCTATTAGTTTTCTTTAGTTTTAGAGGGGACATTTATATTTTTTACTTATCTTTAATTGTTAAAACTTAAAATAAAACTTTAGTGAATGTTAAAATTGACATCTAAAAGCAAACAAAATATTTAATTTTCATGTTTTCTCAAAAATTCCTTAATTGAAGACCAACATATAATTTTTTTTGCAAAAATACAAAAATTAAAGTCTTAACACTTTAAAAAAAATTAATCTATAATATTTTTCCGAAAATGCAAAATTAATGTCTACAACGAACAAAAGAATTAATTGAAATATTTTTTAAAAAAATCTTAAAGATACAAAAAATTAAGTTTAACACCTTCAAAATAAATCAATTATCATAATTTTCTAAAAATGTCAAAATTTAAATGTAACACATGCAAAATATTGAATTTTCATGTTGTCCTCAAAATACACTAACCAAAGAGAGAGAAATGCATCCATGATCTCCAATTTACCAAATTTTCACTTTGAACCCTGAAATTAACACAAATTCAAGTAGTTAAGTAATTTCCAATGATATTATAATTATGAGACAATTTATATGTTAACTAATTGATTTAATGTGCTATAATTATTTGGATGTGCCACATAAATATGATGTCTTTTAATTAATGTATTAACATATATGAGATATGTATGTGTATGTGTATTAATTAAATAATAATTAACATATATATGGCCGAATATTATCATGCATATGTGATATGTATATAATATTCTTTTCATAAACATCATAATAGGAAATATTGTTATTTCTTCACCTAATTCCCTTTACTTGTATGATCACCTCTCTCCCCCTCTCCGATATAAGGGTGCGAAACCCCTAGGGTTAAGGCAAATGCATGCACGCACGCACAACGATATCAAAAAAGTTTCCCTACATGTTTTTGAGATTGTTTGGATCGAATATTTTACTACGTAATTTTTCACCAAATTGTACAAACATTAAGAAAACTTTCTTTTAGATTCATAGCAATCTTTTCACCAAATTAATATAACCAAAAAGGTAACCTCGGCCTCAAATTACCAAGCAAACGACATATGGGATCCAGATAAGGCAATAAATCATGTAATAGAGATACGAACAGAAGAAGCCATGACACCCAAAACAGTAAACATAAAGAATTACGTACCAGAAGAAAAAATAGAGCATAAAAGAGCAAGCACGCACAACGATATCAAGAAAGAGAACCAAACCCTAAAGAGAACAATCAAATAATACCCAAAGTCTGCCTCGAAGAAGAGTAAGCATGAGGTGTCCATTACGTGTCGAGCAAAGAGAGTCGAATAGAGAAGAAGAAGATCCATCGTCAAAGAAGAATCGCATGGCCGAGCGAGAGGAAGAAGCTAACAACAAGAAGAGAGGAAATAATTGAAGACGACGTGGAAGCAGGATTTTACGGACCAATCAAGCGGATTAAGACTATACTTTTTTTTTTTTGAAAAGTTGATTAGGACTATTATAGATAGATACATATGACAAAATACCTTATTTTGATTTTGAGTCCCATGAGAAAATGGATGCGGGAATATCCCTCCTCGTCCACGCTCATTTGAGCGTCCTCCACGAATTTGTGAGAGAAAGTAAGAGGTATGTTGTGGGTTGGGCTTAGGATTATGGTTTTAAGAGCTCCAATTGTAATGAGAAGGTTTGTGGGTTGTGGTTTGGGCTGAGTTAATGAACGGTGTAGGAGAGGCTTGGACTTCGAGTCTTTTTTCACGACTCCTTAAATATCCAATCATTTTAGCGATTGGCATGGGCTCAGATCTTGTTGAAACCGTTACTACGAACGAGTTGTAGTCAGATCCAAGGCCACAAAAGATAGTTTAAGTCATATTTAAATAAGATAATGGTAACCCAACTGAGGCCAAACGATCTGCAAACGACTGCATTTTGACGATGAATTCACTTCAAGTCGTGGATTCTTTCTTGGTAGTGTGTAACATGGTTTTGAGTTCCATAATACTTGCAAAGTTTTGAAATATATAATTTATGTAGAGTTTTCCACAAGTCAGCTGAGGTCGAGCAATTTATTACCTGAGCTAACACCGTCTCGATGAGCAAGGTTACTATCCATCCAAAGATGTGTTGATCTTGGCGATGCCAAAGATAGTATGCTAGGTTTGCATTCGATTTCTCGTCTCGAACGATTACTTACGCTGGTTTGGAGTTTGATCCATTAAGGAAACCGCTCATATCGTGTCTACAAAGAATTGGGTAGATTTGAGCTTTTGAGAGTAAAAAGTTGGTTCTATCCAACTTGATCGGAATCTAGCTTGAGAAGACAATGATCTGCTCAGACAAGTCTTCTCTATGATGAGAGATTGGGTTTGGTGTTTCTTCAAGAGACGTCATTAGTGACTCTAGATCTCAGAGAAAAATAATGGATTATTTGCTCTGATACCATGAAGAGATATATAATTGTAATTATTTTCTTGTATATTTCAAATGAGTTTTACAGGTGTTTATATATCAATATTGCAAGCTTCGACTCGTCCATTGCATTAAATACCAGACACTCAAGTTAACTCTATCAATAGAGAGATAGATTGAGAATATAATATAATATATATAAATATTATATTTTTCAAGTGCTTTGATGAGTTACAAGATAGTTTACATCCAAACCTAAACTGTGATCACATCAGTAATTTTGGATTAGGTCGAAACATTCATAATGGTCCAAATACTTTAATAACTATATCTATACTGTATAGTATTATATATTCTAATAATATAAGTGATGGAGAGAGAGTATAATGGAAAATATTAAGCGTCAAACTTTTGCGGCATTGAAGAGAGAAATAAAATTCTCGAAAAAGCACAAACACGCGTGAAATCTATTTTTGCAAGAGCTTGTCTATAACGTAATTTAACTCACAAATAAAGATGTAAACTGATAGAGATCAATAACTGTAATTAGACGAGAAAGATGATTTGATTAAATTGATTAATAACTGATTTCATGTTCATCTATATATACAAACTAGTGTGTTGAACTCAACCACACATCTTGAATCCTAATCACTGATTTCCCACTAATACTCTTAACCACTATTTATTTAACAATAACCCAAAATAATCTAAAATAATCTTGGCCCAACTTCATAACAAAATTTATATATTTACCCTTGTTAAACTTAAAATTATGTATTTACCCTTCTTAAAATTAAAATATCATATTTAGGCTTTCATAAATCTAGAATATCATATTTTCTCAAAAATTTAATAGAATTCAATTTCTCTGTTCAAATTAACGGTGAACATTTAAAATTACTATTTTACCATTGGCATATTTATCCTTTTAAAAATCCAATACCATATTTACCCCTTTAAAAATAAAAAAAATATCATATTTGCCCTCTCAATAATTAAAATAACATACGTACCCTTACTCGACAAAAAGAAATCAAGCCCACCAATTTAATAATATTTGTAGTTGTGATTATATTTTTGCTATGAAACTATATTTTTTATATTTTTGTTTTTGTCATTTGAGATTGATAGAATGATTATCTGTTTGAATTTTATTGGTGCAGTTTTTTGCATTTATATTGTTATCTATGAGATTACATTGCTATATTCTTTGGATAAATATGATATTTTTATTTTTAAAAGGGTAAATGTGATATTCTGGATTTGTAGAAGGGTAAAATAGTAATTTTAACGGAAAAATTGGATGGTTTTTATTTTTTTTATCAGGGGCGGCTCAACGATTCCGAAGGCTCTCAGCAAAAAAAATATCTTTTAATTATTTTATATCGAAAACGATTTAACAACATACATCAATGTTTTGATTAAATTCAAACTCAAACTACAATAAATCGTGCAGAATAAAAAAAAATTCAAAACAAAGCATGCTTACAAACAATCTTAGAAGAGAATTGTTGTTGTTTGTCTGAGTGAGTTATGTTGGGTATCGGCGTCACTACCGAACCCCGCGCAACAGATTGAGGGGCTCGCGGTCCGATCCGATCCCGAGGACCACGTCGACGACCCGAGAGTACGAATTCTAATCTACATGCAACTACCTGTGAATATAACGATTATAGACATAGATTCATACCACGTGAAATTGATCATGGTGACGGGTTGAACACGTAGTTGCTGCCTTTTCGTTGCTCCAATCTTCGATGACACGTGCGTCCCATTCCCGCGCGATTCGACACCTTTAATTGAGCTCCGACTTGTCGTATACAACCGGATCACATCCGGTTCGTCATCCATCTTGCTCTAGCTTGATCACAATAAAGGATTTCAGATGAAATCCCTCTACCCGTATCCACCTCGAGCTAACGTCCTTCGGTTACGCACGATTTCTCTAAAATTGTCGCAAACTTGCTTGAACTTTATCTCTAATGGTGTTCAACTTGTCTTACAAGTTTTCTCTCTTTCTCAAGGATCATATCCTGTCACAAAAATGGCTTAGAGAGAAGAACAAAGATCTCCAGATCTTATATTAACACCCTAATTAATAGAGGATTAATGAACACAAATAAAACTGCCAACTCAGAATTTGGACTACAGTAGGTCATGACGCACCATAGCCCGTCACGACGGACGTATCACGCTTACTGATTCAGCCGTTACTGCTTTGCTCCGTCATGACGGACCAACTTGTCCGTCGTGACGCAGCTCCGTCATGACGGACAACCAGTCTGTCACGACGCTATACTCACATATTGGTGCACATAAATACAGTGTTGTCCGTCACGACGGACTATGTATTTTTTGTCAATTCTGTCAGAATAACTCTTTGGTCCGTCACGACGGACCAACCAGTCCGTCATGACGGACTATGTTATTTCTGTCAGATTTGCATAATCTTATTATGCATCCAATCGTATCGACGAACACGTACGTTCGTCTATCATCATGTGTGCAATCTATTAGTTAATCTATAATTGTATTTCCTTCAAGTTATATTATTAACTGGAGAACAAAACTAAAAATCTATAACAAGCCAACAATCAACGAACCAGACACAATTAATCATAAAGAAAGTAAATCATGAAAATATATCAAAGTAGAAATGAATCTTGCGGATTGGAAAGAAATCAAAACATAAAACATAGAAAGTAGACACTATCAAGTATCAAGGATAAATTGCAGGAGAAGAGCTGCTAAATTGGGAACAAATCAAAGAAAAATCATATATAATTGAAATGACATAATATAAATGCAAATTCAAATTCATTATTAACTAAAAATACTACACCCACACATATAATTTACAGATTTAATCTCGATAATCCTTTTAAGGTACATCTTAAATAAGTGTGACTCAATGTATTTATTTATTTTTCTCAAACTTCTTCTGAAACAATTAAGTGTTTTATTTATGACGATTTAATATTTTTGAATTTAGTAATATGATAATGTGGAGGGTAATATATGAGGGCCTTCAAAAATTTAGGCTCTAGTCCTATGCCGAGATGGTCTATGGGCTTGAGCCGTCCCTGTTTTTGATAAATATGTTATTTTATATTTATGAAAGGATATATATGATATTTTAATTTTTTTCTTTTTTAAAATATATAATTTTAAGTTTAAAATAAGATAAATACCTGAATCCCCTTAAATATAAACCCAAGAGCTAAGCCCAGAACTGATCGGCCTTCTGAAGGTTAGTTGAATGGAGATAACTGTCGAGAGTAAATCCTCGCCAATTCATACAGGATTGGAGACTACGTCGTCTTCTCCGCTTTCAGCTTGCTTCCGTAGGTAGGGGTGTCAACGGTTCGGATAGTGGTCATACCAGATCCATATCCATATTGTCGGATCCGGATAATAAATGGATATGGATACGGTTCGGATATTGTCGGATACGGATACGGATACGGATATGGTTCTGTTTCGGATATTAAAACGGATATTATGTTATCATAACGTAACTTACTTTTTAGTTATAAATATATATAATTTGTGACATGAACGATAAATATGATTATATTTAAACATAATTTTACGATTGTGAGTTAAATCATTTACAAATCATTAATTTGCATATGATTTTTCAACTAATATCAAATATAATACATAAAAATAATATATAATATGAGTATCCGGATCCGATTTCGGATACTCGAATTTAGTTTCGAGTATCCGGATCCTAAAAATATCCGGATCCGGAACACGGATCCGGTTCCCGCACCAAAACCGAATATCGAATCCGGTTCCGGATCTTAAAATTAGCAACCAGATGGTCCAAATCCATATCCGGATCCACTCGGATTCGGATATTTTTTTCGAATCCGGATATTTTTTCGGATACGGTTCGGGTCGGTTCGGACAATATCCACACCATTGACATCCCTATCCGTAGGTGATTGAAAAACCTTCTCTAAACTTTTTAAAAAAAAAAATCCCCTGGACATTACTTAATTTCTTGGTTAAATTTCGAAATTTTCATTCCTAATAAACAAATATAATCTAGAATTTATTATTATCTTTTCATTCAAACAAGTCTTTAGTATTCTAATTCTGGATTCTAAAGCATGAATTGTGGCAACCATTTTTTTTTAATTTAATATCAAATGAAAAAGTCAATCAACTTGATTAGTCCTACAAAAAATGATTAGACCTAACATGCCAGGTGTGTGGCATCACCATGTCACTCGTTTTGTTGTCTTAAACCTTCTCATTCTCTTCGATTTAGAAAAATGAAGTAGAAAATGACAGAATATTAAAAGCCGACCATTGGATTTATGCATCTTAATCCCTTTTAACTTGTATATTTCCACCGCGCAATAACTCTGTTCTTAATTGATAATTTAGACAATTTTGCAATTTTGGAAATTTGAAGGGCTATAAAGCACTGCTGTAGAATTTATAACCACCGCGAAAGAGTGTAGACTGTAGAGTAGACGATATTTAATTTCTTATAGTGGGTGGGGATATAATTAAGTACCACCAATTAATAAAGCAAAAGTTTAATTAATTAAATCGTGAAAAGAATAGAAAAAGAAAACGTCAAAATAATCCTCCGATATCTTCGCCGAGCAAATAGCGTTACAACAGAACAACTTTAAATTCTCCTACGTTCAATAATTTACGCATCCTTACTTAATGATGACCTGGCCTTAGGATCAAAATGTCTATTTTTTTTCAGAAATAAAAATATAATAATCATAATAATAATTAGTATGGTACGAAGTTTGTTGTAGTATTTTAAACTGAAATAATAATAATTATTTTGGAGAGCAATAACTAGTATGGTACGAAGTTTTGACGAGAATTAACATCGTTGGAAAATTAAAATATTTGATGACATTATTATTTATTTTTTGAATGACATCAACAAACGATTGCTTGTCGCTATTGGTATTTATAATTTTTTCTTTCATATGCCGATGGGACTCGAACTCATAACATCTAGAACATATGATTTTTTTAATATGAAATCGATGACACATTATTTTATTAATTGTGAGAGTATTTAAATTGTCGAATTTGTAGCTTCATTTGCTTGCCTTTACGACATGTTTTATGGACGTGATTTCTCAGACAAGAAAACACGGTCGCTCTGATAACACGGCATGATATGATTGTTGAAAACATAAACATTTGTCAATTGATTTGGTAAAGAATAATCACAAATATTATATCACCAATTTATTTTAAGATATTATAGAATAAATTATAAAATTCACACTAAATAATTTTTTTAATTGTTAATACAATAAAAACGTTGTCAGTGACGGATCATGTACTTTAAATGATCCTGATGATTATTAACTTAAGATCATTTAATACAATAATAATGAATGATATAGCAAGTCCAATGAAAAAATTATAAAACATATTAAATATAGACATTTATATTATAAATTAACAAAAATGATATTATATTCAAATAAACCAAATAAAATATATAATATTTTTAATCGAACAACTATCATATATTCAAAGAGTTCCAATAGACAAATATGTTGAAGATATATATTTTTTTAAAGAATGTTCTCTTCATTTCACATTTGATTGATAATATAGATAAATAATGTTAAAAAGAAAATAGTGTAAAGTTTCTATATGTGGATTTATATTAGTGAATTTGCATCAAGAACATGTTTTGTTCTGCATAATTTCTTATTCTTTGTATATGTGTGATGAATTAAAATATGCAATTATTTCTAAGCAGATATTTGTATTTTTTTTTAACAAGTATGTAACCGATAGTAGTGTTTCTTGGCCTAGTCATCGTAGCTGTCTAAAATCACGACTTGACGTGATTTGCTACATAATTGGGTTTGAGTAAAATTTATTGTTATTTATAAAATTGATAACAAAATCTAGTTTTAACATATTAACATTGTAAATTTAGTTCAAATTAACTTTTTGATTGAAAATACATAATATAACATCAAAACTAAAATATTGTATTGTACGTAAAAATACTTGTAATTTGTACAAATATCAAATATGTAATCAATGCGATTGACATAGAAAGAAAGAAAGTTTATTGTCTTACTCTTATTAAATTCAATGAAGGAGAAAGGATTCTCAAATCATATTTATTATGAATTTATTTCATTTTTACATGCTTTGAATCTAATCTCACGCATTTTCAAAAATATTTGTATTTTTGTCCTTATAATCTGCAGTGGTTCAAATATAAAAACAATAGGGTTTATATAGCAAATATCTTGACTAAATTTGTAAAGTTTTGTAAAATGTGCGAGTGGTAATAGTATAATGGTCCTCGAGCTCTTCTCATATACTTCTCTTTCCTCTTTAGCTCCTCTCTCTCTCGCTCGCTCGATAGAATTGTCTGATCGAATCCCCATTTGCGAGCTTTTGCTAATTTGTTCTTGCAACTGGCAGGTTATTCTTAGCTCCATTTCGGTTTAATTTCTAAACTTTTACGCTATTTTTTCTGGGTTTTTATTTTGATTGTTCCGTTTTCCAGAGTTATTCAAACAAAGAATTGTTTGAGCTGCGATAATCTAAGCTGAAAGATTATGTCTGGTCCGCTTGATCGATTTGCCAGGCCCTGTGAGTTATCTTCTACCTTTTTCAAATTATAATCATATTGTTTTGAAAATATTTTTGAATTTTGCTACAAATTGTATAATTCATTTGACCGCAATCAATTTTAGTTTTTTTTTCGTCAATTGAGTGTTTTTCTTTCTTTGTTTTGGGCTACTGATTCAGCTGTTTGGCATTAAAATAGTACAAAATTATATTGCTGCGTCCTTTGAAAAATACTCAATTAATATAAAATATGATTTATAAAATTATGAATTGTCCATACGCCAAATGACATGATTAAATTTACTAAGTATATTCTTATTTTCTTCTTTGTGTCCACAACAAATAATAATCTATTCTACATATCCATATCAAATTTGACTACACTTCTACTTTATCCTTTCAAAATCAGCTCATATAATCCCACACTATTTGACTCAAATCATTTATTTTCTAACAACACTATAAAAATTTACAATAAATATAATTTCTTTCACCATTTTCTTCCCAAAACCGGCCTTATCTTAAATAAAATGCCAAATTTAGGTTTCGAGGGGTTCTCAAACCAGGAAGAGAGACTAAAAGAGAGAAAATCAGACTTTGAAAACTCAGAGGATGAGAGGAGATCGCGGATCGGGTCTCTGAAAAAGAAAGCCATTAACGCTTCTACCCGTTTCAGACACTCTTTAAAGAAGAAGGGCAGCAGCAGAAGAAGCCGATCCGGGTCGGGTTTAAATGTTTCCATAGAGGATTTCAGAGATTTAGACGAATTACGATCTGTGGATTCGTTTCGTCAAGCTCTCATTCTCGACGAACTATTGCCAGCTAAGCATGATGATTATCACATGCTCTTGAGGTCATAATCATTTCCTTTTTTTACCAAAACCCCCCATACTTTCTCATATTTACAAAATCCCCCTTGTATTTTTTATTCGTGAAGATTTTTGAAGGCGAGGAAATTCGATATAGAGAAAGCAAAACAAATGTGGACTAATATGCTTCAATGGAGGAAAGAATTTGGCGCAGATAATATTGTCGAGGCAAATTACCAAACTCACGAATTAGTAAGTTAAATCACCCACAACAAAATTCTAACGATTTTTTTTCGAAACTTTATTTTAGGAATTTGAGTTTGAAGAAATAGACGAAGTGTTAAAATACTATCCTCATGGATATCATGGAGTGGATAAGGAGGGAAGACCCGTTTATATTGAAAGATTAGGCAAAGTGGATCCGGGTAAATTAATGCACGTAACGAGTATGGATCGATATGTTCGATATCACGTCAGAGAATTTGAGAAGAGTTTTTTGATTAAATTTCCCGCTTGTTCTATTGCTGCGAAAAAACATATCGATTCTAGCACTACTATTCTTGATGTCCAAGGCGTTGTAAGCCTCTTTTAATATTATTATTTAATTATTAATTATTATTGTCTATTTTCGTTTATTTTGTTTTTGTTTTGCAATTCTTGTAGGGTTTGAAGAATTTTAGCAAGACTGCGAGGGATTTGATGATGCAATTGCAGAAGATCGATAATGATAATTTCCCTGAGGTATTTAATTTGATTTTAAGTTTGTGATTTTTTTTATTATGATATGATTTATGGTTTTGAAAGCTTGAAATATTTGATTTTGTAGACATTGCATAGAATGTTTATTGTGAATGCGGGGCCGGGTTTCAGGCTTTTATGGAATACCGTCAAATCTTTCCTCGATCCAAAAACTACCTCCAAAATTCAAGTGAGAATTTTAAATAGTAAAATTAAAAAAAAAAATTATTGTTTTCTTACTTCTGAACTTATTTTTCTTAAATTTAAGGTGCTTGGTGGTAAATATCAGAGCAAGCTTCTCGAAATCATTGAGGCCAGGTATTTACAACATGAACTCAAAAATAAAAATTAATGTAATAAACAATTTTGTATGATTTTTTAATTTTTTTGTGGTAAATATGAAATTGTAGTGAATTGCCAGAATTTCTGGGAGGATTGTGTACTTGCGAAGAACATGGAGGGTGTCTCAAACTTGAAAAGGGTCCTTGGAAGGATCCAAACATATTGAAGGTTCATTTTGCAAATCATATATTTTATTAACACATTTGTATGATATTAATTTTTTTTTAATTGGAATTCAGATGGTATTAAGTGGGGAATCACATTACTCGAGACAAATCGTAACTGTTCCAAATGACGATGGCAAATTCATTGCTTATGCTAAACCTCCAAATGTAAGATTATTTTAAGAAAAAACTCTTTGCATATATACCCTGCAAATTTCTGTATTTTCATATAGACTTACAATTAACAGAGGAAAGGAAGCGATACTTCAACTGCAGAGTCCAGTTCGGATGCTGAAGACTTGACTTCGCCTAAATCTCTCAGAACTTATTTTTCTAATCCTCAACTGACTCCTGTTCGTGAAGAGGTTTGTTTCAAGCTTTTAATCTGTTTATTTGTTAGGGTTATTTTTGATAATTTGGGAAATTAATTAGCAGGCAAGATTGAACAAGGCGTCAGAGTATGAGAATATTCCCATGGTAGACAAACCAGTCGATTTAGAATGGAAGGGAGAAAACCCTAAAAAACGAAACACCCCTCCTAAAGGTTTGTAAATTCGAAAATTATATATTCAATGTTTCATAAATTAATTATTAATTAATCTTGATTTTCAGGGACATTATCTTTGTCCGAGAAGCCAAACTCTCCAGCTGGCATAAGAGCTCAATCAATAGCACTACTCATGACATTTTTCACAATGATCATCGTATTTTTAAAAACCACGGCAAGATTCCTAACCAAAAAATTTCAAGGCGGGGAAATTCGCAACGAAGACCTTGTATTCCCGATAATTTCGAAAGAAACCCCGGAAGAATTGGAATTCAGCCACCCTTCTCCCGCGCCGGGTTTCACTGACTCGGACTTGCTTTCTTCGGTGCTGAAAAGAATGGGGGAGTTGGAGGAGAAAGTAGAATTCTTGAGGGCTAAACCGAATGAAATGCCGTACGAAAAAGAAGAGTTGCTTAATGCTGCTGTTAAACGTGTTGATGCTTTGGAGGCCGAACTTATTGTCACTAAGAAGGTAAATTGAATTTTATTCAAAATTAATCTTGGGTTTTATGATATTTTGTTTTTATGATTTTTTTTGTTGGGTTTGAATTTGTAGGCTCTATATGACGCGTTAATGAGGCAAGAGGAATTGCTTGCATATATTGACCGACAAGAGCATGCCAAGTTTAGGGTTTGTATTTTTCTAATAATAATTAATCTATGTTTTTCATTTAATGGCAACTTAATTGACACGTTCTGTTTTTTTCTTATTAATTACAGAAGAAGAAATTTTGCTTTTGAAGAGTTGATTAAAGATCGACGAGAAAGGATGATTGTGCTTATGTTACGTGTTAAGGGTAAATAAATTTATGATTGTGCTTATGTTTCTTGTTAAGAGTTTGTTATCCTTGTGTAATGCGGAAACCCATGTACCTTAATTGCTTTGTTATATATAATCATCATTGCAGAATTTAATAAGCGATTGCAATTTTATCATTATACTAAAAATAATATCCGTACAATTCAGTTTTCATTAAAAAAAAAAAAAAATCTGAAAATTGTGATTATGCTGAAGAAGTTTTTCTTGGAACAGACAATTGATAACTTGTGATTTATGTGAAGCTTTACAATTACCCCGTGTGGAACTAAATATTTCTCATGAACAAATGGTGGTACAATGTGCACATGAACATATGGGTGCATGTTGACGGTCGTTTTCGCACAACAAAATTTTTTTTATGATAAAAGTAGTATTGGATAAATAGGGATATCGATCCACGAGGAATATATGCAATATTAAATTAATATTTAATTCAAAACTTTATGAAACGAAATGAAACTTTCCAAATATGTTCAGTGTCATATAAATAAGGGCTGGTACAATTTTGGTGCAATTTGGAGTTGTAGATAAAAAGTTATTAAGGATTTACAAAACAGTCCCTGTCATATTTGTGAAAATATCCAGTTAAGTTTTCGAATCAATATTAGTTCTGAACTGTTTTGCAAATTGAATAACTAAAGATCTCAAATTGAAAATGAAATGATACTAGTATAGAATTAAATTATAGTCTTAGTACAATATAGTGATGAATTTGGTTTGGTCTAAAAGTATCTATCTATTTTACAATTCACGCACAAAGTTAGACAGATACAAATATTCACACAGTTTTACAGTTAAGTCCTAAATTCAGAGTAATAAGTTCAATATTCAAAATTATATATCAAATAGAAAATAAAACCAAAACAGATGATTCAAAAAGGGTATGAAAATATATTATTTTATATTGATTATAAATTAACTTATTTTATCTAGATCAATCTATAAGTGAATTAAAAATTGTCGAGGAAGATGTACTTTAAATTTGAATTCTGTGAAATTAGGTCAAAATTATCCACAGAAGTATTTTTCCTCAATTTTGGAATATCATTTCTCCCAAAATTGATGATGACATGTAATTAAATTAATTTATTTTTGAATATTATGTCAATAAAACTCAGAAATAATTCTTGATTGAATTAAAAAGATCCACAAATGACTTAAAATATTCATAGAAAATAGGCACTTGAATTCTGAAACTGGAATTTAGGTTTTGCGTGAACTTTAAAAATCAATAACAATTCAATCAAAATTCCAAATTCAAATCTGTAAAAAAGTATTTCAAGAAAAGATCAAGATCTACATGAACAAATATCAAGTAACAATTAAACAATTCTGGGTAAATTAATACTAAATTAAGAATGTCAGACAGTAATTAACATAAATTAGGGTTTAAAAACAAGGAAAATATGAATTAAAATTAAATAAAATCCATAAAAATAGGAAAAAGGTTTCTAAACATCAATCAAGAGTTTATACATATATTTGCATCAGAAAATCACAATCTAGCCCTATTGTCATTGAAATAAGGAAAAATATCACCTAATAAAGAGGGAATTGATGAACTCAGATAGGGATGTAAATGGTGCGGGCAATGCCCGACCCGACCCGACCCGAACCGGATCCGTCTAAATATCCGGATCCGAATAAAATTACCCGGATCCGAGCGGATCCGGATACTACCCGGATCCGGATCCGGAACAAAAAATACGGTCGGATCCGGATCCGGATCCGGATAATTACCCGGATCCGAATAGCAATGCAAAACGGGTACCCGTTTTTCCAAATTCATTACCTATCAATAATGTGTATGATAGAAGCCCCTACATATAAAACTTGAAATATAAGTAATGTATTTAATTACCTATCAATAATTAACATATTGTTAATTACAAATATAACATGGTCTCTGCAAGCCATGGTCTTGCCAAAATAAAGAATTTAAGCCACGACCTATTGTTATTTGTAAAATATCATATAAGAATTTCCTTTAATATAAGAATTAAATTAAAATTTAAGAAATATATTTTGAATTGATTAATTAAAATATAATATTGTATACATTATAAATTATTAGTATCCGTATTCGCGCGACATAAATTATTAGTCAAACTCACGTTTCATCATTTCGACCAAATTACTCTATTATATTCGACAAATATTTGAATTCAGTAAAGTATTTATTTATTACTTAAGTATTATCATAATTGTATCATAAATATTTTGGTTAGAAAAAAATAATTAATTACATATACAATATATGTCTGAACTATCCGAATATTATCCGGATCCGTATCCGTATCCGACGATATCCGAATCGTATCCGTATCCGTTTAATATCCGAACCGTATCCGGATCCGACATTATCCGGATCCGGATCCGGATCCGACAAAAAATACGGATCCGGATCTGGTATGACCACTATCCGAACCGGATCCGAAGCGTTTACACCCTCAGAGGCTTTGGAAGGCTTGAGTAGGCAGGTCCGGCTTGAAGAAATGTAGGAGAAGGTCTGAAGTAGCTCAATTGGCCTAGGATTCACACCAATTTGCTGAAAATGACTGAATTGCCCTTGATTTTATAGCAGAACTGGCTTGAATATAAACCAGTGGGTAGGAGAAGGTCTGAGGTAGCTCAATTGGCCTAGGCGGCACACCAATTTGCTGAAAATGACTGAATTGTCCCTGATTTTGTACCAGAACTGGCTTGAAGATAAACCAGTGGGTTTCAGTCACTTCTCTAACTTCCTTCACCTCTCTAGACCACACACTAAGCCAGAAAACCCATTAATATTCTCTCTTTTGACTGGTGATGACTGATTTCTCTCTAAAATGGTAAGTTGAGATGGAAAATAGGATTTATGTCACTCTCAAATCAAACCAAGTGTGGAAGAATTGTTCTTTAGGCTTTAGGAAGGTATTCGAAGCTTTAGAATGGAATGAAACTCTCTCTCTTTGGATATCTCAACTATGAACCAGAACCCGATTCTTTATAGGCAAAATCCGTGCTTCCTAGACCAGTTCTTACAAAATTGACCCCACCATCATCTCCACAATCTCATTTAGTGCAAGTTTGATATTTGGATCACTGAATTTGGTCCACATAATCGAAAGTTATGCACAGTAAATGCTGAAGTGGTAGTTCAAATTTGAACACCTCCATTGAACAGCCCATATACAAATTTGAACTAAAAGAAATCAAGATCGAACAAGAACCAGAAATCAATGGACGAGTCATAACTTTCGATTATGTGGACCAAATCTAGTGATCCAAATATCAAACTTGCACTAAATGAGATCATGGAGATGATGGTGGGGTCAATTTTGCAAGAACTGGTATAGGAAGCACGAATTTTGCCTATAAAGACTCGGGTTCTGGTTCATAGTTGAGATATCCAAAGAGAGAGAGTTTCATAGTTGAGATATCATAGTTGTGGGTGAGTCACTTGTCGCTCTGCGTGGCTTCATGGCCTCGCATCGCTAGGGTTTTCGTTCCGATTACTCCTCTTCCGTCGCTTGGTTTTTTTTTTTTTTTTTTTTGATACGGCGGAAATGAGGTGAGAGAGATGGAAAGAAGATTATAAGTCATGTGATTGGAAAATAAGATGGATAGACTTGGCTCAGGTGATTCATAAAACATTGATGTATCTTGGTCCCTGAAGGCAGAGTCTATTTAATTGAGGATCGTTAGATCTTGATAAAATCTGATCCAACGATTGAGAAACACTTGATGGCGCGGACGCACGAAATTACCGCGATTTCCCTAACTTTATACATATTATTAATAATTATTAATACCCCAGATTCGAAATATATGCAACAATTCAACACATAATTTCGAAAATAGACCTCACTTTCAATTAGAAATATGTAACCTAATCTCAAAAGTAGCTGTGATTTTGAAATTCAATCCAAAATACAAACATATTTAAGCACAAAAGGATCAAAATAACCTGGACTTGAGAGAGAATAATCATAGAAAATATATAACTTCGATCGAGAGAGAAGAAGACTGTTTGTGACAAAATCCTTGGCCAGGATTTCTCGGAGGCAGAAGCTCTTTTGATCTTCCTTACTTTTGGGAGGTTTAGAAACCTAAGCCGCGAGATGCAGAGAGAAAGAGGTAGTAGGGGGGCTTCGTCATGTGCGGCAGAATAGCACAGGAGGAAAGTGTTCGACCGCTTCTCGTTTCTTTGAAGTCGTTTCTTTGAGGGGACGGAGGAGAAGGAAAATAAAAAACGCGGATCCAATTTTGCACGAATTTTAAAGTAAATCGGATGTCTCAGAAAGTAATTTACGAAATTTTAAAATCAGATAGCTTCGGGTTTTTAAAATCCGGTTTGGACTATTTTTGAAATATTTTTTCAGAAACGGATTATTTTCGAATTTTATACACATACATGATCACATGCAGAAATGCTCCATTTTTTATTGAATAAATAATGTTGCATTACACAATTATTCGTAACGATTACATAAGCACATGCCATCACACGTCCACGAACACTCTCTCTCCTTTGTAAATGAAGCTCGAGGAGCTTCACAATATGGTGCATAAATAAACAAAACGATGAACTCACCTTCGATTGAATCGTTCGGCAAAACAACTTTTGTGTAATAATTACACATACTCCCAGTATCGATCTCTGTCACATTTGGATGATAATTCATCGAGCATTACCCAAGGGGGGTGACTTGGAATCCAACACCTGACTTGCGGTGAAATGCATACTGCTCGTTTAAAGGAGGTGCAAACCGATTGTACGCAAATCAAAGCTGAGATTTCGAGAAGGCTAACAATTTCGACTAGTATATCAATTTGAAGATCAAACCAGGGGGTTGATGGAGCCATGGTGACACGAGAACTGAAATTGCTTTTGGCCAAATACAATTAAATTTTTCAATCCCCCTTTCTTATATGATTGATTATGAAAATAATTTTGTTTTCCTCTAAGTTGACAGTATATATATAAAAAAAAAGATACATATTATGTTAATTGCAAATAAATGTAACAGCCATTTTCTATAAATGGAGTGGAGTTAAAAGAAAGTTTTGTAAGTTCATTTAGATTGCAATTGCATTGACTGGTTAATATTTTTTTGGCTTGAACAAAATATAGAAGCATTTTTGCATTTGACCATGTACAATTTTTTTTTTTTTAAAACTAATCCGTTTTAATCAAAATATTTCAAAACTAATCCAGAACTGGTTTTTAATACCCGGTACGAATTAATTTTAGATTTAATTAAATAAATTAGTTGAGTTGACTGTTAATTGACATGTAATGGAAATTGAGAAAAACCACCAGGTTTTATTAACCCAGTTCTGAATTCACCGGGTTTAAAATAATGGAATTAAATAATAAATAAACACAAAACCTTGTTATAATCTTAATATTTAATAATTCTTGAGGAAAATACTTTAATGATGAATTTATGTTTATTTCAGGTTAAAAAGATCAAATCTCTACAAACCAAACCCATGGCTGTATTCCTCGCATCGAGACGAGCATTTTCGATATAAAGATCGTACTATTTGGTGGAAGGACGAGAAAGATGCAAAGGTTTTAAAGAAACGGGTCACAACTCCTATTCAGAATGACCCATTACACCGAAGGCTACAGAGAAAGCAGAGAAGCAAATCCTTACGACCCACAAACCCCACTCACTGCACCAAAGGCTACACAGGGGTCAGAACTGACTCATTACACGAAATGAGATGAAGTCAAGAGTCAAATATCAAGTATGATCCTCTGGTAACTCACACTAAACATACTCTTCTCCCCTTTACTCTTGTGCTGCACGATCGTGTATAAAGACCTAACCACAGACGATCAGCTGTCTTTTTAAAACAAACTCTTCAAAAGACCTTCCCGCCTCTCTCTTTCTCCATTTAATACGAAACCACACCCTCCAGTGTACAATTATTGAAGAAATTTAACCTTGCAATTCTTTCCAGTATAATCACTGGAGGCGACGCGATAATTGCAATCTTGATCTCTAACGACTCCTACGACTCCAGATCGCCAGATTTTTGTCCAGATTCGTTCGTGGTGCCTTCTTCTACCTTCGTACACCACTGGTGAACCTCCTTGCTGGCTCTCCTCTCAATTCCATCAGAAAAAGAGTCTCCAGTCGAAATACTGGCTATATAGCCACTGGTAGAGCTACGATGAGAGGGCATCCATTCATGGGGGCTTCACAGCCCTCACTCTGTCTTCTCTCACCCTCTCTAGCACCCTCTCCATCACCCCCCTTCACTGGTTTGGGGAAAAACTTCGAGCTTTCTCGGCAGATCACCAAATCAGTGAAGTCACACCTCAATCGAGCCAATTAACCACTCTCAACCCATTCTCAAGCAATTCACTCCATCTTACCCACTCACTGAAGCTTTCTACACACTCAATTTCATCAATTAAGGTCCAAGTTTTGAGCTTTTTCGATTTCTACTCTGACTCAGTTCTGGCCAGGTGGTTGAGTGGATCCCACACCTCTCAAGATTCAAACTGGTGCTTCTCAAGCTTCCTTGGAGTGCCAAGAAGGGATCAAGAAGGCCTCACCTCAGTTCATGCATCTCCATCTCCATTTTTGGTATTATCTTTCTTTGTAGGGGTATTTTTGTAATTTTTCAGTTTTGTGCTCTTGTTATTCTTGTTATTCCTGTTATTTGTTGAACTTTTGAATCTTGTTTAGTGATAGAAACATTCATTTTCTATTTTTGGAATTTTATAATATTTGTTCTTGTGAAATTATTTTTAATTCTGATCAGTTTTGATAATTAGGTTAAAAATAATTATAGATCTAGTTAAATCTCTTTTAAATTCTTTTCTGAATCTTTGTACTGTATAGTTTCTGTAGAATTTTAGTTCATGTCATTTCATCTATTTTCCTATTTGTTATTTAAATTTAAAGTTGAGATCTGAATTTCTGAGTTTCTGTTTAGTGCTGTTTAGAAATTAGGATAAAAATAGTTTTATATCCATTTAAATCTCTTAAAAATATGTTTCTGAATCTTGATGATGTCCAGTTTCTGTAGGAATTTATCTCTTAAAAATATTTATCTCGGCAGTTTCTGTAGGAATCTTGATGATGTCCAGTTTCTGTCTCGGTAGTTGCGAAAATTATAAAAGATTAAATAATGATTTTAAATGAATAAAATAATACAAAATTATGTTTATTAAATTTAAAGACGAAAAATAGAGAGATATTTTGGTCCAAATAAATTATAATACCATGAAATACCCTATAAGGGGGTAATTGAAAAGAAAATCTTGTATGTAGGTTTTTTTTTTTTTTTGGAGTTTCTCAAAAGTCAGGGCTATTTTTGTAAATTCAATAAAAGTTAGGGGGTTATTTGTAAATTTCCCTAAAAGCTAATGGAGCGGCAATTCTATTGTTTGGATGTAGAAAAGAAAACTAATACAAGTATCATTGCATTTTTTTCATTTATAATTGAAAAAAACTCACTTTTGCCTCCTGAACTGTACCAAAAAGTGCAACTTGCCCCCAAACTTTAATTTTGTTCATTTTGCCTTCTGAATTCTCAATTTTGCTCACTTTTGCCTCTTCCATCAGTTAACTGCACAGTCAGCAGTTAAGTGATGACGTGACAGTGTGACATGGCAATTTTTAGATTATTTTAATGCTGACGTGGCTAAATTTATAATATTAAATTACACAATTAAATCATACTCATTAACCATTATAACCCAACCCATTAACCATTAATTAAATCCAAACCCAAACTCAACAATTAACCCATCTCTCTCTCACCAGCCCCCTCTTTCTCACGAGCTCCCTCTCTGGACTCGGGTGTCAACGGTTCGGATACGGTTCTGATAGTGGTCGTACCAGATCCATATCCATATTTTTTTTCGGATATGGATCCGGATACGGTACTACCCGGATCCGGATACGGTTCGGATATTAAACGGATCCGGATACGGTTCGGATATTGTCGGATACGGATACGGATACGGATCCCATTCGGATATTAAAACGGATATTATATATAATAATATAATAATAATTTTAGAATTCAAATCTTGATTATTTTATAATTTTAAAAGAAATTATATATATACACATATATATAAGTGATTATTGATTATTATGTATTATTGTGAATTAAAATATAGTTATTGCGTATTATGTATTATTATAATTTTGATCATGATTACAACAAAACGGATACCCATTTACAAATTTTATTCGGATCCGGATCCGGATCCATATCCGGATCCATCAAAATTTTAGCTCCTAGATCCGGATCCATACCCGTAAAAACGGATACGGTTCCGGATCCGATTCCATCCGGATCCGGATATTTTATTTTCGGATCTGGATATTCTTCGGATACGGTTCGGGTCGGTTCGGGCAATATCCGCCCCATTGACACCCCTACCTGCAGGGTTGACGCGCCCAGACCCCAACCCCACTACCTGTTGGGGAATATCCTCGACCCCGGGTCCGCGCAGCGGATATGTGGGCCCGGTTCGATTCCCCGATTCCCGAGATCACGCCACGACTTCGAGGGTACGATGCGAATAGAAGGACAGATTCATACCAGTGCCAAATTGATGGCACACGAAGGGTTGATCGCCGCCTTCTATTTCCTTCGGTGTCACGTTGGTGACTAGCCCGTACGTTCCATACCGCACGTCTCCCACCGTTTCGACACGCCTCGGGTTGTCTTCGTGCGTTCCATGCCCGCATGATTCCACAGCCCGTTACTCGATTACTTCTCCGGTTTGATCACAACGAAGAGCCACATGTGTCGCTCCTCTACCCGTATCCACCGTGAGTCGTAGCACCTCGGTCGCGGATGCACCTGCCTAGACGATGCACCGACGAACTTGCATGATTGCGTTTCGATTCTCTAGACGGAGAAAACTCTTTTCTCCTTCTATCTCAATCTCTTCGCACTCTTTCATCAAGTGATTAGAATCTCTTAATTTATGGATTAATTCTAAATTAACTCCATTAATTTTCTGGTTGAACTAATCTAATTATTCAACTGGTTGGACTGATGAGAGAGAGAGAAACATCCTATATATACTCCATAGGATAAGGATGGGCAAAAAGGCATGTATATCTTCTATACACCTTTTCAAACAGAAAACTGCATACAACCTTTCAGTAATCTGTCAGAACGAAAATATTAAATCGTTCCAACCGACTTTGATCATTTACGAAAGTTGTAGATAATCTAATTATCTTTCCAACCCAATTTGGCCCAGCCCAATTGGAGTTCAGACCCGAAAGTTACGGCCGTTTTACTGACTGTATGTCAAACTGTCACACCCTTTCGGTATTTCATTAGAACGATACTGATACTTCGCTCAAATGAAATATATTACAACATGAAAGTTCTAGATAATCACATTATCTAACTAACCCAATTTGAACCATTCAAATCGGAGTTTCCTACTGAAAGTTATACCAGTTTTACTAATCTGTTTCGTATGCCCACGAACGCGTACGTTCGTTTGTCCTACGTATCATTTTAGCGATGATCCAAAACTGTATTTCCTTCAGTCTCCCACTCAGTTTCAGATTTACCTAAAAGGTACTCATGTATATCACATATACACTATATCAGAGAATCTGGCCCGCGTATCAAATACGCTAAAGCCATGCACATCCAATGTGCAAAAACTTGCAATCAAGCCCGACATAGTACGACTCGTTGTGTGACCGTGTAGGTTCGTTTAACGATGGCAGTAGGCCGTTTCCATGGCACTACAAGCCCATGAGCGGGATCTAGTCACTCCATCATGGCTACCCATGTTAAAACGAAAAATGATTGTGATCATTGTGCCTATCTCGAATAGCGGTTACTAGTTCTCTTGTTTGCGATATCCGTTAATCAAAAGGCATGGTAATAGTCATCCTTATAATTTGATTAACTATACTTATTCCCCGATTCCGAGTTGATTTAAAAAATTTCAATCGATATTAACCATTAATATCATTGACTCTGGCCAGAGATTTCGTTAATCGACTCATCGAGCGGCGCCTAAGAGATATCTCTTCCTTTCGGAATAAACAATTCCTATCTTGGAGACTCACATTGAATTCCGTGTTTCGGACAATACCCAATGATGACCTTTTTAACTCCCTGTTACGGTGAGCGTAAGATCATATCAAAGCATTGTGTTACGCACGTAACGCAATCAATGATCCCCTCAAGTATGAAGAATCTAAAACCCCATCCGTCACAAGTCCATCTATAATGACTAAACCATGTCATTGACTCGCGGCTTTGGTCATATCCAATACATGTAACCTAACATATATCTACGTTCCCGATTCGACAAGCATCTTGTCCCATGATAAGCAAAACATAATCATCTCCTCGGCAAACGTACTAGTGTACGCGTTCAGTCTATCCAATAATAGAAATGCTTCTCTCTTAAGCAAGCTGATCCGCGACTAGAGATGTTTAGAAATGACACTTTTAAGTGTGACGGTTTCGCTGCACATGGTCCTCAACCATGTCGACGTCCACACAAGTTCAAGTCAAGGTTCATGTAACAATCATATTACATGACCCGCACACTGTTTTCATATAAGGTGAATGCATATTTAAATTAAGTAAACAAAAATTTTAAAAGGAATGCATTCATATGGACTAAGTATTTGGGTGATACAACGTTTACCAATGGGTATCTCCATACCCATAACCTGCGAGGACTATCGTATTAGATAACTACACTCTACTCTCTTCTTCCTCCTCTAGGTATCTCCATACCCATAGTCATCGCATGACAGTCACGCGCGACTAGAGAGAGCGGTTTTGTAAACGGGTCCGCACGTTCCCGCTAGTGTTAATCATCATCAGGATTGGAACATTTCCAATACCTACGATCACATCTTTTCATAAAATTTCATGGATCAAATGAAATTTTCTGAGTATTGGCTAGAAGTAGTTGTGACCTCGGCATTTTTGGCTTGTACTATTGCGTCTCACGCAATAAACAACCATAAATCCGATAACTCGTTACTACTAGAGTTTGGTCATGTATCCTTGATCCATACCACTTCCTTTTGCGATTAATAACCGCAATATACTCGCCACCGTAAATAGAATCATAAACTATTGGTCTTGTGGAACCTTTCCACATAACAGTGTTTTCATATAAGCAAAACATGTACACACTTTGTGATCGAAAGTCGTGCTACATATTTGGACGTGCTTCATCTTTGGAAACTGTTGTTTGTTATAACTCTTTATAACCAACACGTCCTCCACACCATTATAGATAATAAATCCTGAATTCTTTGCAAAGTATTCAAGGATAAACTTCATCTCTATCAATACAAATCCCGATGGGTTTTAAATATACATAATCATTATGTATATATTTGTATAACCATTATACAATCACAAGAGTTAGTCTCATGTAATCGAATTACATTCAAACTCATGTGATTCCCATGAATTTTATTGACGGTGAACTAGACGCTTTATTTGTATGACAGATAGCCACATACATATCATGACAGATATAATAGATCCTAACATCAAATGTAAGGCATCATATTATTACTTTTCGCGCTGCTTGATGTCTCACATCGAGCCGTTGAAAATTTCTGCCATTCGACATTTCGATTTATCTCCTCCAAGGAGTTTACATGTTGAAAACCATTTTCAACAATATGTCGATATATGTGCTATAACATAGAACGAGGAACTTCTTAGATCTATCATATAGATTTTCACGCTTAATTCATAAGCGGTCTCGTCTAAATCCTTTGTCGTTACAAGAAATATAACGCAGCTCCCACTAACCTTCATGTGTACACAAAGTTTCCATTCGTTTCGACAATTTTATAACAGTTTATAATTTTGTCAAAACGAATATTCCAATTCCGAGAAGCTTTCTCTAATCCATCATATGGATCGTTAAAACGTGCATATCTTATCCCCGATTCTTATGAATCGACAAAACCGTAAGGTTGTGTCAAGTACACATCCTTTCATAAAATTTCTTTCAAGAAATTCGGTTTTGACATCTATTTTGCCACATCACATAGTCATAATATGCGACCATGGCAAGCAGAATTTCGAGAATGTGAAAGCATGGCAATATGCGAAAACGTTTCTTCATAGTCCGACTATGAACTGCATGAAACTCTTCGCAAAAAGCTTCGCTTTACATATATGCGTATTCCTATCCATGTCGGTTCTTCATATTGAAAAACCCACTCACATTTCACGGGTCTAACCCAGAAAGTAATGAAATCAAGTTCTGAACTTGATAATTTACATGGATCGAATCTCAGATTTCATGACACCATGTCATGTGGAATCAACTTTTCATAGCATCCTTGTAAGATATCGAATCATCATATGATTTCGATCTATCATCATTAGCCTCGATAAATCCGTATTTACCGGTTTATGATATAGCCTACTTGATCTACGAAAAATTCCTTTGTGTGTTCGACTTGCGTTCATCAACTCTTGATGAAGCCATGTCAACTTTCATCGGTACAATGTTCATTTTCAAATCACGAACTCTTTCGAGATTTATTCTACTCCCACTAGCCCGCATAGAGATAAATGACACCAAGTTCCAAACTTGTGCGCATCTAGTCCTCCTCCAAGAAGGCATCTCTTCGAGCCACGAAAATCTAATTTTCGTCGGGACGTTAGAACTAATACCCTTTAGTTACCTTAAGGATACACGAACAATTTCCAGATTTGGGAGTGAGTTTAACCGAAACAAATTTCGAAATACACTCACATCCTCAAATATGTACAAGTGACAACTTCGGAACCATTCCGATCCATATCTCATATGGCGTCTTTTGTACCGATTAGAAGGTTTATGGTCCATATCTTAATGCAACCATTCATTAGTGCCGCTGTCTCAAGGGCGTATCCCCAAAATATTTTTGGGAGATCCTATTGACTTATCATTTATCGAACCATGTCCAACATGCATTCATTTCCTCTTTTCGGACACATTTCAATGTTCCGAATAAGGCAATCGTGAAACGATTCCACAATCATAAATGATCATCAATATTCATAACTCAAATATCGCCTCTTCGATCCTATCGAAAGGTTTAGCTCAAATACTCGCCTTCTCGATCCTATCGAAAAGCTTTGATTTTCTTGCTTAGTTGATTTTGTATTTCGTTTTTGAAACTCTTTGAACCTTTCAAAAGTCTCCGTTTCGGCACGCATTAAATAGATATTCTCATATCTAATTTAACCGTCCATAAACATAACAAAATACTGATAGCCTCATCTTGCCTCGGAACTTATCGGATCATCTACATGTGAATGTAAGTTCCAATAATTCGTTGGATCTTTCTCCAACCATTGGAGAATGATGCCATTTGTCGTCTTGCCTAATAAATAAGTATCGCATTAATCAATCGAATCTAATTCGAATGATTCTAGCAATCCATCATATGGAATCTAGATACGCGAATCTCGTTTATATGGCCAAGACGACAATGCCAAAAGAAGCAATCAACTACTAGGTTTAATCCTCCTCGGATTTCACCATTTTTGAGTCATTAGTTTGGACAACTCCTTGTCCGAACTTTCTGTTTGGAAAACATTTTCCCAAAATACCCTTAGACATATATTTCTTTCGATCCCGCTTTTGAATTACAAGGACATTCACGCATCTTTATGCATTGGATTCCTCGGATATTCTGAGCATCTCCAATTCAAATTTAAATCGCATCATATGCAATTTCGGGATCGACTTATCTATCGAATGCATATGATATTCGGTTACGAATATAAAATCTCGTACCATCAACACACGAGTGTTAATCAAAGACCCATAAGGCGTCGTAAAATTAACCTACTCTTTGAGCCGCATCGAACCATTCAACGCGCTCTAGTTCTTGAAACTATTTCATGAGCGTTGTGTTTTACTTTCATATACACCCTAATTCTCAAAACAATTTTGAGAAATTTGCGTCTATACATGCCACCACAAGGCACGTAATATCGTTCGATTCCTTCTTAAAGTTTATCGAACCCGGCTTTCTCTAAAGCCATAGCATTGAGCCCCGAATCTACCATTTCCGTGTCCAACACGTTCCTTTAAGTCTAAGAACTATTCTTTGACTATCAAGGTTAATAACGGTAATTCCGGCCCAAAAGCCATCTATCATATCGATCTCATCGATATATTTGGTGTTGCTTGAAAACATAATTCTAAACGGATGATGAAGATTAACTCCTAATCGTGCGTACTTAATCTATATGCTTATATGATGAATATATGAATGTGTTATTTTTATCGAATCGATAACCCTCATACCGATACGGGACTCCAAGTCCATAACACTCAAGACCCATATTTTACGATCCTCCCACAAGTTGCTTTGGCAGACGAGTGGGATCTCGCTATTTAGGTATGATTATATCCAATCGCATCCAATGCGACTCTCGAACCTTTATAGGATTTCGGTGATGGATCGTATCCTATACAATCCCAGTTCCGTGTGTGCATCCTATCTATGCCCCGAACTTCCAATCAAGTCGGCTTTGGCCTCAACCATTACTGGCTTGAACGGTTAAGTCACAACCATACTCATCGTATCGTTCAAATAAACTACTAATAAGTCGGCTTTGGCCTTAACCCTTATCAATCTCTATTTAACGCTTGCCACCCCGTCGATGACTACAATAACCCATGTCGGCTTTGGCCTTAACCCATGTGAGACGTAGTACCGATCATAGTGGTTGTGAATATGGAAGGCATTTCCATGACTTAAATATTATGAGGGATCATGCCATTGCATGTTTCTAAATTCGTGACATAATCATATTATATCACTATCACAAGATTTGTAAATGCATATGATTTATTTAGGGGGATTAATTATTCTAAATAATTAATTATCTAATATGATAGAATGTTTGATGCCGATCAAATCGATATAAAGAACTCAAAATTCCGAGCTTCGTAGCCAAAGTTATCGCGAAAGCAAAAACAGCATCCAGAGAAGGGTCCGTTATAACGGACTTCCGCATCCGTTGTAACGCAAGGGCCGTGGGGCGCGAGAAAACCTCGTCCGGGACGCGTCCGGGGCGCCAAAAACTGCCCCCGGGGCGGCAGAAAAACTGTTTTTTGCACCTTTCGGTATTTCATTAGAACGATACTGATACTTCGCTCAAATGAAATATATTACAACATAAAAGTTCTAGATAATCCCATTATCTAACTAACCAAATTTGAACCATTCAAATCGGAGTTTCCTACTGAAAGTTATACCAGTTTTACTAATCTGTTTCGTATGCCCACGAACGCGTACGTTCGTTTGTCCTACGTACCATTTTAGCGATGATCCAAAACTGTATTTCCTTCACTACCAGCCGTCCCTCTCTCTCTCTCTCTCTCTCTCTCTCTCTCTCTTTCTCTCTCTCTCACCAGCACCAGCTCAAACTCCCTCCATTAATGGTGAGTTTCTCTCTCTCTCTCTCTCTCTCTCTCTCTCAACTCATCTCTCTCTTTCTCTCGATTAGTGGCTGAAATTTCAGAAAATTAGGATAGTTTTAGTGGAAATTGGCTGAAAATTGATGATTTTTAGATAATTTCAGCAAAAATTCGAAAATTTCAGGATTTTGGGGAGATTCTGGGTGCGGGGCGCTGCTGGGGGGCTGCTGGGGGCGGGGTGCTGCTTGGGGGCTGCAGGATTTTAAGGGTGCGGGACGCTGCTGGGGGCGGGGCGCTGCTGGGGGGCCGCAGGATTTTAGGTGTGCGGGGCGCTGCTGGGGCTGCAGGATTTTAATGGCGAGAGAAGCTTCAATGACGACGGAGTGAGAGAGAAAGAGAGAAAGAGAAAGAGGAATTAAAATAATGCATTAATGGGTTTGAGTTTAATTAATGATTAATGATTATAATTAAATGAGTTAATGAATGTGTAATTTAATATTATAAACTTTGCCACGTCAGCATTAGAATAATCTAAAAATTGCCACGTCACACTGCCACGTCATCACTTAACTGCTGACTGTGCAGTTAACTGATGGAAGGGACAAAAGTGAACAAAATCGAGAATTCAGGAGGCAAAATGAACAAAATTAAAGTTTCGGGAGCAAGTTGCAACAGTTCAGGAGGCAAAAGTGAGCTTTTTTTCTTTATAATTTGTAAACAAGATCGGTTTTTTTTTCTAAATTATCTCTGAAACTGTGCAGTTCACGCATTAAATGGTATAGAACAGGTCCGTTTTCATGGTGATTCTTCCTCCAACCTTGTCCTTCTCTCTCTCTCTCTCTCTCTCTCTCTCTCCAAGACTAACTTGTGATAGTCGGGGGAGATCTCCGTTTCTCAGCAAAACCCATAAAAAAATTTGGATCAAATTAGAAGTAAAAGAAGAAGAAAGAGATGTCTTTAGTAACATTGGTGAGGGATTACATAGATAAGATGCTGCACGATATCGCTGGGATGAAGGTCCTCATCCTCGACCCGCTGACGGTAATTTGAATCTAAATCTAACTATATGATAAACTCAAATTCGAATTTGTGTTTGCCTATCTCAATCTGTAACGTGTATCTGACGATTGGGGATCGAATTGCTGGTTAATTTGATGTAATTTGCGCTAATTTTGGGATTATTGATTAAATTAGACACCCGTGAAGATTCATGTAAAGAGAAACTAAGATATTAACACAATTTTCAGGAAAAAATAATCTAAAGATATTTTTTGCTTGAATTGCTAGTAATTTACTCAATTAGGATAAACAGGATCCATTTTTAACATTAATTAGCTCAATAAGAAGAAAAAACAGATACTTTGATTACCAATTACCTCATGCAATTTAACTAAACCTTTTTTCGCCCAAATTGGTGTGAATTATACAGGTGAGTATAGTGAGTGTAGTATACAGTCAATCAGATCTACTAAAAAAAGAAGTCTTCTTGGAGCAAACTATCGATAACATGTCAAAGGAATCCATGTCTCACCTCAAAGCCGTTTACTTCCTTCGACCCTCCTCAGAAAACATCCAAAAATTACGTCGCCACCTGGCAGCTCCTCGTTTCTCCGAATATCACTTGTGTACGTTCCTCAAATTTCTCTTCCCTGTCAATTTCTTAAAAAAACACGTCAAATTAATTATTAATCCCAATTATTTTCCAGTTTTCTCGAACATATTAAAAATCCCCCAAATTCAAGTCCTCGCTGATTCTGACGAACAAGAAGTGGTTCAACAAATTCAAGAATTTTACGCGGATTTCGGCGCAATCGACCCGTACCACTTCACGCTAAACATTAGTACCAACCACATATACATGTTGCCCACAGTGGCGGACCCGGTTAACACGCAGCACTTTTGCGACAGAACGATCGAAGGATTAGCCGCGGTTTTTTTAGCGCTGAAAAAACGTCCTGTTATCCGGTTCCAGCGGACATCAGACATCGCTAAACGCATCGCTCACGAAACCGCGGTACGTAATCCATAAATATTAATAAATGTGATGATTTTGTAATATTGGATATTTCATGGGGTTTTTTGTAAAAAGTGCAGAAGTTAATGTATGAGCAAGAGAGTGGATTATTTGATTTTAGACGAACCGAGAATTCTCCGTTGTTGCTTGTGATTGATAGGAGAGACGATCCTGTTACTCCTTTGCTTAATCAATGGACATATCAAGTAATAATTTATTTTATTATTTATTTATTTATTGTTCATAATTTTGATATTATTATGATTAATAAAATTTATGATGTTAATTTAGGCTATGGTTCATGAGCTGATTGGGATTCAAGATAATTTAGTCGATTTAAGAAACGTTGCAAATGTTCCTAAAGATCAACAGGTCCCTATTCTTTTATTTATTTTATTTTATTTTATTTTTGTAGATATGTTTTTGTAATTATTTTTAATGGTTTTAAAAATAGGAGGTGGTTTTATCGGCAGTACAAGACGATTTCTTCAAGGCGAACATGTTTGAGAATTTTGGCGATTTAGGAATGAATATAAAAAGAATGGTCGATGATTTTCAACAAATCGCTAAGAGCAACCAAAACATTCAATCTATTGGTATGTCAAAATTGCAAAATAAAACCTGCATTATGTCTAAATTGCAAAACATATTAATTTGTGTTTTTAATTTTTTGATTTTTCAGAGGATATGGCGAAATTTGTGAATAATTATCCAGAATATAGAAAAATGCACGGAAATGTATCAAAACACGTGACATTATTAACAGAAATGAGTCGATTCGTTAACGAGAGAAAACTCATGTTGGTCTCTCAAACCGAACAAGATCTTGCTTGTAATAGTGGCCAAGCTGCTGCTCTCGAGGTACTTTTTACATTTCAACCCCTCAAAAATCTCATAATTCTAGAAACATCCTTATTTATTTATTTTTGGGGATTTCAGGCGGTGACGAATTTGCTGAATAATGAGAGCGTATCGGATATAGATAGACTCAGGCTTGTTTTGCTTTACGCCTTGCGATATGAAAAAGAGAGTCCAGTTCAATTAATGCAGCTTTGTAATAAACTCTCTCGCACTGCCAAATATAAACCTGGTGTACGTACATAATAATAATTATTATTATATAATTTTAATATTGGTAAATATTAATTATTTTGTAAAATTATGTAGCTTGTTCAATTTTTATTGAAACAAGCTGGAGTGGATAAGCGAACTGGAGATTTATATGGAAATCGCGATCTTTTAAACATTGCTCGTAACATGGCTCGTGGTCTCAAGGTCAGTAATAATAATAATATAAAGTATGAACACTTTTTGCGATTTGGTCTTTGACAAAATTGAAAATTTGAAAATTTAGGGAGTGGAGAACGTATACACGCAACACCAACCTCTCCTTCTCCAAACAATGGAAGGACTAATGAAGGGGAGACTCCGAGACGCAGATTATCCTTTCGTTAGCAATCACTTTCAACAGGGCAGGTTGTGAATTTACCATTTTACCCCTCATTAATTTAATTTATGATTTATTTTATTTATATTGACTTCTTGAAAGTAGAGCGCAAGATGTGGTGATATTTATAGTTGGAGGCACCACTTACGAGGAAGCAAGAGCTGTTGCTCTGCATAATGCTACCAATTCTGGGACTCGTTTCTTTCTTGGCGGTTCCACTGTGCTCAATTCTAAAAAGTAATATAACTACTATTGACTTTTTATCTTTAAATTTGTGAACTGCATGTGATAAATTGGTGTTTTGGGTGAAAATGGTGTAGGTTTTTGAAGGATTTGGAAGAAGCGCAAAGGATATCGAAATCAAATAGCATGGTTTAATTATATCTTTGTTCCTTTGTTCGAGTTCAAATTGACAAACTTCGTGATGATTTTGAAAAATAGTGAGGTTTTGTATATCTTTTTACATAGTTCATGATTCTTGTGGGTTGTGTGTAACTAAGATCTTGTAATAAAATATCTTTTTTTTTTTAATTTGCTTTATTTTTATTTTTTCATTACTTTTCTTTATTTGAAGAACAATAACTAGTCACACTTTATTATTTATTGATTTAGCATCCTCATAATTTCTTTATTATCCTTATTTACTGTCATTTAAAATAATTGACAAAAATCTTCTCTGATTAGCAAATATAAAGTAACACCAACCAATATAATTTTACAAAAATCCAAATTAATAGCCCCCACTCATATTTCCTTAAATACAAATAATTGAATGTATATATAACGCTGAACTCCGCTTTTATTTCACCTCAAGTACATTCTAACAAAATTCTAGAGAAGTCATTTCAAATTACGATTTTGTCGAAGAAGAATTTTGACCGTTGCTGCCTGAAGTCATAAATGATTCTCCGCAACCACACTGCCCTTTTGAGTTTGGATTTATGAACACAAACTCTGACCTGTATGTATATCGAATCAATAAATAACGAGACAGGCCAATTGAACAAATATTCGAACTAATAAGGGGTTAAAAAGCAAAAATTACCTCAAAGAATCATCGACAAAATCCATCTTGGTACCAATCACGTGCATTAGAGCTTTAGGATCGATCAATATTTTCACGCCTTTGTCTTCTATCAGCTCGTCAAACTTCCCTTTATCATCTATATTTTTAAATGATTTTTTCATTAACGATTTAATTCGCATGGAAAAAGGATAATTTAAAAAAAATATATCAATTCAAGAGAATTAATTACCAGCGTAATTAAGCGTGTATGATAAACCATTACAGCCACGCGCCTTGACACCTAGACGAAGGTAAGACCGCTGGCGCATGCTAAGCAATTGCTGTATCCGAGAAGCAGCAGCATCTGTCAGAGATAACGCCTGTCTTCGTACTGCCGTCCCCGCTTGATTAGCCATTGCCTTCATTAAATATGCCATCTTTTTTTTACGCTTCTTTCTTTCTGCTTAGTTTTTATTTAGCCCCAATTATCAACCTGAAATTTACGATTCTAATCCGGTTTAATTTGATATTGGGACATCTAAACCTAATCAAAATTAAAGTTTCAATTTTTCATTTCTGGGTACATACGAAATCTCGATTAAGCAGTAATTGAACCCTTAATACGAATATAATTAAGCACGAATTTTAACAAATAATCGAACTATAAGCTGTAATTTCTACTAATTACAAAGACCGCAATGAAAATTGAGATAAAAAAATGACTGACCTTATCGAACAGTCGATCACACGCCTCTCTTTGCTTCTCTCTCTCTCTCTCTCTCTCTCTCTCGCTGGCTCGCCGAGCTCTGGAAATTTCTTTCTTACGGAAATTTGGGATGGTAAGAACAATTGCTTGTCTACGCCTGGTTCTCGTTGTCTTGATAGCCACAATCTAAATAATATATAGTATATTCTCTCAAAATCCGTGTGCATTCAAGTTTATATAGATCTGAGGAACAAAATATTTGCATAGACTTGGTTTAACGTACGTGGTTCCCTCTTAGTATAACTGACATGGAGATCCCACATGGAAGAGATATTAAGTGTATGTTATACACCGTGTCTACATAAGATTTCTGAAACCTTTTCTAGACCGGATTTTTATTTTATTACCGCCTCCGGCCCAATTAGGATGAGCCGGTCTAAATTAAACTGTGGGCCGGTCCACGCGAACCAGTCTAAAATTTAAAAGTGTGGACCGATCCAAACGAACCGCCCTAAATTGTTTCTTTCTTTGTTTTTATTTTTATGGTGGTGGTAAGGAATCAAAAAATGCATGTATATTCTTATAAATTATGTATATTCTTATGATGTATGTGTAAATTTTTATTAAATTACTTCGGTCCCGGCCCCTCCTATAATTACATTCTGATTTCGTCCATGGTGGTAAGCTAAATATATCAAAATTCTAATAATATGAGTAATTTCCCGAATTAATCAAAATGTAATATGAGTAATTTCCCAAATTAATCAAATATAATATTATATGTTTACGCAAAGCAGACAGATATCATATCATCATATCAGCAAATAAGTTTCATTAACTCATCAAGTACCAATTTAATTAAGTACACAATAAATAGGCACAACCCAGAAAAAGACTCACAAAAGCCTCCTCATGGTTTGTTTAAGCACTCGAGAGAAATTTCATCAAATCTCAAAATACAGACAGAACATCACAATTACAATTACAATTACACACTCAAGAGAAATTTCACCACCAAAAAGTATCAGTCTTTATTTGCTTGATCTGTACAATGACAGCACTGCACAAATGCTATCTAATACCACTTGAATGGGTTCTGCAAATAGTAATTGATAATAAATTGTTAAATATAAGAGCAAAATTGGTAAAAAAAATTAAAAATAGAGAGAAATATTGAAATTAATGTTTTTAATATTTTATATAATAATATATTTAATTAATGGGCAGGATAATTAGGATAATTATTAGAAGTGTCTAGATTAATTAAAGAGATGTATCTTGTAATAAATAGGTGTCTATTCAAATAGAAGTGTCTAGAATTTAGATAGATATGATGTATGGTTGAAATGGTGTGTGTAAGGGGATGTATAAGATTCCTATATAAAGCATATGTACTGTACGATTTTAGATATGAGAAAAAAAGATTAATCCAATGCCCCTGTGGGCACTCTCTCTTTCCGTGAGTTTGTATCTTTTCATTTACTGTGTATATCCTGCACTCTCTCTTTCCGTGAGTTTGTATCTTTTCATTTACTGTGTATATCCTGTGGGTAGTGAGTATCAATTCTCCAAAGTTTATTCAACAGAGAAAGTGTCCACGTGATAGTATATTGTTTTTTGATATTTATCCCCAACAACAAATTCCCACAAATATCTCCAATCAAAATGAAGTCCAAATTTTAACAAGAAATAGGTAAAAGACTTACAAGCTTGGTCTTCTTCTTTTTCTTCTTTTTGTCAATGTATGCCAAGATTTCGTCTTGTCGCGACAAAGTGTCATCAAGAGCCTACAACATTGTCATATTAAGTGAGATTAAAATAATACAAAATTAAATACAATATAATATAATTTGCCGTGAACTTATCTTAAACATTACAGATTATCGGTTCATTCTGAATAATTATGTAAAATCAGCATGTCAAGCGAGTTGTAACATTAAAATTACCTTCTTGGTGCTGGTGAGTTCCTCTTCGAGGACGTTAACACGATTCATGGCTGCCTTAAGCATATCCTCTTTCTCGGACGGGAACTCGATCGCCTTGATACTCAAAGCCACAACCTAACATACAAACAAAAAATATAACATAAGATCCATATACAACGAAAAAATATATAATATCAAACTTGAAATACTAATTTATTTCAACCTTTTCCTCGAGTTCCATAATCCTCTTCATCGCGGCTTGGTACTCGACCGCAGAGACGACTGAGCCCGATGCTTGAGCCTTCGCCAAAGTTTTCAAGGCCGTGGCTCCCGCAGAGTAAACTGGGCCGTTTATGCTTGCCTTTTTGGGCATGTTACGACTAGCACGAAGCATGGTCATCACGCCCATCACTATGGCCATAACGCCTCCGAATATTGGCCGGTTGAACGTCTCTTGACTTCCCTTCCTCACGTCTGAATTTAACATACAACATTATGGTAACTTAACTCTATTTGAAGATATGGTCCAGATTTTTGGACGATATTTTGTTAATTGAACTTTTGATACCTTTAGATAAGGCGAGCTTGTCCTCGGGTTTGTCTTTGCCTTTGTTTGAGCCTGCAACAACGGCCTTGTCAACCATGGGAATATCGTATGAATATTTTGAAGCAGCAAAGCTCGTCTTCTTCTTCAATAGTTGAATCTGATTAATCACAAAAAAAAAAAGTGGAGTGAGTTAGTATATTTACCTAAACGGGATTAAAAATAGATTAGATTTAAAAAAAAATACTTGGTATTCGTTGGAGCCGTTTTCCTCACGGACAGGGGAGAGCCCAGGGGGCTCTAACCCATTGCGAGACGCCTTATTGAATGACTCTTGCTTCTTAATCACAAAGTGAAAATTAAAATTAAGTTTTTATCCATTTAATTTTATATAAGCATGTGTACTTAACCAATTTAAAATACCAAAATGAAATGTTATTCTCACCGTAGGGTAAACTACGTCGTCCTCGGAAATGGTTTTCTCCTCGGCCTCAAACGGGTTAGCACTTGGCTTCCCGCATCGGCCATCACCATTTTGAACCATCTATCATTAAAATCAAAATCAAAATATTAGAAATGAATTAATTCAAATACAGAAATGAAATTAAAATGCTATAAAATTAAAATATACCTTGAGAACTTCAGGGTCCTTCCACGGGCCTTTGTCAGAGCGAAGACATCCTCCTTCGCAGTTGCATGTTCCCCCAAAGAACTCTGGCAATTCACTACAAAAAGAGAACAACAATAATAAGAAATGTAAGTACTAAATTTGAGTAATTGTTCCTAGGAAATTAAGAAAATTAGAAAAAAAAAATGTATTTTTTTTACAAAGCATTCTAACCTGGCATCAATTATTTCGAGCAACTTGCTCTGGTACTTGTTGCCAAGAACCTGAACAAAATGGAAGTACATAATTTAATTATACACGATTTGATTAAAAAAACTATGAACGAACGAAATTGAGTATGAGAGAGGGAGGGGACTAACATGAATTTTCGCCGTGGTCTTTGGGTCAAGGAAGGACTTGACTGTGCTCCAGAGCAGCCTGAATCCTTGACCAGCGTTAATGATGAACATGCGGTTCAATGTCTATTTCCAAGGAAAAAAAAAACCAATTCAATTATTAATCAAATATAGTGACAACTAATTGAAATGTATTTTTTTTTCACTTACCTCGGGATAATTGTCACCGTCGATTTTCTGGAGACGGCCTATCAGCTCCCTAGCTGTCTTATTGAAGTGCTTCATTCCCTATAATTTCAGTTATTCAAATTTTCACATTAGATAATAATATAATACAAAGTATAATTCGAACTGACTAATATACAAAATAAATAAACACATACGACTCCTTGGACATCGAGAATGGTGGTGCTTTGATCGATATGGCGCTTAGCAGCGATAGAGCAAGCTGGAAATTTAACCACAAACGCCCTCTCGAACTCGGACACGTGGTACTGCACGTATCGGTCCATTGTGGTCACCTCCATTAATTTATTCGCGTCAATTTGGCCGAGTCTTTCAATGTATACCGGCCTTCCTTCTTTGTCTACACCGTGGTGCCCTTGCGGGTAGTACTTCAACACTTCATCCACCTCCTTGAAATCAAGGTCCTATTTATTCGTTACATAAAAAATAGTTTTTAGTTATTCAACTGCTCGATAAAAATAATAGTATTTTCGAATGAGGAAAATAAACTTACCTCCATGATTGTATCTGCACCGAATTCCTTTCTCCAGTGGAGCATGTTGGTCCACATTTCTTTCGTCTTTTCAACGTCATATTTTCGGGCTCTCAGAAACCTATTTTCATCGACAACAAGAAAATAATATGCTTAATTTTTCACTTTTATCGAAGCATGTTTATTTCGCTGACCATGTCGACACAATTCGTTGACCACTTGTCAGTAAAAATGGAAAAATCTATATTTACCTGAGCATCATGTGATAATCATCATGGCGAGAGGGGAGGAGTTCTTCGAGGATGAGGATCTGACGAAAAGCATCGACAGCCTGCATGTCATCAGCATCTCTGACATCCTCGATGGAGACAGACATCACCTTGCTGCTCCTGCGGGCCCGCCTCGTCAGAGAGTTTCTGAGCTTGGCTGAGGCAGTGATGGCCTTCTTCTTCAAGGACACAGCCCTCTTCATCTTTCTCTGCTCACCTTCTTCGTTCGCTATTAAGTTCTCCAATGCATCTGACTTTCTATCTCCCTCCATGGCTGTGAATTATTTCCACCAATAAAAAGAGGATAATATATTTTTAGAGAAATAATTAAGGTAAAATCTAGATTTAAAAAATGTTAATTTGAAAATAATTACCAGGTGGAAATCGGTCATGAGGTCTTGACATGACTTCTGTCATGGTCGTTGTATGCGCTATTGACCAGACCTGATCTAAACATGATTTAGCATTGCCCAAATTGGAGTCATAAACTTATAATACAAATTTAACAATAATAGTAAAAGAATCATAAACTCATAATTCATATTTAAAGATTATTCATCTTCGTCGCAAATTATGTACCGAAATCAAATGCATTATTTAATCATGAAGAACAAAACTAAATGCTTTCGAAGTTAAATTGAAGAACAGAACCTCTGTTTACTCTACTTAACACTTTAGCTAAGAGCCATTTCCAAGTAAATGAAGTGAAAAGAGAAGATTTTAGCAAAACCCATGAATTATAAACCTTGCTACTAATCTTACATTACAAAATCACAACATTATTCTATGATTAGAAGCTTAATTGAAGTGGATCAAGAAAAGAAATCAGGTAAAAACTAGCAAGAAAAACCCATTCAAGAACACAAATCAAAGAACAGTGCTCCTATTACCTTCTTTAATCAGTATGAACAAAGCAAAATAAAAAGAGGAGATCACAAATGAATGAATTAGCTCTCTCACCTCTAAGACTCTAAGACAAAGAAAGCTTGTGCTGTTGTGCAAGGCGCTAATGGTGAAGCTTCCTCTTCTCCTTATTTATTAATTACTTTTAAATTACAATTCCAATATATCTTAATTCTTTTATAATAATAATAATAATAATTAACAGGCGAGGAGAGCACGTTTGTTACGAGAGAATTCGTCACATAACTCTCTCGCCTGCACCAAGTCCACACGTATAACCATACCACACTAATGGTGTTTTGGGTATGGTGTAAACCTGGTTTAAGGGAGAGCTAAGTCTTGTTTTTATCTATTTGATTTTTGATTTTGCTGTTTTTAGCGGTAAGAGAGAGAAAGAGGGAGTCATGTTTACATTGCGAAATGCAAGCCACTCCACTCTTTTGCAAACTAACGATATTTTTATTTAATTTGTTTTAATTAGGACTCGTTCAGAAAATAAGTTTTAAACAAAGTCATGTTATGTGTTGTTTCTGAATATTTACGGCCGTATTGTTTAAGTTAGGGTAACTAAGAGCTTGTTAAATTTGATTAATTAAATTTTGTATGAAATGTGAAGTTTTGTTCTAACAAAATGTTTGTCGTATTTTTTGTTGTATGAGTTTTGACTTGGAACTTTTTAATTTTAATCTAAATTTATGTTGCAATTGAGATAATAATATGTTTGTTTGCTATCTTATATTTCTTTTTTGTTGGCGAGCAATTATCTTGAATATAGTTTTTCTAATAATAGAGCGTCCGATCATTATAATGTATAATTATAGCAAAAATATGAAACTTTTCATTATCAAACTACTTGATTCAGGATTACTTTCGATTCAGGAAAATACACCAACAGATTTAAAATGTATTTTGGATCCACTTAATTGTTGAATGAAATGCTTTCCACAAAGAATAAATGATAGTTGATAATATTGTTTAGCTAATTAATTTAATAATATTCATAGAATATGCTAGCTGTTACTAAATAAAATCTTATGTACAGAATAAAGATTATGAGTTGTACAATAAATGAATAAAATAACATATTTTAATAAAAAGAAGAATAAAATAGCATATTTAAAACTTCTGATATTTGTATAATTAATTACATGGATGGAGACTTACTAGTTTATTTTTCTAATACTAAATGTAATAGCTAGCAAATTAATGTAATAGCACTATCATAAAGTCAATATTGTAATGGAATGAAATATATTAGAAATATTTTTTTGTATAAAGAGATTATAAATTAATTATATATAAGGAAAATAAAATATTTTTGACATAAAATATACATGTCAAACTCTCGACATCAAGCTTATTATACAAGCATGAATACTGAAAAATGTGTGTCATTCTCATTTTGATTTGGTTGGAGCTTCGAAATTAAAATGTTTTTAACATATTTTCTTATGAATTTCATTCTAATGTTTGTTTGCACACTAGGTAATGAAGTCAAGAAATGCTCAATTCCTTAAAGCATAGTTGTTCCGAACATGACTATCATCAAAATTTATGATTTTTCTTTATTTTCATGATGAGGAAATATATTTTATTTTCCTTTCCAAAATTTAATAGTTAAAATCTTCTACAAATAAACACATTTTTTAATTTTTAGAACATGTCACTAAATAAATAATTGTACCGACCAAATATGATATATAGTGTATCGTGGAATGATATGTCTTATTCTGAAATTATTTGTCATATTTTATATCAAGATATTTTTCAGAATACGAATCAAATTAATGTAATAACGCTCTCATAAATTCAATATTGTAATGGAATATTAGAAATAGTTATTTTGTATAAATAGATTATACATTAATTATTTATAGGCAAAATAAATATTTTTGACATAAAATACATATGTCAAACTCTCGACATCAAGCTTATACAATTATAAAGTATAAATACTAAAAAATGTCAATTCAAACAATTTAACTTTTAACTCAATTTACAATACTTCCAGTATTTTATGGAAGTTAGTAATTACCTCCCGATTATAAGAATGGATCTACAAAGATTTAATTGTGATATGACGGTTTGTAGCGCTTGAATTTCCATTTACGCGTAATTACCGCTATTGCACACTATAACGACGATATATCATTGATATTTAGTAGTTTCGTTTTACAATTATTTACCGTTATTTGTGTTGTAGAGGCTATTTTGATGCTATCTAAATCATTGAATACCAATCAAAATTATGTAATGAAAATAAATCTTGATTGCGGGTAAAAAACCACAATTGGCATTATTACAAAAAAAAATTCTCAACTGTTTTTTATTAGACTTTCAATTGTTTTCAGGCTTTCATTCATTTAATTTGAAACTCTTTTACATGACGTGTACCATTCAAATTAGACGAATATGCGAGTCATTTGGTATATAAACTTAACGACACAATTTCGAGATTAATCTAAAACTATCACATTTGCTAATTACATTTCTATTCCTAATTTTAAGACTAGCCTCATCAGCATAATAAAAAACAAGAGAAAAAAACTAGCTAAAATAAAACTATTCAAATCCTAATTTATCCTCAAAAAATTAATAGCGTGTCCGCCTTGTTGTGATCCGATTGATATGATGATCATATGAACAAGGATCTCGAAATTGTGTGTGTGTGTGTGTGTTTGTGTGTGTGTGTGTGTGGGGTCTTGAAGAACAATGATCATGGAAACATCACCGCCTCTTAGGATTTTTTTGGATTCCTCATCTAGAATTGGATTTCGGATCTTAGAAAGAAAGGATGGAGTGCATGAAAAAAAATCATTATAAGGAGAGGAGAGAGCCTACGGGGAGGCGTCGGGGAGGGCTCCCCGACCCCCAAATCGGAGTTTTTTTTTTTCAATGGCTATCTCCCTTTTCTTCTCTGATAACATACATTTTCAATCTTGACTCAAATTATTGGGATTAAGATAACTAAAAACTTGCAAATTAGCAAAAGGAGGCGTCAAAATTTTAAATATTTTACTAATTTAGTGTCATAGAGAAATGACTCGAATTTTTTTTGTAGGGATATAGACAAAATTTCGAAGATAACAAAGGGTTAAAATGAAAGAAACACATAAACCCTAGCCCACTTAATACAAATCCTCACTCTGATGCTTCCACTTGATCCATCCAATAATCATGGCGGCAGCACATCTCGTCTCTCACTCCCTCATCTCCTCCAAACCTCACCTCAAAAACCCTACACCCAACGTTCATTCTCGCGCTTTCCTCTCCATTTCGAACCGACCCATCAAGCTCCAACCCGTTAAGGCTGCCCTTAGCACTCCACCCAACGCCATTACCGCTCCAAAACACTGTTTCTCGAAGAAAGATGATGGATTTCTCTACTGCGAGGACTTGCGGGTTGACGAGGCCATGCAAGGAGCTGAAAGAACTCCGTTTTATTTGTATAGTAAGGACCAAATTACTAGGAATTACGAAGCTTATAAGGTTGCTCTTGAAGGAATGAGATCGATCGTGGGTTATGCGATTAAGGCGAATAATAATCTCAAGATTTTGGAGCATTTGAGAGGGCTTGGTTCTGGTGCGGTCCTTGTCAGTGGTAACGAGCTGAGGCTCGCTCTTCGTGCTGGATTCGATCCGACTAAATGTATATTCAATGGAAATGGGAAGGTCTTGGAGGATCTTGTATTAGCTGCAGAAAATGGCGTTTTTGTAAATATAGACAGTGAATTCGATTTGGAAAACATAGTCAATGCAGCGAGAATTGCAGGAAAACAAGTTAAAGTCTTGCTCAGAATAAACCCTGATGTCGATCCTCAGGTAAACTCTAGTCAATTTTTCCCTTCTTGTGATAATATACCATTTTAATCGTAGTTAAATGGTTTTATTGACAGGTGCATCCATACGTTGCAACTGGCAACAAAACATCCAAATTTGGAATCAGAAACGAAAAACTTCAATGGTTTTTAGATATGATAAAATCTTTTCCAAAGGATCTCAAGCTCGTTGGTGCTCACTGCCATCTCGGCTCCACCATAACCAAGGTTCTCTCTCTCTCTCTCTCTCTCTCTCTCTCAATAACCATCATGATAATATGCTAAAAGATCCAATCTTTTATTGAAAAAAGGTGGATATATTCAGAGATGCTGCAGTATTAATGGTGAACTACATAGACGAAATAAAAGCACAAGGATTCGAGCTAGAGTATCTCAACATTGGAGGTGGACTCGGTATCGATTATCACCACACTGGCGCAATTCTCCCCACTCCAATGGATCTCATCAACACCGTAATTCAAATTAAAAATCAATAAATCATACTTAATAGTATAAATATAAAATCAATTTTTTTACTTATATATCGATCTACTTTTTAGGTGAGGGAATTGGTGTTATCGAGGGACCTAACTCTAATTATAGAACCTGGGAGGTCCTTAATTGCAAATACGTGTTGCTTGGTTAACAAAGTGACAGGTGTCAAAACCAACGGTACCAAGAACTTCATCGTGGTTGATGGTAGTATGGCTGAGTTAATTCGTCCAAGTCTTTATGGCGCTTATCAGGTACGCCATATACAATGACTCGTAGTTATAACAATAAATTGTATTTAATCAAAAAAAAAAAAAAAAAAAAAAAAAAAAACAATAAATTGTTAATTAATTATTTTTATTTTTGTGGTAAAAAGCACATAGAATTGGTTTCGCCAGTTGACGAAAAAACCAAGGTGGCGAAATTTGATGTCGTAGGTCCGGTTTGTGAATCTGCGGATTTTCTCGGCAAAGATAGAGATCTCCCAACTCCTCCCAGGGTTTGACTTACTTTGGTTTTTGATAATTAAAGGTTTCACTTTGTGATGTGAAATGATTTGATTTGATTAATAGGGGGTTGGCTTGGTGGTGCACGATGCGGGGGCGTATTGCATGAGCATGGCATCGACGTACAATCTTAAACTGCGTCCTCCTGAATATTGGGTCGAAGAAGGAAAGGTGGTCAAGATCAGACACGGCGAGACTTTCAAGGACTATGTTCAGTTCTTCGAGGGCCTTTGATTTGGTTGAATAAATTGAAATTGCTTTGCTGTTATGTGTGTGTGTGCTTGATTTGCTTTTGTTCAATTTTTATTTGGGTTTAGGTTGTGTGGTGTAGAGTTGTTTGTTTTAGGGGGATAATTGTCGCGAATAATGCATTGCATTTTTAATTTGGTGTTATTATTAGTTTGCTAAGTTGGATTAGAATGAATTTTAGGGAACTATAAGTTTTGCATGAATTAGACTGCTTTGTAAGATCAATGATTGTTAAACACATACAGATTGAAAATGATAATTTCTGAAATATCAAATTAATCCCTTTTAAGAATGTGAACAATTTATCCTCTTATCAAAATTATCCCACAATTAACTGTTTAAATTGACGATGAAGAATTTTGGTGATTAAGGATAATTGTTTTATTTTGTATTCTACATTACTTTTAGAGGTGTGATTGATTTTACATATGTTTCGGCTGAAATAAATAGGTCATGAATGAAATAATTAGCAAGAAATGTATTGTGTATTATGGGGAGTCAGATAACTGAAACATCTGGCCAAATTAGCGTTTAGCTATAAGATAGGGAAGCATCTTCAGTTCATTCTCAGAATCATGTCGATAGGCGATTCAAAATGAAAGAAAAAGAGATGCTCTGAGAAGAAGAGTGGATAGGTGGGGGAATTATAGTCCTTCAAAATTTTAATTGTAAATTTCATTCCAATTTAGAAGATTAAATCAGTCAACTCGAATTGTAAATTTCATTCCAATTCCAATTCAGAAGATCAAATCATAGTCGACTATTCATTCACATAACAACAATCTAACGGATTTGAATAATTTTGATATTTTGTAAAGTTTCAAATAGATATATTTTAGATAAAAGTGAATTTTGAGGGGACAAATTTGATGTATATATACTAGAAATTAGCTCCCAACTGAAATTAAGTATGCAAAATTTTGCATTTATTGGCTAACTTACATATAGGAAAACAAACAGGTGAGATCTCCATTTATTTTAACACAAACACGAAAGGCCCGATAATCCTCTATAATACAAAAAAGAAACCTAAAAAGTATTAATTGCAAAAAACTCCCTACATTATTGAAATTGCGAAAAACACCCTCCATTTTTAAATTACAACAGTTTAGGTCCTTTAAAATAGAGGATCTTTTTGCAATTTTCAATACTGCAAGGTTTTTTTCACAATGTAAACTCAGTGCGGGGTCTTTTTTGCAAATCTCCAACCCAAAAAAGAACAGAACCAAACCTTGCGAAAAGAAGCCTAATCTCTCTTGATGGAAATGCATTTATACTGCTTAACAGTCTCGGTAATAGCAAGTTCAACAGGCAATCTCTCCATACTCGACGCCCCATAAAACCCATGCACGCCTTTCGTGCTCTTCAAAACAAACTCCGCTTCTCTGGGCCCCGCAATCGGCCCGCCATGACAAAGCACGATCACACACGGATTCACCCTCGCTGCCGAGTCAGCAATTTCCTGAACCAATTGCACCGAGTCTTCCAGCGTCAACGTCGTTTTCGCCCCGATGGATCCTGATGTCGTCAGACCCATGTGGGCCACAATTATATCCGCACCCGCTTTCGCCATTTGTACCGCTTCGGTTGGGTTGAATGCGTATGGCGTTGTTAGTAACCCCATTTTGTGTGCTTTGTTTATCATCTCCACTTCCAAACTAATAGCAAATATTAATGTTTAATAATAATATTAACGTAAGATTTATTAATAATTTTATGTAAGATTTATTTACGTGTATCCCATGCCGGTTTCTTCGAGATTTTGGCGGAAATTACCGTCGAAAAGACCGACTGTAGGGAAATTCTGTACGCCCACAAAACCGAGATTATCTATTTCTTTTAAAAAATAATCCATTCTTCTAAATGGATCTGTTGCGCACACACCTGCTAAAACCGGCACTCTTTTCACCACCTAAATACACATAAAATAATTAATCTTTTTGTTAAAATAAATAATAATAAAATGAATGTGCGACTAACAGGGAGGACTTCGTTGGCCATTTCGAGGACAATTGCATTGGCATCGGCGAATGGGAGAAGGCCAGCTAATGAACCTCTGCCAGCCATGCGGAACCTTCCAGAATTGTAGAGTACGATTAAATCTACACCACCTAATTCTTCAAATTTTGCGGATATACCCGTTCCTGCACCAGCTCCTATAACAGGAATCCCTTTGTTTATCTCTTGCTTTAACCTTTCCAATATTGATCTCGTCCTTTTCAAGGTTTCTGTCAAAAATAATTAATATTTTTAATTTTTAATATTTTCTTGGTTAAATTTTGCAGAGTATTTTTTTTTCTGTGGACCTGGTTTTGCATCAGGGAATTCGAGAAGGGATTTTGGAATTTGAGGCTCTGAGATTGAGGAGCATTTAATGCTCATACTAAGTCTGGGGGATTTTGGAATTTTAGGGTTTTTTATAGTTATTAATAAAAATTCCGTTACTAATTCATTAGCGAATTCTGGGTCGTTTATATGGTATGGAAGTACCTTAACCTGCATTAAACAAACACAATAAAGTTTATTAACACTTAAATAAGGGATTATGATTATATTATTAAATTATTAATTAAAACCTGATGATTTTCAGATTTGATGACAAGTTTCTTTAATTCTTGAATTAATGTATTTGCTGCTTCGGGATCATAAAATGATTTTCCTTCTGAATCTAACGCTGAAATTCCCTTTTGTGGCAAGCAAATCGTAAATTCCCCTTTTGATTTATTCAATTTTTCAGCTATAAATTGCGCAAATTTCTTGTTCTCTTCCACAGTAGTTCTCATCAAAGTCACCTTCAAATTCAAATTCGTACACAAGAAATACAATAATGTACAAAAATAAACTAGAAAAATGTTAATTATTAATTAATTCACCTGTTCGTTGTGGATATGAAATTTTCGATCAGAAAATTTCGAAGGGATGGTATTTTTGGCACCGAAATTAACCATATCAAGAGCTCCAACACTCAAAACAAATGGAATATTCCTTTTAATTATATTATCAAATCTTGATTCATCACAAGCCATAACTCCACCAACTATATAATCGGCAATTTCGGTAGTAGTAATATCCAAAACACCATCAATGAACCCTTCATTAACGAGTTGTTCCATTGCTTTACCTCCTACACCAGTTGCGTGAAAAATCAGCGTTTCAAATCCATTCTTCTTCAACTTCTCTTTCACTTCGTTAACACATGGAGTGGTGACTCCGAACATGGTAACGCCAATTGTAGGTACAAAGTTTTCCTTTATTTCTCTGCAATCTTTGTCCTGCAATTTGCCTACAATCATTCCAGCAAATGCATTCGCCGCATTTGCAAAAATGACCTTGCTAACGTTGTTAATTCCGCATATGTCCACGACCGAGGGGAATAACACCAAGTCTGAGGTGTTGATGTATGGTTCTGTGTTACCACTTGCAACTGTTGAGATGATTAATTTTGGGATTCCTAAAGGGAGAGAGTTTAGAGCTGGTGAGATTAGAGAGGTTCCTCCGCTTCCACCTAACCCAATTGCGCCTAGAAGGATCCCTTTTTCTAGTGAATCGGATAGGAATGAAGTTAGAGATTTGGAGATTATCGAGATTGCTTCTCCTCTATCTTCTGGAAGCGCGAAAGTGGAGCTTTGATCAAGAATCGTTTCTCTTGGAATAAACGGAATTTCGCTTGAGATTTGGGAGGTATTGTTGCTTGTGGATACGTCGATAATCGTTACTTGCACCTGCAATTACATCAAAATATGAAAATGAATTCACTATAAAGATGTGCTGATTGCAGTAAAGGCACTAATACTGATCGAATCGGAGTGAAATCTAACACCAGTTCTCAATCTATGGAATCGGAAACATGATTTAGTATTTTACCTCATTGGATCCGGCAGTGAAGGAATCGATAGCGGATCTGACACGATTGGCTAGAAACTGAAGCTCTTCTAGCTTGGTATCCGCCGTGCCTATGCAATAAACCTTCTTCGCCGTCTCTTTCTCCATTGATTAGCTCGCACTCGCTAGTATTTTTTCGTGAGCAAGAAGATGAAGTCTCAGTCAGTATCAGATCGGCTAGTCGAGTGTCAGCGGTACTAATAACACTTCACTGAGGGGAGATGTGAAGTTCACGATATGTATTTACGACTTTCTACTAATTGTTGAGGGGGGGGGGTGGTGGTGGTTCGTCCAACTAAAACTTTCAAGTAATTGCCACATTTTAATTTAGGAAAATGTTCAACCTCCCCCACCTTTTCCCTAGCACTCTTGATGTGCTGGCAGTGTTAAGCCGTAACACTGCGTTAAGCCTATTCATGTGCTGGCAGTGTTAAGCCGTAAAACTATGTTAATCCGTAAAACTGTGTTAAGCCTATTTATGTGCTGGCAATGTTAAGCCGTAAAACTGTGTTAAGCCGAAAAAATGGTGCTATTGATTAACACTATCCGAAAAAACGGTGCTATGGATTAACACGCATGCCCGTTAAGCCAAGAGTCCGATTTGCCATATAAAGGGGAGGAAAAAATGGTGCTATGGATTAACACTATCCGGAAAAACGGTGCTATGGATTAACACGCATGCCCGTTAAGCCAAGAGTCCGATTTGCCATATAAAGGGGAGAAAAAAATGGGGCTATGGATTAACACGCATGCCCGTTAAGCCAAGAGTCCGATTTGCCATATAAAGGGGAGAAAAAAAGGAGTGCTATGGATTAACACTATCCGAAAAAATGGTGCTATAGATTAACACTATCCGAAAAAACGGTGCTATGGATTAACACACCAAAACGATGACACATCAAGGCTCATGGGGGACAGGGGAGGGGGATGTACATCACGACTCTTTAATTTAAAAGCTTCATCCATTAATTAATGCATTTTATTTTCAAATTAGCTTGGAGTGTTAATATTTGCAACGAGATTTGTATTTTTTGTATTGGATATTTAGTTCACATGGATAAAAGAAATTAACATACATTTTGCAATTCATATATTTATTAATCTATTATCAGAATTAAACAAAAATTGGTTAAAACTTAAATTGATGCATTTAATGCTTCAACATACAATTTGCAATTCATCCATTCAAATTTAATCTATTATCAGAGTTAAACAAAAATTGGTGTGCCATATAACTATTTATTAGTATAAAGTAAACTATGCATAATAAGCATGTTCGTTAGTATTGATATCTAGTATTTTTTGAAAGATTTTTCCTTAGTATACGACTTTTTAATTTTTCTATAGAAAATGGAAAGAGTAACAATATGATCACACAATTGACAATCCTAAAAATCATTAAACTATTTATCAGCAGGCAAACCGGTATCATAAAACTATCTATCAGCAGGCAAACCGGTATCATAAAACTATCTATCAGCAGGCAAACCGGTATCGGCACAATTATGTGTACCGGTACAGGGATAGAGTCACGGTGCCGGCACATACGGTTGGCGCGAGGGAAAACTCAAGTCTGCGTCGTGATCATACAGGGGCTTTTTACCAAGGGATTTGTGGTTGTTAAGAAAAAGTAAAAAGATGCAAAACATGAAAAGGTCGCATGTTTGTTTAAATTTTAGACTATATGAATAATTCTCTAGTAACATGACACAACTTAGACAAAAGAAAATTATATTCCACAAACTCAATAATCCTTTAATAAAAGAAGAACTTGAAACTTGATAGTGTCCTTAAGAACAAGAACAAAGATAAACTTGGTAGTGTCCTTATGAGAGAGAAAGAGTTCAAAATTATGCTTAATTCAAAATGTGTTCAAAGTAAGAGAAATTTGCAGAAAACCCCCGCATTTATGTATACTTCATATTTATGATCATCGATTACAATTTGAGATAAATTATCGATGGCGGCACCAAGCCCTACTACCTCTCCTGTTGCTGGAAGAAGAGTCGGTCCCTGCTTCAAATTTGAAGGGCATTTTAGTCATTTCATATTTTAGTATTTATGTGAAAAAATAGTGATGGAATCTTTATGGGATATTCTCCTCTCACCTTGAAAGGGGTTCATCGAAGCATCATGAGTGGAATATTCTCAAAGCACTCCCCGCTAATCATTTCGACTCCACCTAATCAGAAACAAAATTAGAGTTTTGGTTAAAATTAAAATATAATTAGGGTTTGAAGAAAATTACAATAAAATTAAGATTTGAGCAAAATTAGGATTTTTATTGGTTTATTCATATACCTAGAAAACGAGGTTAAGAGGTCAATTTTTCCGTATAAGAATCCAACTCCATGGTCCCACACATCTGTTATTATTATTAAAAAATTATAATTAATATTAGAGACCTAATAATTATGAGAAAAGATAGGTTTTTTTTAAAGATTTCTCCATTATCGAATATTACGTGAGAGGAAGGAGTAAATAAAAAAATCAAAATAAGAAAACCATAAATAAATAAGAAATAATGAAAAAGTTGTGTACCGAGAATGTCAGAGACGTGTTGAATCGCCACGAGTTTAGTACTGTCAGATAATATTTTTTTGTGTTGGTGCAAATCGTGCACTTCTTGCTTAGATAACCCTGCATATTTCAAAATCGCGTTGTTTTTTTGAGTGACTATGGTGCTCAGCTACGGTCATAATTATCTGAAAATAAAATGAATTAAAAACAATTTGTAAAAAATTGAGGGGTAAAAATCAAATAATGAAATGTACCTCGTTGAGGGTTTTATGTTTGAAAGACCCCGAGAATAGGTGACCAAGTTGATAAAAAAAAATGGCGTTCTTTGTAAATACGATTTATCTACTTTAAGGGGCATTTATGACATTTTCCACTTCGCTGCTTGCCCTCATATGAATCTGTTGCTTTGGCACTATTATTTGTAAAGGTTGGAAATTCAAAATAATTTTATAAATTGAGACTAAATTGAGATTTAATTGGGTTGAAATGTCGTATAAATTGAATGGTTAAGTGTTAAATTGATCTTATTTTTGTCTTTTGCTAAGAAATTTGCAGAAAAGCCCATGTATTTATGTATACCTCGTATTTACGAAATTATCGTTGGTCTCGGCAAAGCCCTTTCCTGAGAAGCACGGATGTGGATGCAGCAGCGGTTATGATCTTCTCTTTTGTTGAACCGTCTCTTTAGGTGGGGCCCACTCTTCTTGATTCCTCTGCCGCGATTCTTGAATATCGCCCACTTGCTCTTCATCACGGATCCCACTTTGCCTGCCACGTCAGCAACATTGTTTCCGGCTGATTGGCCGGCCATCTTTATCTTCACACATGTATAATTTGTCAGGGAGAGAAGGCGCGTGCGGGTTATTGAATAAGATTGAATGTGTGGATCGGGTTAGCAAGAGAAGAAGGAAAGGTCCGCTGGCCCGGCTTTTAAAAGAGTATTAATTATCAAGAAAAAGAGGAAGAACACGGGCTTTTAATCAAAGTGGCTAAGAGAGTGTACATTGCCATAATAGACTGGAGACGAGGGGAGGATTACTGTGGATCTTCCACTGTGATTCTTGTTATTTTTACAGTTTATTTACTCTTGTTATTTACCTGTTTTTATGTGATATAAGTAGTGTGATGTATTAGGTTATATGTTACGTTATGCTTGTAAGAACTCTTTTTCTTTCTAAATTCTCCTCGTCTCTTTTCTTCTCTTCTCCGATTCTTCCCCAAATTCAATTTATCTCTTTTCTGTTGAAATTGAATTGAAGTTAAGCTTGAATTAATTAAATAGCTTGACATAATTTGATTAAATGGTTCGGGATGTATCTAAAATTCGATTGTGTTTGCAAATTAGATCATGATTTTAATATTAATTACCGCGAGTAGAGAAGAAATCAGACGCCAGATTTGTGATCCTTCTAAAGTCATTATACTGTCAGCAAAATAAACAAAATTTATTAAAATTCAAGCAAGCAAAATATCGACCAAACCCCAATTAAAACATCGAATTAGAGGATCGACTAAACAAGATCCCAATTGAACACAAACAACGAATGAAGTTATTGCGCACTTAAATGATTACAAATAAAGTATGATTATAAAAATGATCTAAACCTTGGCATATATCATAATCTGGAATGAATATGATGATGTGGTACAAATAAATTGCACAAAAATGAGTCAAAAATAAAAATGTGGGTAAATTATGAAATAACAAATACTTAAATTTTGATACCATATAAGAATGTTAATTAAGTGTGTTATTTAGAAGATAAGAAATAACATATCTAGAATTTTGGCGTTTTTGTGCGCAAGAAACAAAACGAATAAACGCTATATCATGTTTCTATTGCTTTGGTCTCCGGAGAGTTCCTTGGTACATTTTCTCCATTTTTTCCCTAGCAATTCATCTAAATCAATTTCTCAAATATTTATCTATTTATGATTTTTGTACACATTATTTTCATTCTGTAAAAAAAATATTGCAATTAGGATACCCATGCAGCCATGCATTGTTTTGTTTTGTGAATTTTTAGATATTTTTTCGTTAATATTTAGATTGTAATTTTTGTTAAGACGGATCAAGATTAGAATTTTCACATTATATACGATTTGAAAAATATTTTCGCATTCCACTGAATTGGCCTTCAAATGTTCTCCGGTGTATTTTGGAGCGCAATGCAAATGCATTCCGTCTTCTATTATTTGGGAGTGCGTTAAATCAACGTGCCGTAGAAAAATCACATACGGTTTATATGTTAATATTTAGATTTTCGTTAATTTTGCAATTACGATCTCTCTCCGTCACGTTACCACCCTTTAGATTGCTCTCTCTCGATTCTTGCTCACCTAGGGAACTTACATTGTCTTTGTCGTTCCAATTACCTTTGAATAGTGTTTGGCACTTGGCAGTAATTAGGAAAACCATTTGGACTTCTTTGTTTAGCAAATTTGAGTGTATGAAATTAGGAATAATAAATAATTACATTAGTGTGATTGAGGGTTTCCATTTAGGTGCTCTGTGTATTTATTGACTTTATGATTATGATAGGTCGTTTTTAAAGAGTATTTTGCATTGCATTTTTCATACTAGAAAATAATACCTTAGTTTTCTTTTATTTCTCCATTAGTTTCATCAGTAATTGTTCTTCCATATTTCGAATTTATTTCTAAATTTACTTTTGTTTGTTTTAATTTAAACTTGTCTCCAATCATTCTTGATTGTATAATTATGAGCCCATAAGATCTCAATTGACTCTCAATTTACCTACATCTTTATTTTGATTTCAAATCTATATAATTCTTTCGTGTTACGTCATCACATTCATTTTAATCGTTAGATTATGATATGTGACAAAATTTAAATTTTCTTAATAATTATTTAATGTTCATTATTTTGCACTATCTTGGAAACATTCTTAGAAAATTACACCATCATATATTAATGACGTGAATTATTATTATTATTTGTTAGATTCATGTTACACCAAGTTTATTAAATTATTTATCATTTCAAATAAGATTACATTATCAAATATGAATGCAATCGAAGATAAAAAGTTTATTAATCATACAATATATATTAGTATTATTTTTAAAAAAATTATTTCAAAAATCATCAATTATATTTGTTTTAGTTTTCTATTTATTTTGAAATCTATATTATCATAGTACATATCGTTTTTCGATATATCAGTATTTTTTTTAGAAATTTAATTTCAATGTCATATGAAAATAGAAGGATATTTTGGTCAAAATTTGTTTTGACAACATTCATTGTTAGTTTTTATCATTTATAAGGGATATGGTAAAGCCAAAGAAGATTTTTTTGAGTTTCCAAAAAGATTTGGGATTTTTTAAAAAAATTTCATAAAAAAATTGATGGACAATTTGGTCATTTGTATTTTTATTCTTTAAACTAAGTAAATTAAGTAAAGTTATAAGTTAAGTTAATGGTAATTTAAAGAAAACTTTAACAATAGAAATATATTTGATATTTTACAAGTTTTAAAAGAGTAAACTTGGTAAAAGATTGACAATTGAGAGGATATATTTGATATTTGTAATTTTGAAGGGAAAATTTTGATATTTTGATTTCTTATTTATAAAAGCATACCCGGAATTCTCCTAATATTAAATGGTGCTCGGTAACTTCCAGTCATCTCCATTTCGAATTAACTGGAGATGTCCTTTCATATATTCAATGTCCAAATTCCAAAAGTCAATCCACTCTGACCCACACACGTCCACACACGCACACACAACTAACTATGCAATGCCTCGTTTTACACCTTTTTGCAATCCCTTTTATCCCGTAATCTCTCGTGTTATCCTCCCAAATCATGCCACTTCCCCTTGTTTTTCCTTCATTTGTCAAAACCACACCGTTCAAATTATTCGCTCCCTTTCATTTTCAGCACTTAACGCCGTCCAAGAAAGGGGTTTTGAAATCTGGGCTTTGTTCGAATTTGTGTTTTGGTGTAAATTTGAGGAATTCGGGGAAGAGAAAGATGGCCAAATTGAATAAAGCTGCTTCTTTGGAAGAAGAAGGTGATTCCGTAATCGGCGAGGTTTCTTCTGATTCTGTAAATAGTTCTTCATTTGGTAGCTTCGAAACCACTGTCAATAAACTAGTAAGTTTACTTCTCAATTTTCGTTTAATTGCTTCATTACTTCTAATTAAATGAGTTATAATTGTTCAAATTGATTGTTCAAATTTCGTTTGATTTTACTAAATCAGAGCAAATGGGTAGTCGCTGGTATGTTTGCGCTTGTTGTAATTTGGAAGCACGATGCCGAGGTATTGTGGGCAGCAATGGGTACAGTGTTGAATTCATGGCTTTCAATAACTCTTAAACGGATCTTAAATCATTCGAGACCATCGGGCTTGAGATCCGACCCGGGAATGCCTTCTTCGCATGCTCAATCCCTTTTCTTTATTTCTGTTTTGGGCTTCATCTCCTGTATACTTGTTTTTACCGTGCTAAAAATATATGTCTGTTAATTTTTATATAATTAATTACATTTCTTTTTGCAGTGGTTCACTGGCTTGGAGTTAATTTCCTATCGTTAATCCTTGGTACCGGCATTCTATTATGCGGTTCATATTTGGTAAGTATTCTAAAATGTTGTCTATTTCGAAACATGAAAAATCACATTTTCTAACTTGTTTTTTTTCGAACTTTTTGAATTTTGAAAGTCGTGGTTGAGAGTATCGCAACAGCTTCACACGATGAATCAAGTCCTTGTTGGCGCGTTAATAGGTTCGTCAATGGCGATTATGTGGTTCTGGCTTTGGCATGCTTTTGTATTCAATGCATTCATTTCTTCTATTTGGGTTCGTGTTATTGTGGTTCTCGGTTCGGTATCTTTGTGTGGGGCTTTTGTTATTTATGTGTTTTTAAATTGGCTTTCAGACGAACGATAAATTTTTTGTTTTGTTTGTTTGTTTGTTTTCCATTATAGAGGTATTTTGTAACAAGATGCCAATTATACGTTTTTTGTATACTGATTGATAAATTTGTAGGCAAGGATTCATTAATGAAATATTTTTTTTGTTTTGCCCTTTTATTTCCATTTGCATCCCTGCAAATTGACCAAATATCATACATATCCCTACAAAATAGGAAATTTCCCAAGATTCGTATATTTTTGACGTTAGCATCTACATATTAGTTTAGAAATTTGAGGTGCCGATGTCATTTGTAATATTTTGTAACAATATTCATGGCATTTCACAAACCGGAGGGTTATATATACAAAAATTGAGGTTTTGTTAGCAAGTACATGTGAAATGTTACCTCCATTTTGAGGATGTTGGAGGATGTGAATAACCAAGATGGAAATTGTTCCTTTCATGATTGAAAGAGATATCTATCAGGGCCCCCTGATGAATTATGATTGAAGAAAATGCGTGGCCACGCTCAATAAGATTAACATGTGTTGTTAATATTAATTGAATGTTCAATCTGATTCTATATCGGGAAAGAGTTAAGTTGATTTAAAAATGATGACATTTGACCATGTCTTTGATCAACAGCTATCGTATGAACAAGAGAGCTAGAAATTTGTCTATTTGATAAATAGATTATGATCACAAATCATTTATTTAATTTGGGTAGTCATAATGCCTTGCTAGAGGCCAATTATGATTTACATAGTTAGATAGAGATTTAATATGCTGCCAACATTAAATAAACCTATAGGGTCACACACACAAAGACAAGTTTGGATTGGACACAGAAAATCAAATAAAGATGAAGATGTGTGAGCATTAGATGCTACATGCATGGTATTAATATTAATGATATCATTCATTTGATCAAGATATTTGTGAGCATTGGATGCCACAAAAGTGGTTGAATGATATTAATAGAGTTTGGAATTCTAAGAGTAAAAAGTAGAGATTCATTCAATCTTTTGGGCAGAATTTTACACTCATAAAATTTCGAATTTAGAGAGTAAAAAGAAGAGAAAATAGTTTTCTTAGAGAGAAAGAAAAGAGTGAAGCTTGGCTGAATTTCTTTGAGAAAGAAAAGAGAAGCAAGTAGATTTTCTGAAGGGAGGAAGAGACCGACTAGCATCGGAAGTCTTCACATCCAATTCGAACGAGTCGTGTGTGGATACCTCTAGAGTGTGGTGCCGATTTGGAGCATCGCTTGAAGTGATCGTCCTTGCTTCCTCAAACCAGATTTGAACTAAATATGAGGTATAATTTTGAAACTCTTCCTTCGTATCTAATTAGCGATACACAGATCCATGGCTTAAGGGGTTCGGGTAAATTCCGCTGTGCAATAAGGTTGCCCGAATTCCTAACAGATTATTATTCCTAAAATCTCAGAATATAAGACCCATATTAAATATATAACTCTTCCAACGATCAAAACCGAGTTCTTATGTGTCAAAGTTCTCGAAAGGGTATAATCGTAATTTCATTTTTATGATTACATAAATAAATATATGATAGGGTCTTATTTGCAAAAGTATCAACCCATTAATAATATTTAAAATAGAGTTCGCAAAATAGACCATTTATAGGTGTAAATTAAATGGTATGCAAATTTTAAAGTTTAGAGGGTTATGTTATAAATGTGCCCAACCAGCTCATTACATGCATGACTTTGGAGCCAACACTTCACCCATGCAATAATTGGGCGCCTACCACCTTATCCTCATTCAGATCCCTTCCATACATCCATTAACACTCATGAAACCCTAAGAAAAGAAAAGAGAAAAGGAGGAAAAATCAAGGAAAAGAGGAGATTTCGCAAAACGAAAAGTGCCATAATCTTCAGGAGGTTGAGTTGTGCGAGTTCGCAAGATCAAAAGAAGAATTCCATCCATGTTTCGAGTTTCTCCATTTTCACTCCATCTTGTGTGCCGTTTCGATTAATCTCTTGTTTGTCGAGTTTCTTTCCATTATGTGAGTGCTCCTCTCACTTTCCTCTTATTAAGAATCAAATTACGAGCGTTTCTAGACCTTACATGATAGTCAAAGGTTCTTGCTTTAGAAACCGTATTTTGCTTTAAAAATCGTGTTACCTCAACAAAATGTATATTATGTAGATTTGATCATCTATATATATGTAGAATTTTATTTGGATAAAACGTAATCCGGGCTTACGATTTTAGTGAGGGTCTTCATGAGGCTCTTTATATGTATGATTTGAATTTGTCTAAAACGTAAGCTGGGACTTGAGATTTTAGAAAGGATCTATGTGAGACTCTATTGAGGGAAAATCGTAGCTAACTTGATGTAGTGCAAAGTCCCGACCCATGAGGGGTCTGGCTGTCGTGCAAGGATATCCAGTCGTCGGGTGGATGTGTTCCCCTTTTGTTTTGTTCCAGCCCAAGTGTGATTCGCTATCAGCTCGGATTGGCACTTCAGTCGAGAGTTATTAGTGCCCTCACCCCGGTAAAGTATAATTAGTAAAATCGAGCCTTTAATTCAAACACATAAATATGCTTAAAGTATGCCAAATATTCATACTTCCAATTTATTGAGATTAAATACTTTAATATGTGTTTTGTGTTAATTTCAGGTGAGAAGGGCAAAATCTCGCAAAACCAGGACTGTGGATGGATCGGTCTCGTCGTATCGATCGATTTGATATATCATATGATGATATTTGATGGTAGCATGAGAGAGAAATCGAGACTTTAATTCAAACGGGTCAAAACCGACTCGTTTCACCAACGACAACAAATACCCTGACATGATTCACCCTCTCCAGGATTTGCTGTGGCAGCAAGATAATCACAGCCCTTGAAACGAGTCGGTAGTTGCTCGCTCAACTGACCCACTACTCCAAAGCACGTACGTGAGTCCATACAGAAAAAGCCAAGCAGTCAAACCAACGCTTGTGTAGCGATTCATGTGGCAAGTCGAATTTTCCTTCTACAATAACCCTTTACACGAGGAGCTTCACAGAACCAATCACAGGAGATCGCTAGTCCAAAGTCAAAAGCATCTGACATGCTTCAGATTTCGTACGACTCGCTCCCATGTGATCCGCGTGCAGTGACTCAGTAAGAACTATACAACTTGATCCTTTACACGGAAGACTACACGAATGATCTGACGGAAAATCTCGTCTAGTTGGATGTAAAGTACAGTAATGATTAAGTGATGATTACTGACAGCGCATCATTGCTTCATGATTATAGTTCTGATCCTCTGTAGCGTGTAACTCGTGCAGCTCGCTCTGCAGACCACTCCTCTCTCTACTCTCGCTATCTTTGCACGATCGACCACATCAGTTCTGCAACAGAAAAGCAAAGAGAATCATTAACTTTTCCAACAGATTTGTTTTATCCGATTATTCTTCTCTCCATTAACTTCTTACTCTTCCTCTCCATTACCATCCATACAACGAATAAAGAGGGAATTAAAGGCCACGGGTTCTCTCCATTACGTTATAAATAGAGGTGAACTAATTTTTTTACTGAATTTTCGGATGAATTAAAATGAATTATTCTGGATCTTGGAGAAATATCTTGAGGGGTATTTTTGGGTTTTCTCACTCATGCATTGGCCAAATTGGATGAAATTTCGACCCTTGGATTCAGTGCGACTTTCTCTACCTACCTATACAAGTTGCATCCTGAGATATGGAATTTTTGGACTCTTTTCCCCTCTTTTTTCCTATAAATAAAGTCCAAGATCTCCCTCTCAGATCATCCAATTTTCTCCATTCTCACCTGAACAAGATAGCCATTTCTACTTGATTCTCCATCTCTCTCCAAGCTCTTCGTTGAGCCATTTTCGCCGAGGAAATCGTGTCTTGACACGATTTTCGAAGCTTTCTCGAGGATCTTTGTCCTCTCTCGCTCTCCACGAGTCTCGAAGTTTCCCTCCTATTCCCATCATTCCTCTCAAGACGTGACGGAGCAAGGACGACGCCAAGATCCAATCTTGGACATCTTCAAGCTTTATTTTCGGTACTTTCTTTACTTTTTGTTTCTTTTTTTTTGAAATTGAGTAGGAATTTAGTTGAATCTTGTAGACATATTTTGTGTGATTAATCTTGATAATTCAGTAGATCTTGTGTGAATTTTGTGAATTTTATTTCGAATTATCTCCATTTGTTTGTATGAGGAATAACAATAAAAAGTAGATCTATTTGAATCAACTGTTAGAAATAAATTTTGAATTTAGAAAAAAAACCTTTGTTCATGTCATCTTGAAGATCTCTCTGTCTAGTTTCATTCATTTTATCACTCAATTTGAAGTAATTTCCAAATTGTTATGGATTTTACAAGTTCACTTGATTAGGCAACTAGATCTTACAATAGTTTCTGGACGTTTTTGACCCTGCTTGTTTGTACCTTTTCAAATCTGAAAAATTAGAAATCTTGCATCATTGGTTGTATTTTTAAGTCTAGTTTCATAATCTTCTTGTTTCATTCAATTTCGTGGAATTTCCTATTTGATATGATTTTTTTAATATAATACATGCAATTCTTGAATTTGCGCATCATTGCATCTCAAGAGAATAATTTTGTAGATCCGAATTTTGTGAATTAAGACTTGAAATTTTGAACATCTGTTTTTAAGATCTGGATATTCATTGTGTCAATTTTTCATAATTTTTTGGGTCACTAGAAACAATTCTTGAATTAAAAATTCAATTATACGCAAAATTTCCTTGGAACGAACCTCTACTTAGCCTATTCTAGTAGTTGTTTAAAAATAATTTTTGAGTAACTCGCAAGATTGAATTAGAACATTTAAACAACCTATTTTGTGAGTTATCAATGTCGCATATGTGTTTATATGTTTTCGCTAGGTCTATTTATGTTTGTTTGTATATGTTATGGTGATGCATGTATATATATGTATGTCGTTGTGGAATTCATGTTTTTGTGAAATTATCATATAAGAGCCTGTGGTATACGAGTTGTATACTGGCGGGTTGATGCACCCTTTTTCATTTTATTTTGGGGTGTGACAATTTGGTCATTTGTATTTATATTCTTTAAATTAAGTAAGTAAAGTTATAAGTTAAGTTAATGGTAATTTAAAGAAAACTTTAACGATAGAATATATTTGATATTTTACAAGTTTTAAAAGAGTAAACTTGGTAAAAGATTGACAATTGAGAGGATATATTTGATATTTGTAATTTTGAAGGGAAAATTTTGATATTTTGATTTCTTATTTATAAAAGCATACCCGGAATTCTCCCAATATTAAATGGTGCTTGGTAACTTCCAGTCATCTTCATTTCGAATAAAACTGGAGATGTCCTTTAATATATTCAATGTCCAAATTCCAAAAGTCAATCCACTCTGACACACCCACGCCCACACACGCACACGCATGCCTCGTTTTACACCTTTTTGCAATCCCTTTTAGCCCGTAATCTCTCATATTATCCTCCCGAATCATACAACTTCCCCTTGTTTTTCTTTCATTTGTCAAAACCACACCGTTTAAATTCTTCGCTCCCTTTCATTTTCAGCACTTAACGCCGTCCAAGAAGGGGGTTTTGAAATCTGGGCATTGTTCTAATTTGTGTTTTGGTGTAAATTTGAGGAATTGGGGGAAGAGAAAGATGGCCAAATTGAATAATGCTGCTGCTTTGGAAGAAGAAGGTGATTCCGTAATTGGCGAGGTTTCTTCTGATTCTGTAAATAGTTCTTCATTTGGTAGCTTTGAAGCCACTGTCAATAAATTAGTAAGTTTACATCTCAATTTTCGTTTAATTGCTTAATTACTTCTAATTAAATGAGTTATAATTGTTCGAATTGATTGGATAATTTCGTTTGATTTTACTAAATCAGAGCAAATGGGTACTGGCTGGTATATTAGGGCTTGTTGTAATTTGGAAGCACGATGCCGAGGTATCGTGGGCAGCAATTGGGACACTGTTGAATTCATGGCTTTCAAAAACTCTTAAACGGATCTTAAATCATTCGAGACCGTCGGGTTTGAGATCCGACCCGGGAATGCCTTCTTCGCACGCTCAATCCATCTTCTTTATGTCTGTTTTGGGCTTCCTCTCCTGTATACTTGTTTTTACCGTACTAAAAATATATGTTTGCTAATTTCATATAATTAATTACATTTCTTTTTGCAGTGGTTCGCTGGCTTGGAGTTAATTTCTTATCGATAATGCTTGGTATCGGCACTCTATTATGCGGTTCATATTTGGTAAGTATTCTAAAATATTGTATTTCGAAACATTAAACATCGCAATTTGTAACTTGTTTTTTTCGAACTTTTTGAATTTGAAAGTCGTGGTTGAGAGTATCGCAGCGGCTTCACACGATGAATCAAGTCCTTGTTGGCGCGGTAATAGGTTCGTCAATGGCGATTATGTGGTTCTGGCTTTGGCATGCTTTTGTATTCAATGCATTCATTTCTTCGTTTTGGGTTCGTGTTGTTGTGGTTCCTGGATCGGTATCTTTGTGGGGAGCTTTTGTTATTTATGAAATATACTATAAACCCCGCTAAATAAACCCCCAATCTATCCTCCATATATTAATTAAGAAGGTAATTAATGCAACAAATTTCCTAATCAACCAATTGCGGGTAAAGTGCGGGTAAATTGTGGGTGGTGCCTAATATTATTGGTTATTTATGTCTTTTTAAATTGGCTTTCAGACGAACGATAATTTATTTCTTAATTTTTTTTTTCCTTTTTCGTTATAGAGGTATTTTGTAACAAGATGCCAATTATACATTTGTCTGTATACTGATTGATAAATTTGTAGGCACGAATTCATTAATGAGAATATCATACATATCCCTACAAAATAGGAAATTTCCCAAGATTCGTATATTTTTGACGTTAACATCTACATATTAGTTTACAAATTTGAGGTGCCGATATCATTTGTAATATTTTGTAACAAAATTCATGGCATTTCACAAACCGGAGGGTTATATATACAAAAATTGAGGTTTTGTTAGCAAGTACATGTGAAATTTGACCTCCATTTTGACCTCTCCATTCTATCATTCTATGTTGTGATGTTATAGACTTTTAGATATGTATCTAGGAGAAGCAAAAATATAATCTACAAGAAATAAATGAAGTGAAAAACAAAACAAAAACTAGAAAAATCATAATTAAAAGAAAAGACTATCAAACTATTAAGCATTTCAGAGATTATTTTGCAAATGGAGACTATCCAGTTCCGATCCCACTGGAGACAACTCGCATTTCTACCGTATCAAAACCTTTAATTTAAATCAACCCAACAAAAACAACAAATAAAAGAAAACTTCATTTCTGTACACCATTTTTTCTTTCTTTATAGAGCTCGCTATATTATTCAGGTGAAAAAAAACAGCAGAAAAAAAAGTATACTATTATCTAATTCTTGCTGGCGGTGCTAATGGTAGACGATGACGAGTCTTCGTGGTCGGTTTGCACGGATGTCGATGCGGGAAGAAATGACCACGCAATGGCCGCAGAGCTGAGCGTCACGGCGAGTCCTATTGAGGCATAGAACCATTTTTGCCTTCTCTTTTTCTTGTTCCTCTCTTGCCTCGCCATCTCTGTTCAATTATTATAAATTAAAAATAAGCAGGTATAAAATTGCAAAGAAGCCCTTGTATTATACTGATATTGCAACAAACAAAAAAAAAAAACTTGCATTATTAAAAAATGCAAGAAAAATCCTAAAGATTGTTTTGTTTTTCTTGCATTTTTTTATAATGTAGGGGCTTTTTTGTTATTGTGCAAATTTTTATAATGTAGGGACTTTTTTGTAATTATGGATTATTAACCAAAAAAAATACCAATAGCTTCTTGATTCCTATGATTCATCTCTCTATTGGCGGCTTCGTAATACTGGACGCGGTCTACGAGTCTACTAATCTCAAAATTCTTCGCTTGAATCACGCTCTCGATTTCCTCCGCCACCTCAGCCCTAGAAATCCCTCTACATATCGCGTCATTCACAACCCTCGAAACCACAATTTGCTTGTACAACTCCACCACAGGATCGAATTCGAATTCAAAATTCGACTTCGAATTTGAAGGAGGTGGAGGGAGATTGTAGCCGAGGAGAGAGAGGTGGTGGCTTAATCTCGACCATTGATTTTTTAAAATCTCGAACGATTCTTCGGCTTGTTTTCTCTTCTCGATCTCCATCAAAAGACTCAGTCTCATTTCTCGCAATTCTTCTTCGATACTATTTCCTCGATTCGAGGAAACATCGCTTGAAATTTCTTCGAACGCGTCGTAAAATTCACCGTTCGGTGTACCGGGTTTGAAAGATCTCTCGTTCGAAGTTCCATCTTCGCTTATATTACTCATGGATTCGTTGAATTCGAAAAAATCTTCTACATCAGATTCTCTCTCCACATTATCGTTCTCGAGTTCCTCTTCTACTTCTTCGATTTCAAGCTCTTTCCCTCTCTCTTCCTCAACTCTCTCTGGCAACTGGACGCCTCCATTGATAATATTTTCAGGGGTTTTGTCGTTTAAAAGACGGGGTCCACGTCGTTTGTGATTTATTATGTAAGGAGAGACGGGAGAGAAGGAGGAAGGAGAAGAAGCGGAGGAGTCTGGAGGGAGCGGTGTGGTCTCTGGTGTGGCGTATAGGGCGGGGGACACCTGGCGATTTCTGATTGGTTGATCCACTTCGACTGGAGCCTGTGGTGGTTTCTGGTTGTGTGAACTGGGCTCGAGAAGTCGATCGAAGGCTATTGCAGCAAAGGTAGGCATTGGGGAACTATATTTATGGAACTGTTGAGTTTAGTCCTTGAAATTGTTGATATTTTCACATAGGTAGTTCCTGAATCACAACAAAGAAACTGGTAGAATGAAGCTATTAGAGATTAAATTGAATGAATGAGCAAAAAAAATAGTGAATCTATCTAGAAGTGAAAAGAAATATATAGCAATTACCACACATATCACATTCTTCAGTGTTATTATAGAAGTTATAACATGTGAAAAGACAAATTAATTGATTCTTAAACTGAAGAACAAGCTGGCAAACCATGGAAACTACTCAAAGATCAGATACTTACCGAATCATCAAGCAACTACTAAAGCATCAGTATTTCTCAGGTCAAACTCACTGATCTCATAAAAATAAAAAGGCAACACAAGTAATTTCACTTTTCAAATTGTAAAACAGCAATTTACTAAAAGAAAACACAAAAAATCAATCCTAATCAGCACAGAAACGGAGTAAAACAAACAAAAATCACAATATACGTACCTGAATCGAGAAAATACTCAGCTAGCTCTCCGAAAACCCCAAAGCTGCGCGAGCAAGTACAAATCAGCAGTAAATCAGAAGATTTGATAGTAACGAATCAGGATAGAAGAAGCACGTCGATCTCAGTGTAACCCTAACTGGCGGCAGAGGAAGTTCTCTCGCCTCCCTAATTATAGATCGCTCCAGAAACTAGCCTGCCTCCCGCGCCAAGTAAAAGGAAACCCCATCTCTTCTTCTTATTATTTTACTTATACTTTGATATTCCTTGTCTTTAGCACAAGTCCTAAAGACACATTCTTAATTTGTCATTTACACCTGTTTCTGTACACCAGGCCTTAATCCGACCGCGACTTACATCTCTTAAGTGCGAGCCGAGTCTGTACAAAAGTATATGAAGCACTCCACATTGGAAAATAGTCGTTGTCATATTTGCACAGACACGGACTTTGTCGTACCGTATGAACCGGAGTATGTTTTGTTTGTGGGGTTCTAAGAAGTCGAATCGGTATCGGCCAATCAATAAGTTGATTTTTTAATAAAAAAAATTATTATAACATTGAAACGAGCATGGACCGGGTATAGGGAAATATGGTTAGAAGAGGTGGAGGGGAGGGTGAGGCACGTGTTGAAGAATGCTTAGGTAGGTCGAAGACTCGAAATATGAATAATTTGGGTTTTCATTGACCATGCAAAATAAGTGTTAATAAAAATAAGGGATGATGGGGCCTTTAAAAGGTAGTTGAGGAACAACCCAACAATTGTTGGTGGTTTGAACGTGTTCGAATTCAGACTCAACGTTTCCAGGAGGGAGATTTGTTTGCTCGATTTGTTTTGAAGTAATGCGTGTAACGAGTAAAAACAGATGAAAAGATTTTAATGAATGATTTCATTTATCCGGTCGAGTCAAAAGAATTCGGTCAATTCAAGTCGAACTCGACCGGTATATTGTCGGGCAAATCACTGATTTTTTTTTTAATGTTTGTGTGATTATATTAGATGTTGATTGGGAAAATCAAATTAACGGACAGGTGAAAAATATCAAAATAATATTGAAATTCAACTTTCATGAAAGAAAAAAGAAAATATCAATTTAGAAGAAAAAACGTCGTTGTGAAGGTCCATTGCAAACTCCGACTTTTGCATTGATTTTTTGCAGTTGTAATTGTTCATCTGAAAAAATAACATAAACAAGATTAATTCTAGAGATCTGTAAGAAAATAAACTAATATTTTTCTTGGAACAAAAAAACTAGATGTCTTGTATTTATACCCAAACTCGAGAGACATTGTCAAAATTGATCGTACAACATAACATTTCTTATGCAAATACCCAAACTCGTGCACGTGAGACTGACTTGTGAGTTGTTTTCTTATATTTTCATAATAAATGGAGAGAATTATTCTCATATGAAATTGTCATAATAAAGAAAATATAATTCATCACTTCCATTTATAGACATGTTAATTTGCATGGCTTGTATTTATGGCATTCATTTTTTCACAAACAAATAGTATCCTAGATATAGTGAATTGCAACTACAAGAAGGTACTTACAATTTATATTTTACCTTGAAATTTCATCATAACTTCAAATTAATGGCTCAACTTTGTTTTCTTTCAATACTTGGTCAAAACCAACATTATAGAATATGAATTATGTTTGTATTTTTAGTAGTGATAGGTCACAGGCCTCCCTTTTTTTAAAACCCGCTTTCATAGATTTCAGTTTTTAGGTTTAAATTCAGTAAATATATGTTCAATTTAGGTTCAATTTAAGTTTAAATTTAAATTTTAATAATTTAAGGTTTGTTCGATTTAGGTATTTCAACAATTATCTTAGTTATTTCAGCAATTATTTTGGTCAATTTAAGAAATTTTAGGTTTGTAATTTCAGCAATTATGTTGGTTATTTCATTGACATTCAGGATTTTCAGCATAATTTGATTAAAATTTAGGGGTTTGCATCAAAATTTAAGACTTATTAAGATTTTTTCTCCAAAATATAGGGTATGCGACAAAATTTGAACAAAATCGAGCTGTTTTTGAGCAAAATTTTAGAATTTTCACTAAAAATCTGTTTTTTTTTCCACTAAAAATCTAGGGTTATTCGACAAAATTTTAGTAAAATTTGAAGATTTTTCATCAAAATTTTGGAAAAGACAGTTTTAGCAAAATTTCGACACGTATAATATTCGTTTTAGTTTCTTCAGTATATCGTAATATAGTCGTCAAAGGCCTCCAAAAACTCAGGACCGGGCCTGTGTGGGACTTACATTTACTTTTACGAAAAAATAATACGTATGGACCATAGTGACACACGTTTGATATCACTGAAAATACAAAAAAAATATCTCGGCCTATAATTTAGAAATAATAAATCAAATTTATTTAGTCAATTAAAAACAAAATTTAGAAGTACTCTCTAGTGTATGTGTCAATGTAAATATGCGCTAACTTTCAAACACTTTAATTTCGCGATTAATTTTTTTTCTTTTGAAATGAAAATATAAACAAATATCAATTAATTTATTCACTCTTCCGGGCTATTAGTTTTCATTACAAATATTAAGTACGATGCGCCATATTTCATTTCTTAGTATATTTTTTTAAGTTAATCCAAATTATTCACGAACATAAAGCAAAAGATTAATCATCTTGATCGAGATATAAAATCCACACACACACACAAAAGTGAAAATAACACGAAGAAAGATGAAATCGATTCATGTATTCATTACATGAAAAACGTGCAACTAAAAATAATTAACGGTAGTCGGTAGAAAATTCAGAATCAAATGGATGTTTGAACGAATAGTTATGATTTGATTTGATTGATAGATACTAACATTTTAATAACTACGTTTAAAAATTATGTTTTTTCAATTTACACGTAATGCAAAACTCTATGCAAACAGATAATGAATTATAAAAAAAACGAGTAAATGGAGAAGGCTCGGTGATCCTCCATTCATTGGTGCCAATGAAACTCAAATCCACAACCTCTTACAACATATGATTTCTTGTGTCTCACAACCAATCACTGGGTCACGAACCCATTGGCAGATAATAAATTATAAACTAATACAAATAATAAAACTATGTTTATACGATAAAACACTAATTTCATCATGCATCACGAAACAATTATATCAATAAATATTTCAAACATCTATCACTTAATTATGTGCAAATAAATAAGTTTACTCAATATATTATGATTTCTTATTGTTTATTTCATGGCATCGGTATTTTTTAATACGTAATTAACCATGTATTCCTCAACCGCTACACGGTAATCCGTTGTGCTTCTTCCAAATGAGATCAGAAGATTGATAACAGAGATATATTTGAATGGGACCTTCACTGGGGCTTGGTCCGCAAGAAAAGCGGTGGCCACCAGGCCACCTCTCTCTGGATATTTTCTTGTAAGCTCCTCTCCATTCATCTCATACTGGACGAATTTATTTATTAAAACGATGAAACACAAATACTAAGTAAAATGAAATTCATACCCAAAAAAAACTAATAAAAAATTGAAATAGTTGCTCTCATTTGAGATCTTTTATTTTTTTTTATTTAACTTTTAGGAAACGCAAAATATGTGTTGTTTCTTCTAATTTTTTTTATTTATCATATGTTTATAATAATTATTTTCGTATCAAAATTCGTTCATATAACAAACATCAATCGCATGTAAATATTTTTCCGACAAAATATCTTTATCGTGGATATAATTTTTTCAAGATATGTATTCTTATATTTAGTGTGAATACAAAGTTTTTTATGTCAATATACCGTTTAATCATTGATATATCGAGCGTGAGCGCGCCGTGTAAATGTTTATTTTCAATATCAATATATTATTTTAAAATCGTAGTTTCGTCCTTCCGATTCATATTTGATCTTCGCATAGCCGGTGTCCATAAATTGTTTTCAATTTGAACAATAAATTTGTATGTTTTATATAATTTTCCAATGAATACAAAGTTTTCATGGACAATATATTATTTTTAGTATCAATATATCAATTTTTCAAGTTCAACATATAATCTTCGGTATCAATTTACCATTTCTTGATCAGTGTTTGACGTTATTATATCTTTTTCAGTGTCGATATATTATTTTCTATTTTCGTAGTTAATATATCATGTTCAGTGTTTAACATTTTATTACGTGCTTTAATATATTATTTTCGGAGTTAGCGCATCATTTTTGATGTCAATGTATCATTTTGAGTACAATACATCAGTTTTAGTACCCATAGATCATTTTAATTGTGTTATACCATTTTCAATGTCAAATGACGTTTTAGAAGTCAATGTGTTGTATTTCACAATGGTATTTCATGTCATCGGTATTAATTAATTGCTTGAGTTTTTAAAATAATATATTTGTTGTCATCCGTATCAATTTACTGTGTTCGAACGATGATCCGTGTTTTCGTTCAGAAATTACGGTCAACAAAATATGTATCTCGCGTTTAAACGTATGAACAATACGTTTAAACGGGTGATGAATCGTTTAAACGAATGGTTACACGTTTATACGAAAAATAAATGTTGTGTCACATGGGTTAAATGAAGCAAAAGATTCAGATAATGATTGAGCGAATCTCACATTCTTTCAAATGCTAGTGACCTAAAAACCTTGGGGATTTAAATATGTGTTTAAACGATTCTCACATGCGTTTAAACACAATAGTACAAAAATCTTCAACTTACAGAATCGAAATCAAGGCTGTAAAAGAACTGCGGGGGATAAAGACGGTCAAAGAATTGGGGGATAAAGGCTGGTGCTTCGAAATCAAGGCCGTAAAAGAACTTGGGGGATGAAGGCTAGTGCTAGTCTCAAAGTGCGTTTACACGAACCTCCCGTACTTTAAACGATGTGTGATGTTATACAAGATTTTGAGATGAGTATCACTACTCCTATGAATACTTTACCTCAAACCTTTCTCACACTAACTATTCATCCGAATCATTCTATACTAAAAAAAAATATAGCTATTGTGAGAGCTCAAAAATCAATCAACATAATCTAGAGATCAAATTCATTTTTTTTCAAATCTTCAAATAATATTTTCAACTCATGTGACCGAATCCGTTAGGTTAGATTTGTTACATATTCTTAGCATTTCTTTGGTATGCCAGCATTTCGTTGTGAACGCCTAATACACATCGATAAAATGTTGTAAATCGATTTTGGAAATCTTGTAATCCATTCATTAGGGAAAGTGAATAAATTATAAAAAAGGCGCAAGTTGGCCGTACGACAACCCCGGATACGCAAGTACTTGTGAACGTTGATTTGGTCGACTAGCAAGTAAAGGATGCAGGAAATACAGTTTTGGATCAACTGTAAAAAAGTACGCACAAGGACATACGAACATACATGTTCGAGAAGACGGATGAATGCGCAATATGATTGTGCAGAAATGGGCGAAATTACACTGTGCGTCATGACGCACGATATGGTGCGTCATGACGCACCTAGTGTAATGAGTCTGCAAAGGTTGTGGACTTAGGCAAATCTGAGATTTTACAGCCTTGCGTCATGACGGACCATATGGTGCGTCATGACGGTAGGGTGAATAATTTGTCCAGAGACTTATTGGCATTGGTGCGTCATGACGCACCATGTATAAAGCTGTTTTTTGGCAGGATTTGTTACCCATGAGTTGGTGTGTCCAATAAGTGTCTTTTGGAATGTCCTTATCCTATTACATATAAATAGGATAACTCCATCTCTCCTGATTAATTAATATATTCTATCAAGGAGTTGAAAGAGTACGAAGGAAATAGAGTAAGAGAAAAGAGTTTTCTCGGGTCTTAGAGAATCGGAAGCAATCAAGCAAGTTCGTCGGTGCATAGTCTAGGCAGTTGCACCTGCCGCCGAGGTGCTACGACTCACGGTGGATACGAGTAGAGGAACGACACTTGTGGCTCTTCGTTGTGATCGAACCGAAGGAGCAAAAACCGTCAACGGAGTGGTTAGAGACGTGTGGCGTGAGACGCGCGTTTTGCCACCAACGCGACAAGGAGAAGGAGGATAAGCGATCAAGCCTTCGAGCGTGATCAATTTCATGCCAGTAATTGACTATCCTACTTTGCATCGTACCCTCAATATCGAAGCGTGATCTCGGATTTTAGGAACCGGACCGGGCCTTAATATTCGCTGCGCGGGCCCGGGGACGGGATAATTCCCTTCAAAGGAGAGTTAAATCAATCAACTCTCTACCGAATTCCGTAATCATATTATGTTTCGATTTGGTTCGTTGGTATTGTTTCTCTTTGTTAATTATTTTTCGGACTAATTTAAATTACTAGTTAATTAACAAAGCATATTCAAATTGAATATTGTTAAAAGTCGAAAATAGAAATTAACTCATTAATTCCTTATTATTGCTTATTCATCTCCATGTAGGTCATTTAGAAACATTATTTTTTACCGTCAATATTTTATTATGAGCGTCAATGCATCATTTTGAGTACAATATATCAATTTACGGATTAATACATCATTTTCGGTGTCATTATATCATTTTCGGTATCAAATAGCATTTTTTTTTTTGAATGAGGTTTGACAATGTGTCGAGACCTCGAATATATTAGATCAAATAAGTGAAACGAAAGAGAGAATTTGGGGAGAATATATAAGACAATATTCTTATTTTTTTTTTAAGAGAATCCTAGGCCACGAATCGTGGTCATTATAGGTTTTTTTTTTATATTGATGCCGTCGGGATTCGAACCCACAACCTCTACAATATGAGGGTTTATTGTGCTCAGTACTCAACCATCTAGGCTATGGTATCAAATAACATTTCAAACGTCAATGTATTGTATTTCAGGTCATCTGTATCAATTTACTGCTTTGAGTTTTTAATCATTAATGTTTTTTCTCAAAATTTTGAGTGTGAATTTCAGGATATATAACTATATTATTTTTTACGATGACTATAACATTTTGAGTGTGAATTTCAGGCTATATAACTAGATTTTATTTTTATTTCTAAAATTTATTGTTGACGTAACTTCAACCCGCAAATTCTCACATTTCTTTGTCTTATACTCAACAAAATAGGCTATTAATTGACAAAATTATCCAAATAAGTTTTCCATTTAACTTTTCTCGAAATAAAAAGAAACCCCTCACTTTTTGGATACTTCAAAAAAAAAACTCTAAAAATATCTACTATATGAGTTAAATTTACATTGGATGATTTTAAATATTTTTTGGACCAAAATACGCTTTTATTTTTATATTTGATAATAAAAAAAATCGTTATTTTTTAATTTTAAAAAAATTCATAATTTTTTTTAACATATAACAATTTCCAAAAAATATTATATGTTATAAAATATATGCTTTTAATAATCATTGATTATTTTTTCATGAAAAACTTTCAAGAAATAATAATAAAAGAAACATCTTGGAATTATGTGGTAGACAAATATTTTCAACAACTAGTTTTTATTTTCATTCTCCTTATATGTATTTTTTTTATTGTTTCATGATCTTTTATATTTTAAATATTTTCAAGGTATTTTTTGTGTTGTTGTTTATTTTATTATTATTTGATGTTAATTTTTAATGAAAATAATAAATGAATATTAAAATCATATAAACACAATACTTATTATTTTGAAATAAATAGTTTATGATATTTTTTAAATTAATAAAAAAAAATTGGGGAATTTTTAAAAAATCCCCTAACTTTTTTCAATATTCTAAAAAAAACCCTCACTTTTGAGAAACTCCAAACCCCCCCCCCCCCCCCCCCCTAAAAGCAAACTTTTCTTTCAAAAAACCCTCTATAGGTGTTAAAGTTAACTCTTTTGGTGTTATTTTTTTTTGGGACCAAAATACCTCTCTAGTTTTATAAAATACAATTTTGCTAAATAATCTTTAGTATTTTATTTGTTTTAAAAATTCATAAAAATTTCATAATTAATTAATTATATATTAACTCGTATAATTATATATCAGTTTATATATTTGTAAAATCATACATCGTTTGACCTATAATTTATTTAACGAGTAACAAATAATAAAAGTAGAAACAATAACAAATGAGTTTACTTTTTTATGACTGATACATCAGATCAGATTTTTTGCAGATACATGCACTTGTTGTGTGGTGAAAATAAATCGTATTTAATCACTTTCGCCAATCTGTCTGACGAAAGTAAAAATATTATGCCGGACTGATTGGCGAAAGTGCTAGCTCTGTAATTCAAACATATTAGTGTTAGTTTTGTGAATGAACTTATTTTTGGATGCAGTATATCAAAAGATCTCTATATGAAAAGTGAATGCACATTAAAACAAACTGCTAAAAAAAAATTCACGATATTTTCTAGGTGCTAAAATATTTTATATCATGGTTTATTTTTTATCACTTGATGTTAGTTTTTAAAAATATATATGATAAATAAAATATTAAATCAAATGAATATTCTGATTTTTTTTAAATAATAAAAAAATATCAAAAATAATTTAATAAATTTGTTATTAGAAAACTAAAGGGGTATTTTGGTCCAATATTGTATTTAAACTAGAAAAATAGCAAAAATGATTTAATAAATTTGTTATGAATTTTAAAATAAATAATACTAAGCATTATTAAGAAAAATTATATTTTATAAAATTAGAGGGTATTTTGGTCCCAAAAAAAATTCACACGAAAATAATTTACTTTAACACCTACAGGGATTTTTTTGAAAGAAAAGCTTGCTTTTAAGGAGTTTTTGGAGTTTCTCAAAAGTGAGGGGTTTTTTTAGAATATTGAAAAAAGTTAGGGGGTTTGTTGAAAATTTCCCAAAATATGTTTATTTTTATTTAATTATCAAATATGAAAATAGAAAGATATTTTGATCTAAAATATATTGAACATCATCCGAACTTAAATTTAACCGATGTAAAGGTATTTGAAAATAAAATTTTGGTTAGAGATTTTTTTTTTATATTATCCAAAATAAATTAGGTTTTTTTTTTTTGAAAAATTAATAATGATAAAAAAAAAAGTAGCCCATTGTTAAGTGACTTAATTCCCAAATTTCATAGATGTCTAGGGTTTTGAGGGTTTAATATAATCACAGATCATCATTGTCAGAGAGATACCGAGGTCTCACAAATTGACAAGTGTAGTTATTGTCACTAATTCACTATCATGGCGGCGCCAATTTCTTCCCTCGCTTCCTCCGCCACCGCCATCACCGGCGCTGCCGCCGTCGCCCCATCATCAGATGCCAACCTCAGACGATCTTCCCAGGTTACTATTGGCAAATCCGGACCATCTCACTCTTCCTTGTCGGCTCGTGGCCGAATCTCTTGCCACGCCTCCGCCCCTACGGCCGACACTGTCGCCGTTCCCTCTCAAAGCAAAAGCGGTACGCCTCTTTGTCTCTCTCAGCACAATTACATGCACTCAAGATTGCCGATTTGTCCCAAGTAATTAACCCTCCCTTTCAATCTTAATCAATCAGGTCTGAAGGACTTTCTCCACATTGACGATTTCAGTAAGGAGACAATCCTCAGCATCCTCCAAAGAGCTTCGGAAGTAAAAGCAATACTCAAATCAGGAGACAAATCGTACCAGCCCTTCAAAGGCAAATCAATGGCCATGATTTTTGCCAAGCCGTCAATGCGGACCCGAGTCTCATTCGAAACGGGTTTCTTTCTCCTCGGCGGGCACGCTATTTACTTGGGCCCGAACGATATCCAAATGGGCAAGAGAGAAGAAACCCGGGACGTTGCTAGAGTTCTCTCTAGATACAATGACATCATCATGGCTCGGGTTTTCGCTCACCAGGTACGCAAATCATTCAACTCGAACATGTTAGATCAAATCTAGTAACTTTTTTTTAATCGTAGGATATATTGGATCTGGCAAAATATGCTTCTGTACCCGTAGTTAACGGGTTAACGGATTACAACCATCCTTGCCAAATAATGGCCGACGCTCTCACTATCATCGAACACATTGGCCGTATTGAAAATACCAAGGTTATTTTAATTACATTAAATTATTAATCTTAAATAATCGAATTATTGATTATGTTATTATGTTATAGGTAGTATATGTGGGAGATGGGAATAACATAGTGCATTCATGGCTTTTATTAGCAGCGATAATACCGTTCCATTTCGTGTGTGCGTGTCCAAAAGGATTCGAACCCGACGCGAAAACAGTGGAAAAGGCGAGAAAAGCAGGAATAAGTAAAATCGAGATATTGAACGATCCGAAAGAGGCGGTTAAGGACGCTGATGTCATCTATGCCGACGTGTGGGCCAGCATGGGTCAGAAGGAAGAGGCCGAGTTCAGGAAACAACAATTCCAAGGCTTTCAGGTGATTATTATATTATGTAGGGGTTTATATGCACGAGGCAAATATTGATATGATTATTTTTGAAAAGATTGACAAGGCGTTGATGGAGATTGCGGGGCCGAAGGCGTTGTTCATGCATTGTTTACCGGCGGAGAGAGGCGTGGAAGTGACGGATGGAGTGATGGAAGGTCGAAATTCGATCGTGTTCGATCAGGCGGAGAATAGAATGCACGCGCAAAATGCAGTCATGCTTCACTTGCTCGGAGCCTAATGAATGAGAGTTTATTGTAGAGGTTTAATAAGAGGGAGGAGGGACTTAGAATAATAAATTGTAGGTTTGGATGTTTTGTTGTTGTTTGGGGACTCGAAACATATATGCGGCGTAAAGAGAAATGTTATAATGGTGGAATTTTATTTGTATCGCTACAATGCCTCAAAATATCATAGCTAATGTGAAAACATCATTTTCCTAAATTTTTCTTAAATTACTCCTATTTTTGTATTAATACAAGATGCTGAAATAAGGGTAGTTTTGAAAAACTTCTGAATGAGGTACACAGTTTTATTTTATTTTGTTCTGAACAGAATATTCTTGTTTTTTCTGATTTTATAGATATGTATACATGATAATTTGACGATATGTATACAAATAGCATCGGCATTTTGCAAAATTAAACAAGCAATATAAGCATAAGAGTCTCTATCTCATACTACAACATATAAATTACGTAATACATAAAACTTGTTCATGTTTAGTTTATCGTCATTATAATTGTTCGACTTGTTTCGTGAAAGTTCGCGTGGTGTTACATAAGAATTACTGCCTCAAACCCTCAATAATGTACGCAGCGTACAAGTCCCTGAAATATTTCAAATTTGCAAATCAATAATTGATACGCTCCGCATCTTATTTTACATCAAATAATGAAGTTAACACCAAGTTAAAAGATATATAACAAGACGTACATTGAGTATTTGATGGCATTAATTGCGTCTTCAGCTGGGAGGAAGTCATTCACCGCAACCTCCTTGTTTTCGTTCTTCTTATCTGAATAAAATTATGGGTTTATTTTTGTAATACCAAAACATTCAGGGGTTATTTGTGAAAAATATCTATATAAATAAATAGTAATAAAAATGCATACAATCCTCGAAGAATCGACGAATCTCAGCAAGACGGTGAGGTGGCAGCTCCTTGATGTCCCTGTAGTGTCTATACTCGGGATCGTCAGCACACACCGCTATTATCTTATCGTCCTTCTCTCCCTATAAAAATAAATAAGAAGATTTCATTAACCAAAATATATATTAATTGAAATAAATACAAACTAAAAAGATGGTTAAATATAATTAAGTTTATTTACCTGGTCAATCATGGGCATGAGACCAATTGCACGAGCACGCAAAAAGCAGCCTGGCAAAACCGGCTCCTGCAAACGAGAAGTTAGGAGACTCAGATCTCATCGACACCAAATAATTTTGAGCCCCGAAAAAATAAAAAAACAAGAAAACCTGCATGAGGACGAGGACATCGATAGGGTCGTTATCCTCGCAAATCGTACGCGGAATGAACCCGTAATTGTGTGGATACACCACTGACGAATACAAAACACGATCAACCTATTTTTATACAATTTTTACGCAACGTTGCGATAATCAAATTCATATAATCAATTGTGATGTTAGTTTTTATAGTTTACCTTGATGAGACCGCTAGCTTTGTCTAGTTCGTACTTCACCTTACTACCTCTTGATATTTCAACCACCTGCAAAAAAAAATTCAATTCGATTTACCTTAGAAAAATCCATATTTAACTCGAAAAATCAAGAATGAATTAATTCTTTTCAAAATTTATGAACGAAGAAACTTACGCAGTTAAAAACTGCTGGTGCTCCGGGACCTACAATAAAAATTATATTATTTAAATACTCCGTGACGAATATTATGTAATTAAAAATAGAAGTATTTTGGAAAATAAAAAAAAGTGAGACCAATTTCGAGGTCGTGCCATGGATGTGCAGCAATGGATTTCCTGGACATGGATGAAAGAATGCGTTCGTTCAATGCAACTCGTGTAAAACTCGATTCAACTTTTCCATCGCCCTGGCCAGCCATTTCTGGAAAGTATTTCAAAACAAAATAGTGCTTAATTATTTTTTTTATCAATTTAGTTTGATTCAGGGGATAATTTTTAACATATCCTTCCAAAAAATATCAAATTCATCTCTTCGAATTTGTTAATATCAAATATATCCTCTCTAAATTCAATTAAATCAAATGAATCATAAGCACAAGAAAAGAAGATCAACATGAACATGGTATCATTGGCCTAATTGATTTTGATATATTATTACCTCTCCCAAATTCAAAATGCCCCTTTTTGGGATAAATTTGCAAAAATAAAGATTTCAAAGGGGGGTAAATATTGATTTTACTTTATGTATTATATGCTTTTGTACTAATTTCGGAGTTCTTAAAGCGCACATTTTTAAGGAGTGGTTACCAAAAAAGAGAATAAATCATTCAAATTAAGGATCCCCTGAAAAGAAAAATCTCAAACAACCATTATAGTAGAAAATTCTTAAAATTAAACAAAAATCACTAACCAGAGCTTAATCAAATAATTATTCACCGAGAAGAAAGAAAATACAAAGAAAATTATACTGAATTAAACAGACAAAAGACTTACTTTAGTAGAGAGAGAGAGAGAGAGAGCAATGAGAAGTAAGAGGTTCTCTGTTTTTTTGGAATGCAAGGAGCTCTAGAGCTGGGATTGGTAAAGTTTCTTTGGTGGAGCCGTTACGTTCTTCTGGCCGTTGGATTTGCTTGTTGTACGCACCTGATGATCCTACGGTTTGCTTTCCTATTCGAATTAATTATTAGAATGATATTAATCTCTCGTGAACTTGGTCTACTATTTAAGGTTTATAAAGTTTTAGAATTAGATAACAAGTAATACAAACTTAATGTGTAAAAACAGAAATGAAACCGTTTGAATGGTTAGATATTTTGGCACAAGATTCATAGGTTGTGGGTTCGAGTTTCATTGGTACCATATAAAAATTAAATCAAAAAATGAGCACGATTCGTGATCTAGGATTTTCGTCAAAAACAAAAAACAAAAACATAAATGAAATTTCCGACTTAAAATATCTCGTCATTTTAAACACCGCATAGTTAAAAGAGGAATATAACATGAATAATTATTGTTTAATAAAAAAATAATGATTGTGTAAAAATATGGAAAAACATCTATTCACAATTATTGTGCTAATAAATAATTGTTATGTAAAAGATATTATCATTAATGCAAACAACTAACATATTGTATAACTTTAGAAATAATATTTTTATTGATTTAAAAAAAAATCAAATTCATTGCTCGATAATTGAAACAAATAGATAACACACTGACACCCAAGTATTTATCATCCAACTCGAGTTGAAGATTATGCCATTGGACTTATGAAATAGTAAATATATAAGTAATACAAATCGGAAGCATTTACTTTAAATAAATATGTAAGCAAAACAAAACAGCACCCACAATATTCATGTATGGTCATCCATTTTCAATTTCGAAACACGATTAACTTATAGTATTTAGTAAATCTCCCCGTGATTATTTTTCCATTCAAACGTCTAATATACATAAAAAATATGATGTATTTCGAAGAAAATAACAATTTGTATAATTATTGTGGATTACATTTTTTTTATCATTACGAATCTTAGAATACAAAGACAAATAACATTTACTTGTGTGTATAATATATTTTACTGGTAATTAGGACATTCGTACAAAAAAAGTGAGTTTTATGTGTTCGGAATATATAAATATGCAAGAATGATACATCTACCGAAACAAAATACCGAACCAATACCGAAATCACGTTTATGGTAAAAATATAATCAATCTCGAGTGGGATCCACTTGCAATTCATGTGCAAAACATTTATTCAGGGATACATTTGTAGTTCATTTCGGTGGCTCAAGTATTTTTGTATAAATATGTGAGATTATGAGTGGTGTTGAAGAATTTATGTGAGAAATCACTATAATGATAATGTAAAAATTATAAATTAGCACTGAAAACGATGACTTGTATTTTGGAGGCGAGAAGTTGACTAACTTCTTTGAATCCGATTTAAAAAAACTATATCAAAAGACGTCCAAGTTCTAGAAAAAAGATTTCATATTCTTTCTTAGTGAACGGTCAAAGGAAAATCGGTCGGTCCGGACGGACTACCAATAGAATTCATACAAACAATGTGGCCAATCATGCAAACCGACATAATAAAACTAATCAATCAATTCCATATGGGAAACCTAAATCTTTCTAAAATTAATCAAGCCGCGATAACACTAATACCCAAGGAAGAAGGCGCGAACACGTTAACATCATTTAGGCCAATAAGTGTAATATCATCACCCATCAAGATAATAACAAAATTATTAGCAACACGCCTACAACCAAAACTATTTGGCTTAATAGATGAACATCAAACGGGATTCATTAAAAAAAGATCCATAATCGACACTTATGCAACGGCCAAAGAAATACTAAACTTCCATCACAAGAAACGAATACCATCGGTAATACTTAAAATTGACTTCAAGAAAGCGTTTGATAACGTATCATGGACATTTCTCACAAAGCTACTAGAAATCAAAGGCTTTCCTCCTAAATGGACTCATTGGATAAACCTACTACTAACCACATCATCATCCGCAATTAAGGTAAACGGAAATATATCACCATACTTTACCCATAAAAGAGACTTAAGGCAAGGAGACCCACTATCACCTCTACTCTTCGATCTTGGAGTAGACATACTACAACATATCATAAGGAAAGTCTCCCCACTTCTAACCACAACTTACCCGATCAAAACACCAATACTACAATATGCGGATGACACCATAATATTCATAGAAGCAACTCTCAACAACCTTAAAATAATCTCTAATGCATTAGACATTTTTACCGAAATAACGGGATTAGAAATAAATAGACAAAAAAGCTCCTTCACCCCGATTTGCACTCCGTTGGAGACGCATGACACAATATCACAAATACTAAGATGCCCCAAAAAGGATTTTCCGATTAATTATCTAGGAATACCCCTAACATACAAAAAGGCAACCAAAGAATCATACATACCTCTACTAAACAAAATCCAAAACCATTTAGCTGCATGGAAAGGTAGATTACTCTCACTAGGAGGTCGGGTGACATTGGTAAAAGCAACATTGAATGCGGTCCCAATATATCTAATGCAATCGGCTAAATTACCAAAATGGGTCACGAACCAAATCGAAAAACTCATGAGATCATTTCTATGGAGCGGTCAAGAACAATATAAGGCCGGCAAAAGTCTTATTAATTGGGACACGGTATGTCTTCCAAAAACAAATGGCGGATTAGGTATACTACACTTACGAACCATGAATAATGCGCTATTACAAAAATTTCTTTGGAAATTAGATAACGAACCGCAAAATATTTGGACCAAATATATGAGATTATTATACGGCATAGAGGACTCGGAAGCGATGCAAATGGTCCCGACAACAACACAATCCTCTCTCCAAAAAGATATACTAGCCAACATACAAGCCTATAAGATATCGACGAGGAAGAACCCCGCCACGCAAGAAACCACATGGAGATGGACAACAAATGAAAAATATAGTACCAAAACCGCATACATATTCCAAAGAAACCCCGGAGTAAAAATAAGTTGGCAAAAGGAACTTTGGAATACAAAAGCACCATTGAAAGTAAGGATATTTTTATGGTTAGTATTTCACGGGAAAATAAACACGGCCGACGTTCTAGCAATTAAGGGATGGCCAAATACGCCAACTTGTGTATTATGCCAACAAAATCCGGAAACGACCGACCACCTACTCCTAACGTGCCCATTTACCCAAATGACATGGAGTTTAATTGAAAGAACCTCTACGACAAATATGCAGATTGCCACGCAAACCACCGTAAAAGGAGCGTGGGAATGGAATTTAAAATCAAAAACAAAAGAAGAAAAAGAAAAGTGCAAAACAATAGTAGCGGCATTTTTTTTGGGAGACATGGAAAGAACGAAATAAGAGAATTTTTCAAAATATCTCCAAAACACCGGAAACACTAACAAACAAGATACTCGACGAAGCGGCCACCTGGAAAAAATACAAAAATTAACGACGGAACCACAAGCACAAAAGACATGAATAGGATCGATTTAGTTTTAATATGAAAAGCTTGTGTAAAATTGTAAATTACTATCTTCTTATTAATACAAACCTTAGGTTTGGCATCTTGCCACCTAATAAAAAAAAAAATATCCTATCTTTCAAAAAATGCTCGAGATACGTTGGCTGCACTGGTTCACGAGTGTATCCGAGTCGATTTTTTTTTGTACGGGCAGTCGAGTAATTGATATTCATAAGTATAAACTGGATTAAGAAACGACTGATGCATTACTTTTCATTTAAAATATAGCAAAATGAATAGAAAAAAATAATAATATATTATATTTGTGTCTGATATCATTTCTTCTTTCTTTTTGTCCACCGATGCTATATTATATACTTTGATATATTTATTTTTTTCTATTTTTTTCATTTGACATAATTGATAATTGGTAATTTATGTGATTTACCATCGATGTTTGATGGTTTTAACGAGAATGTTGAATATGTAAAATTAAGGACATTATGATTTTATTATTTAATATGCATGTTACGCGTGACGTATAATTTTTCGTTGTGTTGTATGAATTAGTGATATTTGGAACTTATTTAACTAATATTCGTGTTATGCATCTCATATATATTTAAATATTCGAAAAATCGGATTTGCATCCGTATTCGATATATTCGTATCGAATTCATATTTGTTTAATACTATTGTATTTTATTTTCTGATTCGGTGGGTTCGTGCATTAAATGCGGACCTGATCCGGAAAATTTTACTCCTCGTTGGAAGATCTGGACTGGATATTCGGAGCATAAATTTAATGCCACTACAGGGTCATAAACATAAAGTACAGTTCTTATATTATTGTTGACTGGTTTAGGGAAAAAAAATTAACTTCCTTGACCTTTGTTTTTGCAGAAAAATACCCTCGTAACTTTGTTGAGCCGGGGGTGTAAACGGTTCGGATCCGGTTCAGATAGTGGTCATACCAGATCCGGATCCGTATTTTTTTTCGGATACGGATACGGATACGGATACGGATATTCCCGGATCCGGATACGGTTCGGATATTAAACGGATACGGATTCGGTTCGGATATCTCGGATACGGATACGAATCTGGATATTATTCGGATAGTTCAGACGGATATTTTGTATGTAACATAACTATCTATTTTACCAACGAATTTCAAACAATATCAAAATAATACTTAAATAATACATAAAATGACATTATAATTTTACGAAACAAAATCAAGTATTTGTCAAATATTTTGGGATTTGGAAAAGTATACACGAAAGATTCATTTTCTTTTAGAATAGACTTGGTTTATCAATTATAAATCATGCAAACATAAACTTATATTGGGTTTATAAGACCATAATTATTTAAAAACATAATAAATTTTCAAAAACGGATATCCGTTTTATACTGTTATTTGGATCCGGATAATATCCGGATTCGGATCCGGATCCGATCCCTATTATCAAAATCGAATCCGGATCCGGATCCGGAAAAACGGATCCGGGTCGAATTCGGATCCGTTCGGATCCGGATTCTTTTATTCGGATCCGGATATTATTATCCGAACCGTTTACATCCCTATTAGTACTGAAATTACTTTGTGGAGCAAAACCTTCAATTACTAGCAAATACCTTCTTTTTATGAGGGTACAAGTGAAAATTTCGGTCTTTTCATTTGTAAGGGCAGGAAATAGTTATTATTTATTAATTTGTCAATATGTGAGTATCGAGAAAGCGCTTTAACAGTTCAACACTTCTCCCTATTATTTATAAAAATACATTATTGCTAAGATGCTTAAAAAACAACACACCAAAATTCACTATATTTCACAACATGTGATATATCAAAAAAGGCAAAATTATACATGTAAATTTTGTTTATTTTGCAGAATAATAATAATTTTAAATATTGTATCTAGATAAATATATATTATGTTTAATATTTGTATACAATAAATAAAATATTGGTAGTTACATAATTCAATATATAATTCATTGATTGTCTTGTATAATACTTCGAACTGGGTTGAAATATAACAGTATATTTTCCAAGAAAATCTTAAAATTGAAGTGGTCAAAATTATCTAAAAATCAACATGTCTAAAATTATGCATAACAAATGAAAACAAATAAGATGTATATGTAACTTTATTTTAATTTATTTACAAGTTTACAAATGAGATGTGCATAATATTTTAATTTAAAAAATTATACACTACAAACAGTGTAATTATATTGACAAATAAAAATGTACATGTTTATGTACACGTCATGATTGCATCCTCTGTTGGACTCAAAATGTCTAACTTGAAACAAACACTGCATTCCAACAATACTTGAGTATTAATAGAGGATAAAAATAATCAATGTACAGGTAAATGAAAAACTATATATAAATTTCTTACGTCTCTACGTGTTTGTCACAAGGCATACTTACTGACCGGTTGGTGCACTTCTTCAACTCATTCTCGGTCATACAGCACACAAGATCATATATGAAAATATTAATTTTATTTGTAAAATTTGTGATTGAATTTCTCAGAAAAATTATGAACAATAATATTTCAATAGTGCAAAGTGCATACGTATGAGTCTATTGTTATACGATCAAATTTATGTTTTGATTTTTTTTTTCCATGACGAATATAAAATCAAATAAATTTTTGAGGTCTTAAATGTTTTAATAATAAGTCATTAATAATTATCAATTCTGAATTTATTCTTTATAAGTTCTTTTAAAAAAAACTTCCTGAAGAATAAAATGAATAAATGGCTTATCATGCAGATGTTAAGATCTAAAACTTTTGTTCGATTCTATCTCGGTCTTAGAAAAATGAAAATAAAAATAAGAAAATATTTTTTGTATTATTAAAAAATAAATTGGTATTGCGAAAGTTTGGAAAAACATAAGTAAACGATATTTACATACTCACAATTATAAAATACAGCCAGTTCTGGTTCTTGCACGAAGCTAGTTAACATTTTCCGTTTTCATGATTGAAATACTCACTTTGAGAACTTTTGGCCAGTCTTCTCGAAGTAGCAAAGAAGATTCCCTTAAATCAAAAGCACCATGATTAAAGAAACAAGAGAGAATGGTCCCTTGAGTTTTTTTCCATTATTGATCTTACTAGAATACTAGGCCGAGTATTGGGCACCAAATAAATTCAAATATTTGGGCCTCCTCCAATACATAATAAATCTAAATCAAAGCCCAGTTCAAGATAATCCATTTTCGAATTTAAATATTTTCTTTTAAAATGAAACGAATTCAAATATTTTTTCTTGATTTTTCTTCTTTCTCTCTCAATTGCGCTTTTCATGCATCCCATATTTTGTACCAAATTAATTTACTTAATTTGTACTTGATTTGAATGTTGAAATAACTATAAATTCTACAAACTAGTATTATTATTACACATAGACATAAGTTTAGTCACAAGGATTAAAGTAGTTACACCAATCTAGACCTAAAACTTCTTGTTCTCCTCCTTATTTCTTTTAGGCAGTTGTGGGGGCTCATCAACCCAATTTTAACTAATTATCATCCAATCACAAAACCCCACATAATTTAACTAACTCTTACATAATTTTCACATGATTGGTACTTTGGATACTCTTGTCTCCTCTCAATCTCTTATTTATAACCTCCTAGCCTCAGAAGTGTGATCAAGTACTCTCTTTTTCTACTGATCTTCCAGTTCAAACATAATTTCTTTTTCGAGTGATTTAGATTTAAAGTGATAAAGAAAATGGTGAATTTTATCGAAGCGCAAAAGCCGCTATTGCATTGGCTCGTCAAAAAAGCTGGTCTCAGACAACAATTGGTCGAGATCGAACCAGGCACGGTCATGAACTTTTGGGTCCCGAAAGAAACCGTCCAAACAAAATCCAACACAGTAACTCCAATTTCACCGAACTCGAAGTCGAAAAAGGCCTCAAAGCCGAAACCGCCTTTAGTGTTGATCCACGGATTCGCCTCGGAGGGGATCATAACATGGCAATTCCAATTTGGCATATTAATCACCAAATATTCACTTTACATCCCCGATTTATTGTTCTTCGGCAAATCTACTACGACCAGTACAGACAGGTCACCAGATTTTCAGGCCGACTGTGTGGCCAAAGGATTGGAAAAGCTAGGAGTCGAGAGGTGTGATGCGGTAGGGTTTAGTTATGGTGGCATGGTTGCGTTTAAACTCGCCGAGTCACATCCGAACTTGGTTCGATCCTTAGTTATATCTGGTTCGGTCATTACAATGACCGACTCGATCAATGAAGAGAGTTTGAAGCGAATCGGTGCCACGTCATCAGCTGAGTTGCTCATGCCAGAGACCGTTCCTCGACTTAAGGATCTCCTTTCTATATCCATGCACAAGAAGTTATGGTTGCCTAATCGGATGTACAAGGATTACCTCGAGGTGAAGAACAAAATATTATATATATATAGTTAATGAGTCCTTAATTATATAATAATTATATGAGTTCACGATGATTTTGGTGTTTTGCAGTCCATGTTTCATAATAGAAAGGAGAGGAAGGAGCTTCTAGAAGGAGTTGTGATTAGTAACATGGATGCAAGGATCCCTGTTTTTCAACAGGTATTCTAGCTTTCATATATTGTCAAATGTATTAACAAAGCGAGCTTAATTGTGGAAAATTAATATTTCTAATTCTTAATCTAATTATCTTTGCAGAAAATATTGTTGTTATGGGGTGAGAACGATCAGATATTTGACATAGAGCTTGCAAAGAAAATGAAACAGTATGTTAATTAAATCTTCTTAAAAAAATATATTTTTTGTGATATGACAATAATTGTGATTATATTAAGAAAATTGAATCTTTATCTCAGACAATTGGGTGATAACTGTTTCCTCGACGGAATAAGCAAAGCCGGTCACGTTCTTCATCTCGAGCGACCTTGCGCATATAATCGTGCATTACAGAGGTTCCTCACCTACATTAACTCTATCGAAGAGTAGAATGCAAATGTTTAAATTTTGAATATGAGTAATTTTAAAAAAAAAAGAAAAAAGAAAAAAGAAAAAAGTTATGTCGTTGTATACGACGGGACAATGCAAGTCGAAATGAATGTGTTTTTTTCAGAGCTTATATATATTTGATTATGTTCTTGACTTTATTGAATTTGTTTTATGGATGTTTATTCGGGAATGGATAATTTTCTCATGTATTATTATTTTCTTATCAGCCACTCATTTGGTGTCCAAATATTTTCATGTAAAATTTATTTCGAGTTATATATTTGACTTCCTTCTAGTTCTGTGTGCTTAATGACACTGAAAAATATCTGGTTCCTCATAATGAAAATACAGTCTTTTCAATTCATTAATAAAAAAAACTAAATAGGATAATCAAATGTTATTGTACAATATATGAAAATAGTGAAAGTACGAGTTCTTTCCATTCAATAAATAAATATATGACATTGTTTTTTCGGGACTCGCTTGGTATCGTTAACATTCCTTTTTTCAAGAAAATAAAAACCAAACGTGTTTCGGTAATTTGCTCTGTTTTTTGTTGTTGTTTCGTATAGTGAAAAATGTGTTTTCTCTATTTTTTTTTGTACATGCATTAGATATTAGGAAAAAAAGGTCACATTATTGTTATTCAAAATGACATGTTGACATCGAAAATATAATGTTGATCTAAAAAATGATATATTGACCCTAAAACAAAATATTAATGATTAGAAAGTTTAAATAGAAAATGATATATTGACTCTAAAACAAAATATTAATGATTAGAAAGTTTAAATAGAAAATGATATATTGATCCTAAAACAAAATATTAATGATTAGAAAGTTTAAATAGAAAATGATATATTGACTCTAAAACAAAATATTAATGATTAGAAAGTTTAAAGGAAAATTTTGGTTTGTAGATGAAATAAGTTTACAAATGATCAAAATAGCCAACATAGTTTGATAATTCCTGAAATAACACTCTCGACTTTGAAAATTCGAGAGATGTTAAAATGATCGACTTTTGAAAAGTCGAGAATTATTAAACATATTTACTTACAATTAACAAACCTCTCGACTTTTGAAAAATGGAGATGTTGTTTTTAATTCAAACTAAGATATATTTTCCCACATTTTACCATAACATCCTCTATGTTCTAATTAATATATTTAATTAAAATGATAATTAATACACGTTAGCTATTAACTTAATACATAATTAATATTTATTCGAATTCATAAATTTTAATAAATTTTAATGAATATTTAATGATATGTTCTAATTATCACGTTAATTAAATGCAATAGTACAAAATATGGAAAATACGGCAGGTACATTTTGGAGTGCAATAAAATCATATATATTTTTTTCAACGCATCAATAGTAAAGTTATATTAAAAAAAAATTACTCTCCTCCAAAATGTATCTGCCGTATTCTTCATATTTGTACTATTGCATTTAATTAACGTGATAATTAGAACAGATCATTAAATATTCATTAAAATTTATTCGAATTTATGAATTCGAATAAATATTAATTATGTATTAAGTTAATAGCTAAAGTGTACTAATTATCATTTTAATTAAATATACTAATTATAACATAAATGATCTTATGGTAAAATCTGGAAAAATATATCATATTTTGAATTAAAATCAACCTCTCACTTTTCAAAAGTCGAGAGGTTTGCTCTCCACTTTTCAAAAGTCGAGAGGTTTGTTAATTGTAATTAAATATGTTTAAGAATTCTCGACTTTTCAAAAGTCGATCATTTTAACATCTCGACTTTAGTCGAGAGTGTTATTTCAGGAATTATCAAACTATGTTGGCTATTTTGATCATTTGCAAACTTATTTCGTCTACAAACCAAAATTTTCCAAGTTTAAATAAAAAAACGATACCAATCATAATGAAATATTGACACCGATGATGGTAGATTGATGTTGAAAACCCGAACATAGAAATAATATATTGCACTTGAAATTTTAATATTCACACTTAAAATAATGTGTTGATACTGAAAAAATGTATATTAAACATTAAAACTAGCTACTCGCGTTGAACATAATAGAATAATTGTATACAACATGGTCGCGTTGATCCTACGTTGGATATTGTATTCACACTATAAAATTAGTTTAACTTAATTCGATTCAAACCTTACATTTCATCATCCTGTTGTCAGTCATGTTGTGAAAACATTGTTGTGTAAAATTACTCAACATAATATATTAGCATAAAAAACTCTAATTCATACAGAAACATAATATAATGACCTAAGTTGACTTAACTTTTCCTACACTTCGTGAAAGCCTATACGGTATCTTCTTTGGCTACCTCAAACACTATCCGTTCATAACTTCATAGTTTGCGTTGTAGAAAATAGTATATATTGGTCTTGATAATTTTATATTCATGATTGATAACTCGCAAAAAAAGGTCGTTTAAATGTTCTAAATCAATCTTACGAGTTAATCAAAACAATTTATAACAAATACTAAGTATAGTGCTAGTATAGGTTCGCTCCAAGGAAATTTTGCGTATAATCAAATTCTCAATTCAAGAATTGTTTTTATTGATCCAGAGACTATAATATTTTGTCACAATCAAGATCTAAACTTCACAAAGCTCTGGCAAAAATTTCACTTTCACACACACAATTTTCGAATTTATGCAATTTATAGATTGTAAGAAAATCTAATTACCTTCCATGTTGTCGTTGATGTACGCCTTGCGGAAGCGTGTCCTTATTACTCCACTCGAACGAGAAATTCACAACTCCAATCTCAACACACAACAACTTCAATATATTTATATTTTATGTGGATGTATTCTCTTCTTCCTGTTAGAGAATACTTTGTTTTCTCTCTCTTTGTGATAGTATAATTGATGGTAAAACACATGCCTTTTTCACCAGAGAAAGAGGACCACTATTTATATGTTCTTGTATACATCTCCCCCATCAAGAGATGTATTTGGAGTGTACGGATGGGAAGACTCCAAACAATGCATGGACACAAAAATATCATATAAATTATGTTCTTATCTTTTAACATAATTAATGACTACTTATATTATTCTGTTAATCAATATTTAAAGTGATATGTTACTAATCCTAATCATGTCAAGTAGACCATAATAAAGGTTACAAATTATATTAAATTCTAACATTCTCCCACTTGGTTAACTTGACATGAAAACATAATATCCTTATGGATTAGTTAACAAAAAAAAAACTGTATGGTATACCGAAACTTAAATACTATTAACAAATAAGGAAAACTTTATACTTATACCATATAATAGTAATAACATGAGTCATGGCGGTCAATACCCCAATAATTTGAGTATGACCTTCCATGCACTACAATATTATTAATGTTATATGATCAGTACTGTATGTGCCGCGTAACTGTACGAATAGACCGACCTCAAATCTATTCTTTGGTCCAACAAAATATCCATAATTTAAAATATGGAACAATATATAAAATATTAAAATGGAGAATCTGTTTATTACAAGCTTTATTGTGATCACATAACAATAGTGTCATTACATAGGAAATGAATTATTAAGACCCATGTTCTTCACATGTACTGAATATAAACCCGGATCTAGCCCTTTAGTAAACGGGTCTGCAAGCATACTTTGCGTGCTAATATGACTAATAGACACTATTTGATTCTGCACCCTTTCATTAACAACATAAAGCTTTAAATCCAAATATTTGCACGAAGAAGAACTCTTGTTGTTATTTGCGAAACAAACCGCAGGTTCATTATCACAGTATATTTGCAATGGTCTTTCAATGCAATCAACTATTTTTAACCCTGTGATAAAGTTCTTCAACCATATGGCATGTGAGGTAGCCTCAAGACAAGAGTAAAGTTCTTCAACCATATGAAGCTGTTATCTTTTGCTTAATACTTCTCCACGTAATGGCGCCTTCAGCTAGTAGAAAAATAACACCGGTTGTAGATTTTCTACTATCTTGGCACCATCCCCAATCTGCATCAGCATACCCTACAATCTCGAGACTATCTGATCTTCTATAAGTGAGCATATAATCCTTTGTTCCTTGCAAGTACCGTAGAATTTTCTTAATCCTTTTCCAATGCTCCATGCCAGGATTACTTTGATAACGACTTAGCAATCCAACTGCATAGGCAATATCTGGACGAGTACATGTCTGCGCATATTGTAAACTTCCAATAGCTGAAGTGTATGGAACACCATTCATCTGTCTCTTTTCAACTTCATTTTGAGGACATTGTTTAAGGCTCACTTTATCTCCTTTCACAATTGGCGCTGGTCCTGGAGTACAATTTTTCATTTCAAACCTTTCAAGAACTTTAGAGATGTAAGATTTTTGTGATAGACCCAATATTCCTTTTTTTCTATCACGGTGAATCTCTATGCCAAGAACAAAAGCCGCTTCACCCATATCTTTCATCTCGAAATTTGAAGAAATAAAACTTTTCGTTTCATGCATCATTCCCAAATCATTTGTGGCAAGCAAAATATCATCAACATATAAAGCTAATATCATGAACTTACTCCCACTGATTTTTAGATATATGCATCTATCAACAGTATTTGGTGTAAATCCGAATGATATGATCACTCTATTAAATTTTACAAACCATTGACGAGATGACTGTTTGAGTCCATAAATTGATTTTCTTAATTTGCATACCATATGACTTTCATCTTTTTGAACGAAGCCTTGAGGTTGTAACATGTATACTTCTTCATCGAGATCCCCATTTAAAAATGCGGTTTTCACATCCATTTGATGTAACTCCAAATCGAAATGAGCTACAAGGGCCATAATGATTCTTAATGAGTCCTTTGAAGAAACCGGAGAAAATGTCTCATTATAATCAATTCCCTCTCTTTGAGTGTAACCTTTAGCAACTAATCTCGCCTTATATCTTTCAATCTCACCTTTAGAGTTCCTTTTAGTTTTATAAATCCATTTGGATCCAATTGGTTTGACTCCTTCAGGTCGATTAACAAGGTCCCAAACATGATTTTTATCCATAGAATCTAATTCTTCTTTCATGGCAGTTAACCATTTAGTTGAATTGTCACTATTCATGGCTTGCGAAAATGAAATAGGATCATCAATATTTTCAACTTCATCATTCGGTTCTTGAAGATACACTACATAATCATCGGAAATAGCACTTTTCCTCACTCTTGTGGACCGCCACAACCTAGTTTCGTGATCAACGTGCTGGTTGTCTAATGGTTGTGGGTTAACTTCTTGCTCTATGGGCATCTCATTAGTGATAGGTTCTATTTCATTTATAGGAATATAAATTGGTAGTACCGTATCACTATTCTCAATAGGCAGATCACAAGTTTTATCTTGTTCATCAAAGCTAATTTCACGAGATATACCACTCCCACCAGAATTAACATCCTCAAGAAACTTTGCTTTTCCAGTTTCTACTAGTTTTAGTGTGTGTCCCGGGCAATAAAATCGATAACCTTTCGATCTCTCTGGATAACCAATGAAATATCCACTAGTTGTTCTAGGATCAAAAACCTTTTCATGTGGATTATACACTTTAGCTTCAGCAGGACAACCCCATATATGCATATAATGTAACGATGGTTTCCTACTTGTCCATAATTCATATGGGGTTTTTGGGACAGCTTTTGTAGGAACTTTATTTAGCACATGAACTGCTGTCTTTAAAGCTTCACTCCACAAATAAATAGGAAGAGTAGAATGTAAAAGCATTGCACGAACCATTTCTTTAAGTGTACGATTTCTTCGTTCAGCTACACCATTTTTACTAGGAGTTCCGGGCATCGTATACTGAGGTACAATACCCTCCTCTCTTAGATATCGTGCAAAAGGTCCTTCTCTTTGTCCTTTATCCGTGAACCTACCATAATACTCGCCACCTCTATCCGATCGAACTATCTTTATCACTTTACCTAATTGTTTCTCTACTTGTACCTTATAGTCTTTAAAGGCTTGAAAAACATCACCTTTCTCGAACAATAAGTAAAGATACATATATCGTGAATAGTCATCAATAAAAACAGCAAAATATTTTTCACCAGCTATACATGGAGCAAATGGTCCACAAATATCCGTTTGCACAATCTCAAGAAGATCACTACTTCGTTTGGCACCTTTCTTAAACGTGTTTGTATGCTTTGCCTTTATGCATTCAACACACGTTCCAAAATCAGTAAAATCTATTTGTCCTAAGACTCCTTCATTTACCAATCTTTGGATTCTTTCTTTTGAGATGTGTCCCAATCTTCTGTGCCAAAGTAGTGACGATTTTTCATTTAATTTTCCACGTTTATTTCCAAATAATTCATGTTGGACAACACAGGATTCATCATAATTAGTTTTCAAATTTAGACTATATAATCCATCAGATAAATATCCACTCCCTATTATTACAGAGTCTTTACATATGGATAGAATAGATTTACTAAATTGAAAACTAAAACCAAGTATATCAAGTTTAGATATAGATATAAGGTTTCGACTATAAGATGGTACATAAAAAGTATTTATTAAATCTAATATATATCCTGTGTCCATTATTATCCTACATGTTCCAACAGCCTTTACACATGAAGCCATCTTATTGCCAGAGAAGATGTTACGTTCACGCTCAGTTGGTGCTCGGTGGTTGAGAAATCCCTGCATAGAATTTGCTATATGAGCAGTGGCACCAGAATCAATCCACCAACTAAAAGTGGGAACATTAATTAAATGACACTCATACGAGACAAGAGATAAATTACCTTTCTTCTCAAGCCATTTTTTGTACTTTATGCAATCGGTCTTCCTATGACCAACTTTCTTACAAAAGAAAATTTTGATTTTAGTTTTATTTATAGGATTTGAACTTTCTCCCGAGTTACCAATCTTCTGTTTCTTTTTCCATGGCCCCTTCTTTTCTTTCCCTCCATAATGAGTAGCAGTATGTGCACTATGCACTTTCTCACCCTTGATCCTCTCTTCTTCTTGGACACACATAGAAAGTAAGTCATTGATTGACCATTTCTCCTTTTTGAAGGAAATACAGTTTTGGATCATCGCTAAAATGGTACGTAGGACAAACGAACGTACGCGTTCGTGGGCATACGAAACAGATTAGTAACACTGGTATAACTTTCAGTAGGAAACTCCGATTTGAATGGTTCAAATTGTGTTAGTTAGATAATGTGATTATCTAGAACATTCATGTTGTAATATATTTCATTTGAGCGAAGTATCAGTATCGTTCCAATGAAATACCGAAAGGGTGCGACAGTTTGACATACAGTCAGTAAAACGACCGTAACTTTCGGGTCCGAACTCCAATTGGGCTGGGCCAAATTGGGTTGGAAAGATAATTAGATTATCTACAACTTTCGGAAATGTTCAAAGTCGGTTGGAACGATTTAATATTTTCGTTCTGACAGATTACTGAAAGGGTGTATGCAGTTTTCTGTTTGAAAAGGTGTATAGAAGATATACATACATTTTGGCCCATCCTTATCCTATGGAGTATATATAGGATGTTTCTCTCTCTCTCATCAGTCCAACCAGTTGAATAATTAGATTAGTTCAACCAGAAAATTAATGGAGTTAATTTAGAATTAATCCAGAAATTAAGAGACTCTAATCACTTGATGAAAGAGTGCGAAGAGATTGAGAGAGAAGGAGAAAAGAGTTTTCTCCGTCTAGAGAATCGAAACGCAATCATGCAAGTTCTCCGGTGCATCGTCTAGGCAGATGCATCCGCGACCGAGGTGCTACGACTCACGGTGGATACGGGTAGAGGAGCGACACATGTGGCTCTTCGTTGTGATCAAACCGGAGAAGTAATCGAGTAACGGGCTGTGGAATCATGCGGGCATGGAACGCACGAAGACAACCCGAGGCGTGTCGAAACGGTGGGAGACGTGCAGTATGGGACGTACGGGCTAGTCACCAACGTGACACCGAAGGAAATAGAAGGCGGCGATCAACCCTTCGTGTGCCATCAATTTGGCACTTGTATGAATCTGTCCTTCTATTCGCATCGTACCCTCGAAGTCGTGGCGTGATCTCGGGAATCGGGGAATCGAACCGGGCCTTCATTCCGTTGCGCGGGCCCGGGGTCGAGGATATTCCCCAACAGTGGTATCAGAGCGATCGCCATCGATTCGAGGGTCGAATCATAGTCGTATATTAGATATACGCACGGGTTATCAAAGTTCGTACCCGTTTGCATGATGTTAAATATAGAGAAAGTCAAATTCCGTTAAAATCACAAGTGGAATTCGCTAGAGATCGATCAAAAGTTGATTGAGAGTATCTAGGAATGATCGTGAAAAAGTTTCATGATTTATCGTTTTGGAAACGAGCGAAAACGGACGAAACGGCAAAATCTGCAGAAAGTTAGAATACGAAACAGTGAGTAAAACTAAGATAATTTTCAGTGGAAAACTCAAAATTGATTGGATCAAATTGGCGTAGTTAGATAATGAGATTATCTATCACTTTGATACATAAAGTGTTTCCATTTGAACGAATTATCAGTGTCGTTTTTATGGAATACTGAAAGGGTGCGATTGTTTGACATACAGAGACTAAAACGTCCGTATATGTCGCATCGAAACTCCAATTGAGTCCAATCCAATTGGGTTAATTAGATAATAAGATTATCTAGAACTTTCGGTCACGTTCAAAGTCGGTTGAAACAATTTAATATTTTTGTTTCAACAGAATACTGAAAAGGTGTCTGTAGTTTTCTGGTTGAAAAGGTGTATATTGGATATACTTACCTTTTCGTTTGTTCGTATTTTACTAAAACTGGTATAACTTTCAGTAGAAAATTCCGATTTGAATGGTTCAAATTGTTTTAGTTAGATAATTAGATTATCTAGAACTTTCATGTTGTAATATATTTTATTTGAGCGAAGTAGTAGTGTCGTTCTAATGAAATAACGAAGGGATGAAGAAAAACAGTTTTTCTGCCGCCCCGGGGGCAGTTTTTGGCGCCCCGGACGCGTCCCGGGCGAGGTTTTCTCGCGCCCCGTGGCCCCTGCGTTACAACGGATGGGGCAGTCCGTTATAACGGACCCTTCTCTGGATGCTGTTTTTGTTTTCGCGATAACTTTGGCTACGAAGCTCGGAATTTTGAGTTCTTTATATCGATTTGATCGGCATCAATCATTCTAGCATATTAGATAATTAATTATTTAGAATAATTAATCTCCCTAAATAAATCATATGCATTTACAAATCTTGTGATAGTGATATAATATGATTATGTCACGAATTTAGAAACATGCAATGGCATGATCCCTCATAATATTGAAGTCATGGAAATGCCTTCCATATCCACAACCATCGAGATTGATATGACATAGTGCGTGGTTTCAGGCCATAGTCGGGCACGTACTATTGTATATATTGGTGCGGGTGGTAAGCGTTAATTGGGGACTCACGTGGTTTCAGGCCATAGTCGGGCACGTGAGTAGTTCAATTGAACGATACGATGGATATGGTTATGACTTAACCGTCCAAGCCAATCCGATTGGAGTTCGGGGCATAGATAGAATGCACACACGGAACATGGATTGTATTGGATACGATTCGTCACCGAAATTCTATAAAGGAACGAGAGTCGTATTGGATACGATTGGATTTAATCCTACCTAAAATATCGAGATCTCATTTGTCGGCCATAGTCACTTATGGGAGGATCGTAAAATATGGGTCTTCAGTGTTATGGACTTGGAGTCCCGTATCGGTATGAGGGTTATCGATTCGATAAAATAACACTATCATATATTCATCATATAAGCATATAGATTAAGTACGCACGGTTAGGAGTTAATCTTCATCATCCGTTTAGAATTATGTTTTCTAGCAACACCAAATATATCGATGAGATCGATATGATAGATAGCTTTTGGGCCAGAATTGCCATGATTAACCTTGATGGTCAAAGAATGGTTCTTAGACTTAAAGGAACGTGTTGGACACGGAAATGGTAAATTCGGGGCTTGAGGTTTTGGCTTTAGAGAAATCCGGGTTCGATAAACTTTAAGAAGGAATCGAACGATATTACGTGCCTTGTGGTGGCATGTATAGACGCATATTTCTCAAAATTATTTTGAGAATTCGGGTGTATATGAAAGTAAAACACAACGCTCATGAAATAGTTTCAAGAGTTAGAGCGCGTTGAATTATTCAATGCGGCTCAAAGAGTAGGTTAATTTTGAGACGCCTTATGGGTCTTGGATTAACACTCGTGTGTTGATGGTACGAGATTTGATCGTCGTGACCGAATATCATATGCATTCGATAGATAAGTCGATCCCGAAATTGCATGAGATGTGATTTAAAATTGAATTGGAGATGCTCGGAGTATCCGAGGAATCCAATGTATATAGATGCGTGGATGTCCTTGTAATTCAAAGAAGGGATCGAAAGAAATGTATGTCTAAGGGTATTTTGGGAAAATGTTTTCCAAACAGAAAGTTCGGACAAAGAGTTGTCCAAACTAATGACTCAAAGAATGGTGAAATCCAAGGAGGATTAAATCAATAGGTTGATTGCTTCTTTTGGCATTGTCGTCTTGGCCATATAAACGAGATTCGCATATCTAGATTCCATATGATGGATTGCTAGAATCATCCGAATTAGATTCGATTGATTAATGCGATACTTATTTATTAGGCAAGATGACAATGGCATCATTCTCCAAAGGTTGGAGAAAGATCCAACGAATTATTGGAAATTACATTTAGATGTAATGTTCCGATAAGTTCCGAGGCAAGAGGAGGCTATCGGTATTTTGTTACGTTTATGGACGGTTAAAGTAGATATGAAAATATCTATTTAATGCGTGCTGAAACGGAGACTTTTGAAAGGTTCAAAGAGTTTCAAAAACGAAATACGAAATCAACTAAGCAAGAAAATCAAAGCTTTTCGATAGGATCGAGAAGGCAAGTATTTGAGCAAAACCTTTCGATAGGATCGAAGAGGCGATATTTGAGTTAGGAATATTGATGATCATTTATGATTGTGGAATCGTTTCACGATTGCCTTTATTCGGAACATTGAGATGTGTCCGAAAAGAGGAAATGAACGCATGTTGGACATGGTTCGATAAATAATAAGTCAATAGGATCTCCCAAAATGTTTTGGGGATACGCCCTTGAGACAGCGACACTAATGAATGGTTGCATATAAGATATGAATCATAAACCTTCTAATTGGTACAAAAGACGCCATATGAGATATGGATCGGAATGGTTCCGAAGTTGTCACTTGTACATATTTGAGGATGTGAGTGTATTTCGAAATTTGTTTCGGTTAAACTCAATCCCAAATCTGGAAATTGTTCGTTTATCCTTAAGGAAACTAAAGGGTATTAGTTCTAACGTCCCGACGAAAATGAGATTTTCGTGGCTCGAAGAGATGCCTTCTTGGAGGAGGACTAGATGCGCACAAGTTTGGAACTTGGTGTCATTTATCTCTATGCGGGCTAGTGGGAGTAGAATAAATCTCGAAAGAGTTCGTGATTTGAAAATGAACATTGTACCGATGAAAGTTGACATGGCTTCATCAAGAGTTGATGAACGCAAGTCGAACACACAAAGGAATTTTTCGTAGATCAAGTAGGCTATATCATAAGCCGGTAAATACGGATTTATCGAGGCTAATGATGATAGATCGAAATCATATGATGATTCGATATCCTACAAGGATGCTATGAAAAATTGATTCCACATGACATGGTGTCATGAAATCTGAGATTCGATCCATGTTAATTATCAAGTTCAGAACTTGATTTCATTACTTTCTGGGTTAGACCCATGAAATGTGAGTGGGTTTTTCAAGATGACGAACCGACATGGATAGGAATACGCATATATGTAAAGCGAGGCTTTTTGCGAAGAGTTTCATGCAATTCATAGTCGGACTATGAAGAAACGTTTTCGCATGTTGCCATGCTTTCACATTCTCGAAATTCTGCTTGCCATGGTCGCATATTACGACTATGTGATGTGGCAAAATGGATGTCAAAACCGAATTTCTTGACAGAAATTTTATGAAAGGATGTGTACTTGACACAACCTTACGGTTTTGTCGATTCATAAGAATCGGGGATAAGATATGCACGCTTTAACGATCCATATGATGGATTAGAGAAAGCTTCTCGGAATTGGAATTTTCGTTTTGACAAAATTATAAACTGTTATCAAATTGTCGAAACGAATGGAAACTTTGTGTACACATGAAGGTTAGTGGGAGCTGCGTTATATTTCTTGTAACGACAAAGGATTTAGACGAGACCGCTTATGAATTAAGCGTGAAGATCTATAGGATAGATCTAAGAAGTTCGTCGTTCTATGTTATAGCACATATATCGACATATTGTTGACAATGGTTTTCAACATGTAAACTCCTTGGAGGAGATAAATCGAAATGTCGAATGGCAGAAATTTTCAACGGCTCGATGTGAGACATTAAGCAGCGCGAAAAGTAATAATATGATGCCTTACATTTGATGTTAGGATCTATTATATCTGTCATGATATGTATGTGGCTATCTGTCATACAAATAAAGCGTCTAGTTCACCGTCACTAAAATTCATGGGAATCACATGAGTTTGAATGTAATTCGATTACCTGAGACTAACTCTTGTGATTGTATAATGGTTATACAAATATATACATAATGGTTATGTATATTTAAAACCCATCGGGATTTGTATTGATAGATGTGAAGTTTATCCTTGAATACTTTGCGAAAGAATTCAGGATTTATTATCTATAATGGTGTGGAGGACGTGTTGGTTATAAAGAGTTATAACAAACAACAGTTTCCAAAGATGAAGCACGTCCAAATATGTAGCACGACTTTCGATCACAAAGTGTGTACATGTTTTGCTTAAATGAAAACACGGTTATGTGGAAAGGTTCCACAAGACCAATAGTTTATGATTCTATTTACGGTGGCGAGTATATTGCGGTTATTAATCGCAAAAGGAAGTGGTATGGATCAAGGATACATGACCAAACTCTAGTAGTCACGAGTTATCGGATTTATGGTTGTTTATTGCGTGAGACGCAATAGTACAAGCCAAAAATGCCGAGGTCACAACCACTTCTAGCCAATACTCAGAAAATTTCATTTGATCCATGAAATTTTATGAAAAGATGTGATCGTAGGTATTGGAAATGTTCCAATGCTGATGATGATTAACACTAGCGGGAACGTGCGGACCCGTTTACAAGACCGCTCTCTCTAGTCGCGCGTGACTGTCATGCGATGACTATGGGTATGGAGATACCTAGAGGAGGAAGAAGAGAGTAGAGTGTAGTTATCTAATACGATAGTCCTCGCAGGTTATGGGTATGGAGATATCCATAGGTAAACGTTGTATCACCCAAATACTTAGTCCATATGAATGCATTTCTTTTAAAATTTTTGTTTACTTAAATTAAATATGCATTCACCTTATATGAAAACAGTGTGCGGGTTGTGTAATATGATTGTTACATGAACCTTGATTTGAACTTGTGTGGACGTCGACATGGTTGAGGACCATGTGCAGCGAAACCGTCACACTTAAAGTGTCATTTCTAAACATCCCTAGTCGCGGATCAGCTTGCTTAAGAGAGAAGCATTTCTATTATTGGATAGACTGAACGCGTACACTAGTACGTTTGCCGAGGAGATGATTTTGTTTTGCTAATCATGGGACAAGGTGCTTGTCGAATCGGGAACGTAGATATATGTTAGGTTACATGTATTGGATATGACCAAAGCCGCGAGTCCATGACATGGTTTAGTCATTATAGATGGACTTGTGACGGATGGGGTTTTAGATTCTTCATACTTGAGGGGATCATTGATTGCGTTACGTGCGTAACATAATGCTTTGATATGATCTTACGCTCACCGTAACAGGGAGTTAAAAGGGTCATCATTGGGTATTGTTCGAAACACGGAATTCAATGTGAGTCTCCAAGATAGGAATTGTTTATTCCGAAAGGAAGAGATATCTCTTAGGCGCCGCTCGATGAGTCGATTAACGAAATCTCTGGCCAGAGTCAATGATATTAATGGTTAATATCGATTGAAATTTGTTAAATCAACTCGGAATCGGGGAATAAGTATAGTTAATCAAATTATAAGGATGACTATTACCATGCCTTTTGATTAACGGATATCGCAAACAAGAGAACTAGTAACCGCTATTCGAGATAGGCACAATGATCACAATCATTTTTCGTTTTAACATGGGTAGCCATGATGGAGTGACTAGATCCCGCTCATGGGCTTGTAGTGCCATGGAAACGGCCTACTGCCATCGTTAAACGAACCTACACGGTCACACAACGAGTCGTACTATGTCGGGCTTGATTGCAAGTTTTTGCACATTGGATGTGCATGGCTTTAGCGTATTTGATACGCGGGCCAGATTCTCTGATATAGTGTATATGTGATATACATGAGTACCTTTTAGGTAAATCTGAAACTGAGTGGGAGACTGAAGGAAATACAGTTTTGGATCATCGCTAAAATGGTACGTAGGACAAACGAACGTACGCGTTCGTGGGCATACGAAACAGATTAGTAACACTGGTATAACTTTCAGTAGGAAACTCCGATTTGAATGGTTCAAATTGGGTTAGTTAGATAATGTGATTATCTAGAACTTTCATGTTGTAATATATTTCATTTGAGCGAAGTATCAGTATCGTTCCAATGAAATACCGAAAGGGTGCGACAGTTTGACATACAGTCAGTAAAATGACCGTAACTTTCGGGTCCGAACTCCAATTGGGCTGGGCCAAATTGGGTTGGAAAGATAATTAGATTATCTACAACTTTCGTAAATGTTCAAAGTCGGTTGGAACGATTTAATATTTTCGTTCTGACAGATTACTGAAAGGGTGTATGCAGTTTTCTGTTTGAAAAGGTGTATAGAAGATATACATACATTTTGGCCCATCCTTATCCTATGGAGTATATATAGGATGTTTCTCTCTCTCTCATCAGTCCAACCAGTTGAATAATTAGATTAGTTCAACCAGAAAATTAATGGAGTCAATTTAGAATTAATCCAGAAATTAAGAGACTCTAATCACTTGATGAAAGAATGCGAAGAGATTGAGAGAGAAGGAGAAAAGAGTTTTCTCCGTCTAGAGAATCGAAACGCAATCATGCAAGTTCTCCGGTGCATCGTCTAGGCAGATGCATCCGCGACCGAGGTGCTACGACTCACGGTGGATACGGGTAGAGGAGCGACACATGTGGCTCTTCGTTGTGATCAAACCGGAGAAGTAATCGAGTAACGGGCTGTGGAATCATGCGGGCATGGAACGCACGAAGACAACCCGAGGCGTGTCGAAACGGTGGGAGACGTGCAGTATGGGACGTACGGGCTAGTCACCAACGTGACACCGAAGGAAATAGAAGGCGGCGATCAACCCTTCGTGTGCCATCAATTTGGCACTGGTATGAATCTGTCCTTCTATTCGCATCGTACCCTCGAAGTCGTGGCGTGATCTCGGGAATCGGGGAATCGAACCGGGCCTTCATTCCGTTGCGCGGGCCCGGGGTCGAGGATATTCCCCAACACTTTTGTGTGTTGTAAGAGATCTTAAATGGACCATATGATGTTGGCAAAGAATTCAAAATGAAGTGCACCAAAAAGTTGTCTGATATAGTCAATTCCATTTCATTGAGTTGAGATGCAAGATCTCTCATCTCCATTTATGTGCTCACGAATGCTTCCATTTCCAGAGTACTTCATAGAACCCATTTTAGACATTAGGATGCTAGCTTTAGTTTTATCTGAACTCACAAATTGATCTTCTATAGCTTTCATGAATTCTTTAGCCGTTTTACAAGTCGGAATGGATCCTCGAATATGTTTCACAACATGAGCCTGCATGAGCAGGAGGCTAAGCCTATTCGATTTCTCCCATTTTTCATAAAAGGCCTTAACAACTTGAGTATCAGTTTCTTTAGGTTCTGTGGGTGTTTCATCCACTCGCAGAGCAAGATCTAAATCCATACACCCTAATATGAACATGATTCTTTCTTTCCATTCAACAAAATTCGATCCATTAAGGTAAGGAATTTTATTTCCCGGATCAAGATAACCAGCCGTATTAAAAACTGCAATAAATAATTTGTACTCACATTAAGATCAGAATAATAACTTAAATAGATATTAAATCTTGAGATCCTATATGATTTATATCTATAAATTCAATAATATAAATATTATAAACCCTCCTTTGGGCGAGTGTATAATATTTATATCATCATATATTAAATAAAATATTAAATGGACTAGTAAGTCTTTCATATTAAAACAAGTCAATGCTATGCCTTTGGACATTAAACATATTATATTTTATTATGAATCCTTCCTATCTCATCCTACCTAGATTCTGATAATAACGCATCTCCTTTGGGTGATGCCGGTTATATCAAGAAATTAGGTACAATTTTAATTTTCATCAAACATTATATGACCTAAATGATATAATTACTGCATACAAGACCACTTTGGCGGACAATTTGAATACAGTAATTATATTATCTACTCGTCTTTTAGATGAAATTAAATATATATCAGAGTGTCTTTATCGGAATTTTCACTCCTTCGAAATAAAAAATGTTTTGTTTTAGTTCACATCCCTTCAAAATAAGCAATTTCTTAATATCCACGTCCTTTCAGAAATACGGATTAATTCTTTGAAATAATATTTAAACACACAATTTAAAATCTCTGTCTTGAAAACAAAAATATATATTTTTTTTTCAACGCATCAACAGTAAAGTTATATTAAAAAAAAATTACTCTCCTCCAAAATGTACCTGCCGTATTCTTCATATTTGTACTATTACATTTAATTAACGTGATAATTAGAACATATCATTAAATATTCATTAAAATTTATTCGAATTTATGAATTCGAATAAATATTAATTATGTATTAAGTTAATAGCTAAAGTGTACTAATTATCATTTTAATTATATATACTAATTAGAACATAAATGATGTTATGGTAAAATCTGGAAAAATATATCATATTTTGAATTAAAATCAACCTCTCACTTTTCAAAAGTCGAGAGGTTTGCTCTCCACTTTTCAAAAGTCGAGAGGTTTGTAAATTGTAATTAAATATGTTTAAGAATTCTCGACTTTTCAAAAGTCGATCATTTTAACATCTCGACTTTAGTCGAGAGTGTTATTTCAGGAATTGTCAAACTATGTTGGCTATTTTGATCATTTGCAAACTTATTTCGTCTACAAACCAAAATTTTCCAAGTTTAAATAAAAAACGATACCAATCATAATGAAATATTGACACCGATGATGGTAGATTGATGTTGAAAACCCGAACCTAGAAATAATATATTGCACTTGAAATTTTAATATTCACACTTAAAATAATGTGTTGATACTGAAAAAATGTATATTAAACCTTAAAACTAGCTACTCGCGTTGAACATAATAGAATAATTGTACACAACATGGTCGCGTTGATCCTACGTTGGATATTGTATTCACACTATAAAATTAGTTTAACTTAATTCGATTCACACCTTACATTTCATCATCCTGTTGTCAATCATGTTGCGAAAACATTGTTGTGTAAAATTACTCAACATAATATATTAGCATAAAAAACTCTAATTCATACAGAAACATAATATAATGACCTAAGTTGACTTAACTTTTCCTACACTTCGTGAAAGCCTATATCTTCTTTGGCTACCTCAAACACTATCCGTTCATAACTTCATAGTTTGCGTTGTAGAAAATAGTATATATTGGTCTTGATAATTTTATATTCATGATTGATAACTCGCAAAAAGGGTCGTTTAAATGTTCTAAATCAATCTTACGAGTTAATCAAAACAATTTATAACAAATACTAAGTATAGTGCTAGTATAGGTTCGTTCCAAGGAAATTTTGCGTATAATCAAATTCTCAATTCAAGAATTGTTTTTATTGATCCAGAGACTATAATATTTTGTCACAATCAAGATCTAAACTTCACAAAGCTCTGGCAAAAATTTCACTTTCACACACACAATTTTCGAATTTATGCAATTTATAGATTGTAAGAAAATCTAATTACCTTCCATGTTGTCGTTGATGTACGCCTTGCGGAAGCGTGTCCTTATTACTCCACTCGAACGAGAAATTCACAACTCCAATCTCAACACACAACAACTTCAATATATTTATATTAATTTATGTGGATGTATTCTCTTCTTCCTGTTAGAGAATACTTTGTTTTCTCTCTCTCTCTTTGTGATAGTATAATTGATGGTAAAACACATGTCTTTTTCACCAGAGAAAGAGGACCACTATTTATATGTTCTTGTATACATCTCCCCCATCAAGAGATGTATTTGGAGTGTACGGATGGGAAGACTCCAAACAATGCATGGACACAAAAATATCATATAAATTATGTTCTTATCTTTTAACATAATTAATGACTACTTATATTATTCTGTTAATCAATATTTAAAGTGATATGTTACTAATCCTAATCATGTCAAGTAGACCATAATAAAGGTTACGAATTATATTAAATTCTAACATATATCACAAGAGTATTTTAGGCATTAAATGTTTTTCACAAAATTGTAGATCACAAATCAAGATTTCAAATTTGGCACAAAGATTTATAATTTAATACTGAGAGAGGGAACAGAAGAATTTCACTGTTTTGAATTACGAGGAAAAAGTAATCATCAAATTACAATTTGGTCCCTGGGAGATCACGAAAAAGTCCAGAAAGTTTTGATGTTGAGTAGCAGTTTTCAAAAATTCATATCAAATTGAAAATCAATCAAACAGTGCTCAACCAAAATTCTAATTTCAGATTGATTCTAGATCTACAAGCACATGCAAAGTTTATATTTTAATCAGATCTAGAAAATATTTAATGAACAGGGACAAAAAGGTTCAGAACTGAATGTTTACTAATTTCACAGTTTAGTCCCTAACACATAGTTTTTGTAAAATCCATAACAAATAACAAATAGGAAATTGCAGATAATTGATTTATTCAAGAAGTGTATTAAACTAGAGATTAAGATATAAACAGTGATATCAATAAAAGAGTATTTTTTGATATTTTATCTGATTCAAACAGATCAAACAATTCAGCACAAAAATTTGAGTATTCCACAAGGTAAAAATAGGAAAAATGCAAGAAAAATTCCACAAAAATTCCACAAAAATTCCACAAACTATATTTTACAGTACATAACAAGTTTACAAAGATAATTGGATCAAATCTACTTAATTTCTAATCTAAATCCTAAAAAGAGAGGAAAATTACCGAAAAAGCGATGAAATTGAGTTGGTCTACAGGCTTTGTTTTCCTCGGTGAAATGGGTCAGTTTTGACCCATGTGCGTCCATTCGTGTAACGGGTCACGCCCTTTGACCCGTTTGAAGAAAAAGCTCGATTTCTCTCTCGTGCTTCCATCAAATATCATCATATGATATATCAAATCAATCGGCACGACGAGACGGATCCATCTACAGTCCTGATTTTGCGAGATTTTGCACTTTTCACCTGAAATTAACACAAAACACATATTAAAGTATTTAATCTCAATAAATTGGAATTATGGATATTTGGTATTACTTTAATCATGTTTATGTGTTTAAATTCTATATTTTGTGTATGTAAAAAGTGATGAAAAATCCCCTTATCAATGATGAAAATATTTTATTGAAATAAAATTTTACATGTTATACAGAATTTTGACACTAAAATACTTTGATGTGATGAATGATTTGCTAGGTCGCACGGATCAGGATACGGGTATCGTATCCGATACGATACGGATACGGCGATACAACAATTTTCAAAAAAATCACGGATATGGATACGGCTATATAATTATTATTTTAATATATTTATATTATATTAAATAAATTAATAAGTAATAAATTAATAATTTTTTAAATTAAATATCAAGAAAATAAATAATATCAACCAAACAATACAAGTATCATAAAAATATCATAAAGTTACTCTAGAAATGTCCTAGAACTAATCTAGAATTATCCTATATAATTTATTTAAAAATATTATGGACGAAAATATATAATTTGCCGAAGTATCATAAATTGAGTATCCCAACCATATTCTGGACGTATCCCAATCGTATCTCCACCATATCGAAAAAATAAATATTAAAATATTCGGATACGCCATGTGGCGTATCCGAGCCTATCGGACCCGTATCCGTATCGGATACGCGTATCCTCAGAATATTTTTTCATTTTTGAAGTATCCGCGTAACATAAATGATTTGAAGTAAAAATATTGAATCTAAGAAGAAGAAACAATTTTTGAACACAAAAATAAAAATAAACAACAGTCTGTTTTTCTTTTTGAAAAAAAATTAAAAAAACAGAAAAACATAAATGACGTCAAAGAGACTAAAAACTGCTTTGTTTACTACTAGGCAACAACCCAAAAAAGGGTAGTGATTCGGCAGGAATATTTTTGATAGTCGCAGAAAATTAATTTCTGCAACAATAAAATTTATTCTTGTCCCAATCACCATTTCACAATTTCTGATTCAGACATGAATATTTTTGATGGTTGCAGAAATTAATTTCCTGCATCCATCAAAATTGTTCATGTCCGAATTACTGCCCAAAAAATAACTAGATTGAATCTTTCTATTTTTCCATTAATCCAGTAAGTCTGGCTGTAATTTTCTCTTTACTCTTTTGTAAGATGGAAATTTAGTGGCAGTTCTGCTATAATTAAAAGTTTTTGAATACTAACCATGGTCCATAATCACAAATGATTTGGGGAAAATATAATACAATGATGATTTGAGTGTAGGGACACACAGTCAATTGTGCTGAAGGAGGGGACTCAGTAATAGTGTTTCGTCGAGACCACAATTAGTCAATTACCCTGTTGGGGAAAATGCGATTAATAAATGGAATGATTACACGTAAATAATTGTCGAGAGATTAAAATCAGTCCAAACGAAAATTAAGATACCAAAAATACACCGAGTAAATAGTTAAATTAAATAATTGAGAATCCAAATTTAGACTTTTCTAGAAAAAATACCACCGTGGTGCAGTGAAACATTTACATGACCCTGTCGGTGGATAATCAGCATTGTCTCTCCTCTCCCTTCTAGTTCTCTCTACACATTTCTCTGACCTTCTTCTCTCTTTCCCGTTTTTTTGCTTCGCCTCTTCAATCTCTGTGTTGGTGTACGAGAGACAGAAATATGGATTCAAGGAGGCACGATGATGAGAGAGGGTACAATCCTTCCCCCCCACCTCCTCCTAGTTTTAAAAAATCGAGCTTTTCAAGACCTTTGCTCCCCCTTAACTCCTCCCTCCTCCACCATGGGCAAAAACGCGAAGAAAGAAAAGAAGGGTCAACTCACCGTTACTCTCTCAGTCTCTGCCCCAGTCCGTTGAACTCCGTTTCTCTCCGCCACCATGCAATCACGGCCGTCAGTTCTCCTTCCATCTCTCCACCCACCATGGCAACGACGTGGCATTATCGGGAATGCCAACGGAATCACGCCGCCGGCGTGGGAGGGCACGTCGTCGACGGATGTTGTGAATTCATGCTATCCGACAACGTCACTCTGAAATGTGCTGCATGTGGGTGCCATCGGAGTTTCCACAGAAAAGAACCCGGTTCTACTTCGAGCCCTAACAATGGCAAAGCCACTCAGACTCGGAGAGGTGTTACTCCGTCGATGGATCAGTCCTCCAGCGAGGACATGCAAATGAGTCCGAATCCGAACAAGAAGAGAGCTAGGACGAAGTTCACGTCTGAGCAGAAGGACAAAATGGTGGAGTTTGCAGATAGACTTCGCTGGAAATTTCAGAAACCTGACGAGGTAGCCATTAATGAGTTCTGTAACGAAGCTAGTGTGAGTCGTCAGGTCTTCAAGGTCTGGATGCATAATAATAAGTGCACGTACGACAAGAAGCAAGAGCAGCAACATGAAGGGCCTCCACCAGGATAACACTCATCAGAAGAGTTCATGATGTTAATCTTAGGTTTTGGTTGAATTATTTTTGTATGTTGGAGAGTTGAATAAGCATTTTGATCTTGAAATGCACAAAACCCTTTATTATTCTAACAACCAAAAAAATCCAACAAATTTAAGTGGTAAAAAAATTGAATCCGTCAAGAAAAAATTTCAAAAATGCAACCACACTTCATTATGCTCTTCCAAAAACAACATCCAAAATTTCTCTCCTCTTTCACTCTCAACCTACAACTTTTTCACACCTTTCACAAGACTCCCCTCGTCACTATTAGCAAGCTCGATCCGTTTCTTATGTTCCACAACCTTGTAATCCACGATCTCGACAAACAAACCCGCATCCAACAAGCAATCCTCCCTCCCATAAACCGCAGCCCTAACACTCGCCATCAACTTCGCAATCTCTCTCCCCGAAAAGCCCTCGGTTTTCTCCGCCGCAACCCTAATTATCTCCTCATCAATTCCCTCAACCCTAATCCTCTTCTCTTCCTTCTTAAACCACCCCTTAAAACCTTTTTCATCTTCACCGCCTTTTTTTTCGCTCTCCTTTTTGTTGGCTATGTAGCTTTCGAAGTAGAGTTGGAGTAATTGGAACCGTTCTTGTAAACCGGGGAGAGGGAACTCGATGACATCATCTATTCTGTCTGTTATGGCCGAGTCAAGATCGCCAGGACGGTTTGTTGCGAGGACGAGCACGATGTCCCGTGATTGGTCGCCGGTACGAAATAGGAGTGCATTTAATGCACTCCTTTGTGACTCGCTCATGTGCATGCTATTTCGCCTATAATACAAAATACAAATATTCATTAATTTTGTCGTGAAATATTTAGGGTTTATAGATTTGAAAAAAAAATTGCGTACTCGCATAGAAATGCATCGGCTTCGTCGATGAAGAGTAATAACCCCTTTTTTGACTTTTTAGCCCAATCGAAAATTTGATGAATTTTCGTAACCGCTTCGGAACCTAATGGCGCAACGTCACCACCAGTCATCATCGCATAATCCAAACCCTAATAAACATTAAAAAATAAACAAATAAAATTACCATTTAAAAAAAAACTAGGGTTTTGACCGTACCGATTTTCGAGCCATTTGTCTGGCAACTAGGGTTTTACCCGTACCAGGCGGGCCATAAAAAAGCATGTTCCTAAAAGGCGCATCGTGAGACTTAGTATTCTCGGTAGCGCGTGCAAGGTGTTCGATTCTTTGCTTCAGAGAAGGATGGAGAATAACGTTTGCAAAACTCGGCTTCTCCGAATTGGAATTGCGCGCAATTATTCTCGATACGATTCCAGACCAAGGGAATTTCGCAATCGACGATTCGCGAATCAATGATGGTTGCCCTAGAATTCGATTCACGTATCCCCATAATACCCTCGCTCCTTCTCGAGTTGTGTAAACTCCTGCCGCCAAAGCGGTTACGCCTCCAACTGCCATAACTAACTTGCTTCTGTCTGTTAGTAACATCCTAAAACCACCTATTTGACACGAATTCATTAGAGGGTTCTTGTTGCAATTTTTCAAATAATGAGGGTGTTTTTGCAAACCTTCGATGTGGTTGAAAGTGGTGTTGATCGCGGCGAGCCATTTCTCTCTCTCGCCGCTCATTTTCTCGAGAAGCATTCTCTTGTTGTAGTCTTCTGTGAGTCTCGCTTCGTGGGCCCGTCCCTCGGCTTCGGCCAAGGCCTTGACGCGAATCGTTTCTCTCTCTATCTCCGCTCGCTCTTTCTCTGTCTGACGCATCTGAGCTTGGATTTGCTCCTCTGACGCGCGTCTCGATTGCTCTTTTCGAACCGATGATTCCTCTTGCATTCTCACGAGTTCTTGGTTTTGAAGCCTCTTCGCCTCGTGCTCTGTCTATAATATGAAAATGTTGGTGAATTATTTGGATTTGATTTGATTAAATGGATATAAACCTGCATTCTCTTTCGTGCGAGTTCGTCTTCGTAGCGAGCCATTTGAGCTTTTGCTTGAGCTTGTTGTTGAATGATATTCCTTTGTTCCTCTGATAATTTTTGTTGTTTCTCCTATAATGAAGATATATTTGTTTTTATTTTAGTTTTAGGGTTTCGGGTTTAGGATTAAAGAGAAGGGGGGAGAGAGAGGGAGAAGGCTCACTATGTCCAAAAGAGATTGGTTGGCGTGATATTGAGCCTTTTCAGATGCCAATTCAGCTAGTCGTGACTCTTCTTGTTGTCTCATAATCTCAAATACCTATGAGAATTTCAGAAAATCAGAATCTCTTTCGAAACATTGACAATGTTATGAATATCACAAGCCATTCATTGTTTCGCTAAGCTCGTGATCATTTGTTACATTAAAGACGAAAAATAAGGAAATGCTAAGAAAAGATTTATTTATTTTCAGTTGGGCAAAGAATCAAACACCTGTTTGGCATGAGGAGAGCTATTGATTTCCCTCAAAGCCTTGGCGCCACGCTCAAGCGACTCGGGATCAAACCCACCAGAACGTCCAGAAGGTTTGTCTGACGAATGGGTTCCACTCGGTTCATTCTTTTGGGCCCCGCTCGGTTCATTCGGGGGTGCAGACGGTTTATTGGAAGAACGGAAAGGGAAGAAGAAGGACCCATCAGCATAAACAACGTCTGACTTCACTGCCGCCGTCGCCGTCGCCACCGTGGCAGTTACGGCGGCTATGGCTGTGGGTGTCCGTACGAGACGCCACATTGAAAAGAGCTTTCTTTCCCACAGAGGTTTTAGAGAGGTGTTGACGGAGAGAAGAGAAAGCACAATTTCTAGTTTAGTCCCTTGTCATTTACAAAATTCATGTCATAATAACCTTTGTTGGTGTTATTTTTTGGACTGGGCCAAAAGTTTTTTCATACTATATAGGCTTCTAAAATTATGTTTCAAAACTTTGCAATTATTTGATGAAAAAAAAGTTCAAATTTGCATATTTGGGGGCCTAAAATTTAAGCCCGATTTCTTAGTATAACATGTGACATAATAAATAAAATTATAAATCATAAAGTTGGTAACTACAAACAATATTGAGAGAGTAGAGAAACATAAAAATGATAAAATACATTTTTCATATATATATATAAGTAACATGGATACATATAATCTATCTGCTCTTTAGACAGTACATATAATGCTAGACTAGAAAAGCTAATTAGAAGAAGAGAAACCATATATATAATATATATTCACACTTGATTATATCATGCATATATATTAACTTTAATATTTAATACTACACGTAAATAAGGAAACTTTCTTCTTGCTACTTCTTTGCATTTCATTGATTACTGAAACCTCAAGTACCTTAGCCTGAAATAAAGAATGGTCAATTCAGTAATTTCACAATTAGTTTTAAAAGAGTGTAAAATAATTCTTTGTTGATGTACTGGATTTGGAACCACATGAAGAGGAAGAAGAATAAAGGTATTTTATATAGATAACTACTAAAGAGGTTTAGTCTCAAAGAACAGTAACAAAAAGCCACTTATCTTTTATAGTAGTTGTGAAAGTTACAATCAATATAGAGGCCATATATCATGTCCCTCAAATTCCCCCACAATTTCTCCACAATAGTAATCCATGATTAATCCAATAATTAGTATTTTGGATTAACGATTAACGATTAATTCGTAATTATCTATTTTTAATTACTTATAATTAATCATCAATTGATATGGATCATAATTACATATTAAAATTTTAATAATCATGAATTAATCGTTAATTCACCACACTAATTATGGGGTTAATTAGTGTGGAAGAATATGAGGGGAAATAGGGGGGCAAAGTATAATTTCCCATCAATATATAGGTGGAAGTGGACCTTAGTGGAAAAAGAGGGGGACCTTTTTGAAAATTGACACCATTTAAGTATTTTGACTCATTCAAACATCCAAAAATATGTTGGAAAAACTATTTTTTCTGATTCTTTCTCCAAAGGGTGAAAAGAAGAAACAAATGGTTTTCCTTTTTGGACTAAGCACAAAAAATTTCCTTCACATCATCTTAATTATTTCTTAATAGGATTGGAATTATATATAAAATAAAAAGAATAGAAAATCTTAGTCAAAACTATATATATACCTATCCTCATTATTGGATGTACCAGTAGAGGATGAGTTACTGCATCCACTAGAATAGTTCATTTGGCCGCCGGTCTCGATTTGTTTTAGGTCATCTAGAAGTTGTTCGTAGTGTCTCTTCACTTCCTCGGCGGACTTACCGCCGACAAAACGCGCTACATTCTGCCACCTGTCAGGTGTATCCTTGTCATAAACCGCCAGTGCACGCTCGAACAGTTTGTTCTGCTTGACTGTCCATGCCGATCCTGAGCTTCGAGAACCCGAGGCCATCTTAGCTCAATCTATGTGAATGTAATGAGAATTTAGGGTAAAGAGATGGACTATCTATGTTTTGAATGTTCAAGGTGGAACAAGGATGCTTCTTATAAGGACGAGGGAATGAGGGGTTTGATGCTGATGTGGAAGGGCAAGTTGCAGAATAATGTGTGTGAGAGAGAGTGTGTGTGTGTGTGTGGGTGGGTGTGTTTTGGTTTGATGTTTAAGAAGCTTGGGAGGAATCAAGATCAAATCAATGGATAGAGAGGAGATAAGGGGCCCTTTCACCTCCTTTTGTCTCCCTATCTCACTAAATAAGACCATAAATGTAATTTGTTGTGATTTCCATTTATTTTATGGTGCTTTTGCAATAGTTTGCAATAGTTTGCAATGTTGTCACCATTGACACATCATAATTCATAAATGGTGATCTTTCAACCGACATCATGGGGACTTGAATTAACTAAACCCAACCTTAATTAGAGTAAGTCCTAAATTTCTTTTTGGGTAAGAATCTTCAATAAAAAGTAACCACTGAGTAACATTTTAAGATGGGAAAATACAAGTAGCCTCAAACTCAATAAAGGATCCTTGATGCGTCAATCGAGGATGTTTTATTAGATTGATTATCCTTTTTAATTGAATTAATTCAACTAAATATTGATTTAATGTTTAATCAATCCAATCAACCCATTAAACCAACCTCGATTGACGCATCCATGATATACATCAAGAATGTTGGGGGCACCATATATAACCTCTTTTAAGATCACATTTAATTGGTAGAAAGATTCCTAGGAGCAATTTAAGAAGCTTCCTTGAAACCAAATGATGATTATTAAGCCACGTATATCAAATTATATACTCATTGCTATTTGTTCCAAATTTAAAAAAAAAAAACACACACACAAAGGTATTCGAACCTTTATCCATTTGAGCTGCAACATGGCATATTATAATGTTTTTTTCTTGTTCCTACCATGAGGGCCTTAAAATTCAGGTTGTAGGTTTTGATAAAGATCTCCCATTTTTTCCCAAGTACGTTTGATTCGTGACGGAGACGATACAACAACAAAAAATTGTTTACCAACAAATCATACCCTAATTGCATGAACTCTCAAATAACTAATATTCTTCATGATAAGAGGTGAATCAAGTTTAATCGCAACAAGTTGGCCATTGATATGATTAATTCAACTAGTGCTTAGTTATTAGTTATGATAAATGAAACTATACTCAAACGCTCAAAGCAAATTATAAGCTTTGGATCTGGTGTAAATTGTAAAATATAATATCCTACTATATCACTACTTTTCAATGTTTTCATGATAAATTGTGAAAACAAAACTAGCCTATGTGTTAATATACAACCTTATTTCAAAAATAGATAATTAATCTTTACCATCAACAAGAAATACGTTCACCAGTTCATATAGGTAGCATGGTTTGGATCCACAGAAGAAACCAACTAAAATCTAAAGCTAATCTCTGTCTTTGCCACTGTACGGGAAGAATTCACGGGCCTATGTGAGAGAGATATTTGTCTTTATTCCCATAATGGACCTTGTCAACTGTTCGAACAGAGTTTCGTAATTTAACCAAAAATAAAGGGGGGGGGGGGGATTTGATAAGGCACATCATGTATAAGACAGAAATGATACAGACCACAACTTCTTCCCAAGAATTGACCACGAATTGCCACGTGGCAGCCAGTTATTGGCTGCAGCTAAAGTGGTGGAAAGCTGCAGCCAATAGCTGACTGCCACGTGGCAATTCGTGATCAATTCGTGGGAAAAAAGTGTGGTCTGTATCATTACTCTGTATAAGAATTAGGGAAATTCTGTTTTTTCTCGTTTCCCCAGCATTTCTCCCAATCTCAACTAACACCTTAATTAACATGATGAATTAATGATTAATGTATAATTGTTAATTAGCAAAAATTTAATATGTAATTAATTGTTAATTTACCATAGTAATTGAAGTGTTGATTGAGGTTGGGAAAATGGGGAGGAGCCTCTACGAACTAGAACATCAAATGTTGAGATGGACTAATTGTCGGCAGTAAAAATATGTCACCTTGTTAGCACTATAAAAAACTATTCAAAAAAAAAGTATATATAATATTTGCATGAAGGGATAATCTATTACTAAAACATTATATATTGTCAAATATAAAATTATATTCAAAAAAATTAGAATGTTGCATTAAATATATATACTAGATTTTTTTCAAAAAATACATAATTCTATTAAAAAAATACAGAGTAATCATTTAAAAAGACATTATGTTATTTTCTGTTTATATTAATAAAAAAATATATCACAAATCTAAAAATACTAATGAAGTGAAGTTAAATTTCTATTACAAATTCTTACTAGATTATTGAGAAAATATATACTTGTTTTAAAAAGGAAAATTGGAAAAAGATATGTTGTTATTTTTAAAAAAACATCCGACATGTTTAACAATTTATAATTCAAAAAGATATTACAATTAAAAAAATTATATTAAAAATTTTGGTAAAATATTGGTATTCTAAAAAATATATCGTACATCTTAAGAAATGACTGAACATCTAACAATATATATCATAAACTAAAAATACATATCCTACAATTAAAATATATATTAAACATATAAATGTATATATAAAATCAAACACGTATTGTACTTTTTAAATATTTCACATGATATAATCAATCAAACGTTTTCCATGTCAAATTAGAAAGAGAAATGGGGGCCCGAAAGAATATTGAGAAAAGCAAACTTGCAAAGAAGAATCGAGCTTGTCTTTTTGGTCTTTTTCTTTAACTCGTAATGCTTGAGCTTTGCATTAATCTTTCAGCCGGAGGAGCGCAACCAAGTTTGAAACCTCAAAGCCCTGTAAGGGGTGTGAAACTCTTCTCTGTGTCTTATACTCGCCCAGTGAATCCACCAGACAAGGAGAATCCGTTGATTGTTTCTATTCCTGATAACGTGACGTTTAACAATAACAAGGCTTACATCTTCTTCAAATGCAACAATTTGCTTTTCTATCATGAGACCAAACCGACAAATATTGTTAAGGTAGATGTCTGAAGTGGCATAACGATTCCAAAATAGAGATTTCTCAAACATACTTCTATTATAACAAATAGATTTTGGATGACCGACATGTTGTTTAATCTAAACCTAGAGAGGGGTGAATATATAATCCTAAGGTCTGATTTTCGTGCTAATGGAATGCAACTGGTAATTATGCGGAAGCTTAAATAAATTAAATTATAGAAAGATAATATCAAAACAAATAACACACGATATTTGTTTACGGAGTTCCGTAGGTGGTTGTTATGTAGCTTTAAATCATCGTTTACTTGTTCAATTGACCGATTCGATTGTTTACAAGTACCTACGTCTCCGGGGTGTTGGGAATCGTTCCGTCCCGCCCCCCGCGCAGCGGATGAGGAACGCGGAGCGGACTCCCTGAACCAAGACCACGCCCGCACAACTCGACACCTTCAAACACGATATATGGTCGTCTCTTGTTCGTCTCATGTCTTCACAATTCAACACCGTCTAAAACGTAGTACTCGCTTGATCACAATCGAGAGTCACAATTATAACTCCTCTAAACGTATCCACGTGAGTCATCATTTGTCGGTTACGCACGTAACTGCCTAGACGTTACGTGCACAAACTTGCTTAACCGTCTCCTTAATCTCTGACAGAGAAAATCTGATTTTCTCCTTCTCTTCTCTCTCTTTGGTGTTCTCACTCTCTAGAACTATTCTCAGAAAGTTGTCTATCTTTTCTCACACTTGTTAGAATGAATTGCACTACTGAGAGGAGAGAGAATTTTTTTATATATACCATATAGGATAAGGATGGATCATGGATTGTGTATTACTATTACACCTTCCGTTTGGAACGAAATATGCATTTCGTTCGTACGGAACAAACTCTGACTTCGAGTTTACCACATGCAATCACATTGCACGCAAACTGTTGGTTCAAATTTCCTAGGGTTTGATTATCTCAAAATAATGTCGATACTACTAACGAATTTGTGTAAGTATCGATTGTAGGAGATATAGGTGTGGCCCGCAAAAGGATCAAAAGAAGAAACAATCAATCACACATACGCGAGCAAGATAACAAGAGCCAAGGAATATCAAGATCACTCAAAAAGACTCAAGACGTCGAAGAATCAAGAGGACGTCAAAGAATAAAAATGTCGAAGAATCAAGGAATCAAGACATAGAAGATTCCGCAAGTTGGGGTATCATATAAATCACCAAAACAACTTATAGGTATCCCTAAACTTGTTTATGAATTATTAAGCTCAAGATTAGTCAAAGAAATATATTCGAAATCCATTAAAATGATGAAATAATAAAACAGATTTTCAGAAGCATGTCGGTTATAACGGACCTCAGTTCAGTTATAACGGACATACATAAATGCTATTAAAAATAGCATGTCCGTTGTAACGGACTTCATGTCAGTTGTAACGGACATACTGTCAGTTATAACGGAACTCAGTTCAGTTATAACGGACATACATAAATGCTGTTAAAAATAGCATGTCCGTTATAACGGACCTCATGTCAGTTATAACGGAGTATGTCAGTTATAACGGACCTACACTCGGTTATAACGGACTTGTGAACTCACTTCAGAATAACCAATCATCCGTTGTAACGGAATCACCAATCCGTTGTAACGGACATATACTAACCGTTATAACGGAAGAGTCTCAGTTATAACGGAACCATAGAATAAATCTGAAGTGAAGTCATAGTACAATGTCGGTTATAACGGACCTAAACTCAGTTGTAACGGAGTAGGTCGGTTATAACGGACCTAAACTCAGTTATAACGGACTATAGAATAAATCTGATCACAGTACAATGTCGGTTATAACGGACTTAAACTCCGTTGTAACGGAGTAGGTCGGTTATAACGGACCTAAACTCAGTTATAACGGACTATGGAATTTTCGAATATATTGCCTGTAACGGCTAGTTTGACTTTGAGTCCGTTGTAACGGACCTCAGGTCAGTTATAACGGACTATGCAGAAAAAGCATGTTAAGGGAAGGGTCTATGTGTTCTATAAATAGAACTCTTCCCTCATTCTCTCTCATCATCTCAACTAATACATTTTCCCAATCAAAAGAGAGAATCCTAGCTTTAATATCTTGAGCTTAATCATCTAAACATTCTTAGAGATTATTAGATCCATTTTCGATTCCACTACTTAACGATTCCCAACTTGCGTGACCGATCACGACTAGTTCGTTAGTAGTACAATTGTAATAGGCTAGTTACTATTTGTAAAGCCCGCCATTGATCGATCATTTCGTGTAAATCGATCAAGGCAAAACCTTGTAATTGCTTGAGTTGGATATTCAATCGAAAGCCGAAAAGGCGCAAGGGCATCCCGGAGACGTAGGTACTTGCAATCAATCGAGTCGGTCGATTGAGCAAGTAGCCGGTGAGTTAAAGCTACAAAGCAACCACCCACCGAACTCCGTAAACAAATATCGCGTGTTATTTGTTTCGGTATTGTATTTCTTTATCTAATTTATTTACGCTTCCGCACCAAATTGTATTTGTATCCATTACCGCGAAAATTGGACCTTAGGATTACCTATTCACCCCCCTCTAGGTCTAAATTAAACAACAATTGGTATCAGAGCAAAATACAAACCGTCTCTTTGAGTAAGTGACAAACTTGTATACGACCATGGCCTCAATCGGTAATAGGTACCAAATTACATACCCCGATAAATTAGATGGAAATAATTGGAATCTTTGGAAGCGATGCATGTTAAATGTTTTCACTTTCCAAAAATTGAGATCGGTGGTAGAAAAGGGTTTTGAGGTTTATACGGTAAGCACCTCCGAAACCGATCCCACAAGAAAATTATGCCACGGCACCGATCTCGATGTGACCGCCGACACATATGCTCAAAATCTTATTCTCACAAATATTGTCGGGTCACTTTCCATAATTGTGGATGGATGTACCACATCTCATTCTATGTGGCAAGCGCTCCTAGACCGATTTGAAGTAAATGATAGAATGAAGAGAACCAAATTAATGGGACTCGAACAATCATTTGATCATTTTCGAATGATCGAGAATGAATCCATAGATGATATGTACTCACGAATGACGCATATCAAAAACGGATTCATCGCTCTAGGAGAAACACTAACAAATTCTCGAGTTGTAGGTAAGCTTATTCGAGCGATGCCGTCAAGTTGGGAAACTCTCCTCGTCACCTTGGAAACCATGATGGCTACCCAAGACATCACTCCGGAAATTCTCGTAAGTTATCTACGGAATTTCGAGGCACGCATGAACCAACGAAGCAACAATATAGCAAGCACCTCATATTCCGAACATCAAGCCAAATTCGTTATCGACACAAACGAATACGAAAATGAAATGTCTTCGTTGACAAGGAGACACGAGAATTTAAAGGACCGGGAGCGAAAATTCAACGACGATCGAAAGCGCCAACACTTGAAACCGATGTGTTTTGAGTGCAAGAAAATGGGACACACAACCGACACGTGTTGGATCATACATCCCGAACACGCACCATGGAACAAACGGGAAGACAATCCAAGAGGTAAGGATAGAAAAGATTCGAGGTGCGAACGAAAACACGAGCCTAAAGACCAAACCGACAAAGGCAAAAATAAGGTGAAGAAATCCGGAAAGACGAATGCCTTCATCGTCGATTCGGATCCATGGGGAGATTCGGAGTGCTCAAGCACATCCACCGACTCGGAATACCTATACGACAATGAAGGTGTGGATGTGGGACTAATGGCAAATACACCACCAAACGTAAATGACGTGGTTGAGCGAGCAATTCAAGAAATGCTCATGCAAAACACTCCCCTTCCGGAACCAATAGCCTATGTTGCTCCTCAAGTTGTTCCACAAACTTCCGACATTGATGCTTCGCATGATTCCGATCATGAGGTACAACTAAACTCTAAATTTAAATCAATTTCGATAAAGGAAGATTTTAGCTCATCCGATGAATCGGAAATTGAGTTAGAAGTTGACTCCTACACGAGTCTAATGCGAGAAGTCAATCGACTTCGACAAAGTGAGATTGAAAAAGATAACACAATTCAAAATCTCACGGCTAAGGTATCGTCTCTTGAGTTGTCGGTAAAGTCGCACAAAGCACAATTAACCGAATTTAACGGATTTTCAAAATGCGAATGTCAAGCCTTAAAAAGCGAGACTTCCTCTCTAAAAGTCGAAATTCAAAATTTGAAATTTGTGAATGAGTCCTTGAAGAGTACGTGTGTGTCTCTTGCACCATGCACTCCTTCATTGGACAAAGTCTTGGAGGGACAAAATCCCAATGATAAGACGGGTCTAGGATTTAAGAAGACTAACGGTCATAAACCCGTGTCTTCAAAATCTCAAGGTCAAAAAGGTAAACGGGAGTACAATGCTAATACGAATCGCGGAAATGCTTTCATGTACCGCGACTCAAATAAGGGTAAAAGTGCTAAAATTAACCAACCTAAAAATGTTAGAAACTATAATAGGGTTAATCATTATGCACCTCACTCGTCTTATAGAGATAACCATACGGGACGAACCGAATGGTTATACAAACGGGGATCAAATGGATACTTCTATAAGGTGAGTTCACCACATGCCGCTAATAACCAACAACGTACTCCCAAACATTTCACAAGCACACAACGATTTTCTAAATCAACTAATAATTGTGATAAGTCGACAAAGACGATAACCCAACCAAAAGATTACTCAAACCACTTCAAATCTCACTTTGTCAAGAGTTCGGAAAACACAAATAAACCGACTCGCGCATTTTGCAACTATTGTTGCAATATGGGACATATTTCCACGGGTTGTCCCCTTCGAAAACCGCAACCAAATTCCAATTGGTTGTGGCTTCGAAAAGATCGAAACATGGCTAGCACCTCCACCTCAAATGGGGTGTCTATGAAAGCGACTTAAGTCATGGACAATGCACTCCCTCATTCACGTGTAAACTTAGCCATAGTTTGAGGGGGAGTGCTAATACAAGAATTCGCATCACTAAACTCGGGTTAGTTGATTCGAATATCTTGACCATTTTCTTTCTTGATAAATCAATCATCTCTACACTTACAAATAGACGAGAAAGGTATTTTGACTAGTATGTAGGTATGCTAAATGGAAAACGAATCGGAAAGACGCAATAACATTAAATAAATATGCGTACCAAACTCAACATCATCACCTTGTACCATCAAGGAAGCTAATGTCTCCACGTAAAAGGATGTTGAAAAGTGTCACTCGAGGAGTCGTGCGTTTTAGATCAAGACTCGAGTCCATGGCTCGAGCTAGGTATGCATACTCTTGAAAATTACATTTGAGTTTCAAAATTTATTAAGTTCTCGGTTATTTTTTTTGAATACATCGCCAATGTTGAGAATCTTTGTTAAAACCTATTTTACACTAAAAAATATTTTCATACATCTTTAAAAAATGAAAAACTCAACATCAATTTGCGAAATTCATCTATATACAAGCCTAAAATTGCAAAAAGCAACGATTTAGGGGGAGCTTGTATGTAGGGGGAGCTTCTCGTATGATTACGCTCTATTCCCTTTTGATCCTTTTCAAAAAAGGGGGAGAAGAGAAAATCATATGGAAAGTTACTCGGTAATCGATTCAACTCTCCAAAATCGACATTATTTTGAAATGAATCAAAAGGGGGAGTTTGTTGGTTCAAATTTCCTAGGGTTTGATTATCTCAAAATAATGTCGATACTACTAACGAATTTGTGTAAGTATCGATTGTAGGAGATATAGGTGTGGCCCGCAAAAGGATCAAAAGAAGAAACAATCAATCACACATACGCGAGCAAGATAACAAGAGCCAAGGAATATCAAGATCACTCAAAAAGACTCAAGACGTCGAAGAATCAAGAGGACGTCAAAGAATAAAAATGTCGAAGAATCAAGGAATCAAGACATAGAAGATTCCGCAAGTTGGGGTATCATATAAATCACCAAAACAACTTATAGGTATCCCTAAACTTGTTTATGAATTATTAAGCTCAAGATTAGTCAAAGAAATATATTCGAAATCCATTAAAATGATGAAATAATAAAACAGATTTTCAGAAGCATGTCGGTTATAACGGACCTCAGTTCAGTTATAACGGACATACATAAATGCTATTAAAAATAGCATGTCCGTTGTAACGGACTTCATGTCAGTTGTAACGGACATACTGTCAGTTATAACGGAACTCAGTTCAGTTATAACGGACATACATAAATGCTGTTAAAAATAGCATGTCCGTTATAACGGACCTCATGTCAGTTATAACGGAGTATGTCAGTTATAACGGACCTACACTCGGTTATAACGGACTTGTGAACTCACTTCAGAATAACCAATCATCCGTTGTAACGGAATCACCAATCCGTTGTAACGGACATATACTAACCGTTATAACGGAAGAGTCTCAGTTATAACGGAACCATAGAATAAATCTGAAGTGAAGTCATAGTACAATGTCGGTTATAACGGACCTAAACTCAGTTGTAACGGAGTAGGTCGGTTATAACGGACCTAAACTCAGTTATAACGGACTATAGAATAAATCTGATCACAGTACAATGTCGGTTATAACGGACTTAAACTCCGTTGTAACGGAGTAGGTCGGTTATAACGGACCTAAACTCAGTTATAACGGACTATGGAATTTTCGAATATATTGCCTGTAACGGCTAGTTTGACTTTGAGTCCGTTGTAACGGACCTCAGGTCAGTTATAACGGACTATGCAGAAAAAGCATGTTAAGGGAAGGGTCTATGTGTTCTATAAATAGAACTCTTCCCTCATTCTCTCTCATCATCTCAACTAATACATTTTCCCAATCAAAAGAGAGAATCCTAGCTTTAATATCTTGAGCTTAATCATCTAAACATTCTTAGAGATTATTAGATCCATTTTCGATTCCACTACTTAACGATTCCCAACTTGCGTGACCGATCACGACTAGTTCGTTAGTAGTACAATTGTAATAGGCTAGTTACTATTTGTAAAGCCCGCCATTGATCGATCATTTCGTGTAAATCGATCAAGGCAAAACCTTGTAATTGCTTGAGTTGGATATTCAATCGAAAGCCGAAAAGGCGCAAGGGCATCCCGGAGACGTAGGTACTTGCAATCAATCGAGTCGGTCGATTGAGCAAGTAGCCGGTGAGTTAAAGCTACAAAGCAACCACCCACCGAACTCCGTAAACAAATATCGCGTGTTATTTGTTTCGGTATTGTATTTCTTTATCTAATTTATTTACGCTTCCGCACCAAATTGTATTTGTATCCATTACCGCGAAAATTGGACCTTAGGATTACCTATTCACCCCCCTCTAGGTCTAAATTAAACAACACAAACTTGTATGCTTCCGTCTGAACGAAGCCAACCTTTCGTTCGAACGGAACATCCCCTGTAACTCAGTTGTGCATAATCTCATTATACACTTGATCGTTCTCACGAACGCATACGTTCGTTTATCCTTACGTGCTGGTCCTAAACTGCATTTCCTTCACGGGGATGCCTTGTGCCGTTTAGGCTCTCTATTGAATTTCCGTATCAACGATTACAAAGTTTGTCTAGATCGATTTGCACGTTTCTATCGATTTATGACAGGTTTTACAATCAAGAACTAGCCTATTACAATTCTACAAAACGAACTCTACGTAATTGGTCACGCGAGTTGGGAATCGTTTGTAGTGAGGAAGTGAAGGATCTATCTTAGATAAATGTTTGATTTGGAGGAATTAAGCTCAAGTGTATTTGGCTAGTGTTTCTCTCTTTGGTTTAGATTAAAAGATTGTGGAAGAGTTGGAGAGAGAAACATGGAAGGGATTCTATTTATAGAACACATATTCCCCTCCCTTTACTCAACATTTCTGTATATTCCGTTCGAACGGAATGGAACTTTCGTTCGAACTAAACATAAGTCAAACTAGTTGTTATAAAGTAATAACACTTCCGTTCGAACGCATGAACGTTCCGTTCGAACGGAAGACTCACTGCGATTTGCTTGACTTTGCTCTACCTTCCGTTTAAATGTTGATTGTTACGTTGCAACGGAATGTTCGCTTCCGTTCGAACGAATTGGTGATTCCGTTCGAATGGAGTCTTGGTTGATTTTGCATGTGCAAAGTCAGGCTTTGGGATAATTTGCTTCCGTTCGAACGGAGTGATGATTCCGTTCGAACGGTAGTAGTTCTGTTTTTAGACTATACAAACTTCCTGTTTCGAACAAATTTACTTATTTAAATTGAGCTTAATAATTCTAAATTTAGTCTAGAGATACCTATGAGTTATTTTTTTTATTGTATGATATCCCAACTCGCGGAAGTTTTCGACGTCGTGATTCTTGACTTGAGTGAATACTTTCGTATTTCTTCTTTGACCATCGTCTTGATTGTTTAACGTCTTGAATCTTCGTTAGTGATCTTCATCGTCTTGAATCTTGTTCACGTGCTCACATTTGTGTATGTGCGTATTTATTCTTTTGATTTCATTTGTGGGTCATACATATATCTTATCTCCTACACTTGTCACTTAACAAATATATCATAATTATCGACATTATTTTGAAATAATCAAACAACCGGAAATTTGAACCAACACGACATAATGCAGCATTGAAAGGGCAACCAAAATCAAAGTGACATTATGAGATCTACTTTTAGGGAAGGTTGTATTGAAGACACCACACTGTTGAAAATAACATATGACTTTCAGGAGAAAACCAATTCCAACTCCATGTATTTTGAGGTAAGTTCCTTTGCGTTGGAAGGCGATCCGCACGAGAGGTTAGTAAGGAATACAAGCATTTAGGTGTAGGGGAAGCAAGCTCCAAGAGAAAAAAGAAGTAGAAACATGTCTTCGGGATGGGCGAAGGAGGGACTAGTCTTTTTATTGCGAATAAGAAGTCAAAACATCACAAGCAGAATGATTGTGACAATACATATCAAGAAGCAAGAACTTCTCGAGGGATGTTCCATGTCTTTTCGCTAATCACTTCAATCGATCTCACCGCATCGTTCTTCCTTTCGTTCGCGTCGTCATATCAGACAAGGAAGAAAACAAAAATGGAGTATCTTTCCAATCCACCAAGTAAGGGCCAGGCGATGCGTCATATGAGAGATACGACATAGTGCTCCCTCTCCTCTAAAGAGACATACCAAAATTCCTAGTCGACCCTCAAGATGATTGGCTCTTTGTGCCCGAATCGGGATGGCCTTGGACTAGTGCTAAGGAGGCATCTCTCGAGGTTCTCAGTCAAGGAGATCATGATAACTCACTATCCCGTTTTGACTCTAAGTTAGAAAGACATATATCTAGACGATGGTTATGGGACATGAAAAAATAAATAAATTATTTTAGAATATATGAATATTAATCTACAAATCAAGCCCATAAAAAAGACAATTTTCGTGTAGTAGAAAAGAATGATTGGAATCTACCAGAAGCTCATGTCAGATAAGAAGATTTGGCAAATCGAAAGAGCTTATTCAGAGCGTTTAGCTAACTTGAACTCGTTATGACAAGCTTCATGAACGCTCTAGTCGTCATCGGACCCAACTAGAAATGACTAATTCAGAGAGAATCGATCCACTACCGACTCCCCTCGAGACTTACGTAGTCTCTCGGATGTTTCGAGATACATGAGCACATTTTAAATAATTAGACTTTTAATAGGAGACAATTGTGATGAACAAAATCAAACCGATTGAAACCGAACCGAACTAAATTTAACCTGAACCGAATTAAATTATGAACCAACTTAAAATCGAACCGAATAAACCGAACTTTTATTCGGTTGAACCGAATAAAAAATAATATAATCTTAAAATAAAATAAATTATTAATAAAATTCATATTTTATTCATCAAAAAGTATAAAAAAATCTTGTAAAATATAATTATGTTATTTTATAAGATTATTCTGTCAAATTTCAATATTTTAACACTAACATAGGAAAAAAAATGAAAAATAGGATGATTTTTTTAATGATACCCAACAAACGACCGGTAGTCGTTACCGGTACCTATTTTTTTTTACTATGATGTCCATGAGATATGAACTCATAACATATTGAACATATTATTTTATTGTGTCAAACGTTCCACCAACTATGTGATGTTGGCAAAATAGGATGTTATTAGATCGATTCGGTTTAATCGATTTTCAAAATACCGAATCGAACCGAATAAACCGAATGATACTAGTTTTTCAACTAAAACAGACAAAAAAAAAGTTTTTCAACTAAAACAGACCAAAAAAATAAATAAATAACCGAATTCAATCGATTTGGTTCGTTTCCAAATAAACCGAATCATTTGAACATCCCTAATTTTTTATGAGTACAGTTGGATATTTCCAAATAATCACTAGAAATGTAGCGGCTATATTATTTTACAGTTGGATATTTGTAAGTTTGTGTATAGAAATAGCTGTATTGATTTAACAATGAAAGATGCATATATCCATAATAAGGACACAAATAATTGTATGTGGTGGGTTTGTATTACTGTTTTGTGGAATGTTCCAAATAAACAAAGAAGCTACAACACGGCCCAAAAATAATTATTTGTACAGTTGGCAATCGGCAATGGTACTTTTAATTTTCATTGGCTAGCTATGCATTGTGATTTGTGTGATCCATCTAGCAGCATTTTGGACATTACTCAAATTAGGGTTTGATCTTGTGAATATATGGTTCAGATTTATTCTTTTTCAAGCATTTGTTCTCCTTGTTTGCCAACTTAAAAGCTAGATCACTGTTTTACGAGTTATTTTGCAAACTAGGTTGCCTTTTGCAATGTTTTTAGAAAAATAAATATTTTTCTTTTGTTTGTGAGATTGGAGTTTTTGTCAAATAAAATGACGCCAACACTTCAGTTTTCGCAAATTATATTGGTGTTTTTTGTTTCTCTAAATGTTACTTATTTCATTTTATTTCTAATTTTTTTGCATAACTTCCCGTAGGCGCAACGTATGACACACTTAAATTTTTTGCTAAACCAGTAAGTGGTACGTTAAATTAAGGAACACGAGTATCCTAACATCACACTATTGATATTACGAACCCGCCGAGCAATTGAAATGTTAGCATTTTATTGTATAATTTGTTTTAATAAAATAGTTAATCAACTCACGTTTGGACTCGAATAAAACAATCCCGATAATTTCAAACATATTAAGAAACAACTCTATTTCAAAACAAAAAAAAACTTGTTGTATACGAATGAATAATACGGGACCATGATCGGAACATAGCAAAGAAAGTTATGGATACATCAAAATTATAGCTTTTTTTATGAATAATATAAAAGTATACTTTTATGAAAGATACTGTGTCGAGATCATATAAGCAAGTAGATACTCCCTCGTCGTATGGGGACGACATAGTTCGCGACTCGCGAGGACTTGAAAAATACATGAAAATTGAATTACCATTTTGTAAGATTTTGGCATATGGGTGTCAATAATTTGTAGATTCGATCTCCTCTTTTTATCTGAAGAATTAAGCATATTTTCTTTTCGGATGCATGAGAGGTCCGTTTAATTTGTATGTCAACAAGTTGGAAGAAATAAATTCAAAGCATGGTCTTGGAATCTATATCTATATATCTTTTTTTATCTATCTATCTCAATGGCATATACTTGAACTATGTACGGTTCATAATTCATAATGTACCGTAGTTATAATTAGCACCATTTTACCATTAACCTCTGAAGCATAAGAAAGATAGTTTTTTTTTCACCTTTCAGTAGAACAAAATGAATCAACAAAAAAGTAAAGCGACACAGTTATTTAGCAAAGCTAGCTTTATTAGAAATGTAGAGTTTTCAGGGCAATTAAAAATGGGGTTATATATGCAGCTCCCATAACTCACTCAAACACAACCTTGATGAGGTGACAAAACGTGTTTAATTGAATTGATTAGTATTATTAATTGAATGAATGAATTAACATGTCAATTAACAAATATTAACATATTAAAATGAATTGATATGTCAATTAATTTTTAATTAGGTTGTTAATCAATCACTTTGTCACCTCATCAAGATGGTTGCGATGAGTTTGAGGGTCAAGTATATTTTCCCATTAAAAATGGGTCAAAATTAAAAATTTAAAAGTGTGAGAATCATGCAGCAAATAAAAGATAGGATCTATGGAAAGTAAAGACATGGAGAAAAGAAAACAGGAATTTACTATTTGAAGTTTACTGTTTTGTTTCATTTGGAAAAAGAATGAGAAAATATTCGAAGATAGAGATCAGATTTTCTTTAAAAAATTCTATTGTGATATATTTGGGCTGCAAATCTCCACTTCTTAATTGCATCTGTGGGCTCTATTATTTTAATAGAGTTACTTGAGATATAGGCTCTATGATTGGGCTTCTTATATATTTATTGATCAATTATTAATATCGACTACTTTTGCCCAATAAATTAACGTCTATTTTCGTTTGTAGCTGTTGATTCTTTCAAGCCACGTAAATTGCATTTTTGCTTCAATTATACCATATTATAATATAGGTTTGATAAGGAGAATAAAAAAAAAAAAAAAATTCAAAAAGAATCTACGCAGACAAAATATACTAATGAAATTAACAAAATATACTATTTAATTGAACAAAATATCCTGTTGAATCCAGCATGTTAACATGACTAAAATTAAAAATAAAATAAGATATTTTCAACAGTATATTTTGCTATATACAAAAATATATTTTGTTAATTTCAATAGTATATTTTGATCCTTAAATTTTTTTTTTGAATGTTTTTTGTGGATTTTTTTTAACATTTCTATATTATAATATATGAGGTGATGGTGCAAAATATGAAAAATAAAATAAAAAGCAAAACGGAAATAATTGGGAAAACCCCAAAAGAAACAAGGACCTTAAATTTGGTTCGAGGTTGCCATTAATGAAGGTAAAGAGTGATTAGGACTTGAAAGAAAGGACTAAGGTTTCACTATCAATTTTATTTTTTTCCCTTGATTTTTCTTTTTCTATGTAAAGCATCTATTGGCCATTGAATATGCAAATCCAATTAATAAAAGAAAAAGAAAAATTATGCATGTCCCATTTACAATTCCTTATCATGTTTGATAGGCTGGCACACACATTAATGTGTTTAATTGAATTTAATAGATTGTAAACTCATAGCATATTTCTGTATTTAATTGGTGGTAAACACTAATATATTTTCTCATCTATTTCTATTGTTTATGCTTGGTAAATAATGTACCAAATCGTTTAATTAATTGTCTATTCTTTTAGGTGTTTTATTTTGACTGTTGACAATGCAATTAAATCTTTCATTATTGTTATTTCATCTTTTTGTCTTCTTCTTGTTTATTTTCTTTTGGAAGACCAAGAACAAATACTAATATCTTTTGCCAAATATTATGACGTTTGAACCTTTCCCATTGACTTCACTTTTTCATCTTCTTTGATCCGTTATCTTTCATTTAATTTTATTTTCCATGAACAAATCCTTAAATTCACAATCTCATCAGAAATCTGGATGTAAAGAGAAGGGGGTGAAAAAAAGAGCTACGTAGGAGTTTGTCATTTATTATACACAAATTGGAACAAATATTTTTTTTGGTTTTAGTGGGTTAACCCGTGGTCACGTGCATCCGTTTAACTCATGTTAAACGATGGACCAATATTTAATTCACTTCAATAATTTATTTTTCAAATTTGTAAAATTATATTTATAATTTAAGTAATCATATATGATAATAAATAAACTCATTATAAATATTAAATACATAAACGATGAATTTTTCTTTTCCTCTCATCATGTATATGATGACTACAATTTTTTTGTCATGATTTACCACTAACATTTAATTCACATGACCAACGGTCTCATGGCTTAATGGTGAGAACCTTAACACGATATATCATAAGTCATGAGTTTGAATCTCGTTGGTATTATCAATAAAAATATGAAACCAAATATATCCACGATTCGTGAATTAGGTTTCTTTAAAAAAAAACATTTAATTCACATGCCAACACGTCAATTAGATTATGAATTCTGAATGAAATATATATCACCCCTCTTACAAAAAATTCACGTATCGCAATCCACCAAATATTTTACGAATTTCTTGTTGTCTTATTTTTTAAAAATGAACAAGAATGACGTTATTTAGAGTTACTTTTTGTGCATCTAAAGCACTACTCATGATTTTATCAAAGTATATTTAATTATTTATAATATGCATTTCGAAAATAATTAATTCATAATTATTTTTATATAAAAATACAACTATCAACAATGCAAAATAAACCAAAATCAATAAAAATATCTTGAGATATTTTCAGAAAAAAATAATTAATGATTATATTTTCAATACATATTAAATTAATCAAAAGGCATTTAGGGTATTTTGATTAAAAATATGATTAAGTTGCTCTAGGCTTGGAAAAGTTAGCTTTAGAAATGACACTGCCCAATGAATAATTAGATATGCTTTAATTTTTTTGTTTCGAATGTCAAATAAGACATAAGATTTTGAAAAAAGAAATATATATTTTCTTTATTTTTTGCAAACTAAATACACTTGTATTTCAAAATATACGAGACTACGAGCAACTAAAGAAACACAAGACACAGGACCGATCCCGGTATTTTGGTTGCCCCGGTCTCAATTGTTCTTGATACTAATATGTTATCCAAAATGTTGTCTCGTAGCAAAATAAAAAAATCACATAATTATGTTTGTTGAACTTAATCTTAAATCAATCTTGTTCCTTTCTTAACAAGTAGAAACAAAATAAAATTATATTATATTGAAATTATAAAATATATTTGCAGGGAAAATAATTTACGTACATGTGAAATAATATATATTGCACATAAGATATATATTGAAATTATAAAATATCAAAATACAAAATTTATCATTCCAAAAATTATAAATTATTTATTATTAACTAGCAGAAAGAAAAACTAAGGTCCAGGAGCATCCGGATAATAGATCTGGAACTTCAACGAAGGTGGACGGAGATAAAGAGAGTTCAAATTATCTGTGATATGAGTTAAGACTTAAGAGTATAATGTTTGTAACGAGTATATAACAATTGTAACAAAAATAAGAGACCCGTGTCCCAAATTATACATTCTTACAGTCTACCAACATGAGGGACCCATGGGTCACTGAGTTTATTCATAAAAGTGGGACCCACAGAACTACGAGCAAGACATTTTGAAAAATCCGATACGAATACGGTCGTGATACGTAGTACGTGCGTATTCGAATATTTTAATATTTATTTTTTTCGGATACGTTAGGGATATGACGAAATATGACTGTGATATTTTCAGGATACGGTTGTAATATTTTATTTAAGATATTTCGGGTCATTAATATTTTGAAAAATTAGTTTTAGTGCCTTTTCTGTTTTTTCGCTGCCAAAAATGAAGTATTTGTACCGTTCCCACCTGGTCGTTGCCAAAGATGAACTTTTAGTGCCTTTTGTTCCTTCCAAATATGAAGTTTTAATGCCGTTTTCTGCTTTCGCTGCCAAATATGAATTTTAGTGTCTTTAATCTTTTCGCGGCCAAAAAGTCTGTTTTATTGCTTTTTACTGTTTGTCGCTGCCAATAATAATGCATTAGAATCATTTAATTTCGGTCGCCTCCAAAGGTGAATATTTAGAGCCTTTACTGCTTTTCGCTGCCAAAAAATGAGTTTTAGTGGCATTTACTATCTGTCGCTGCCAAAGATGAAGTTTTTAGTGCCTTTACTGTTTGTCGCTGCAAATGATGAATTTTATTGCCGTTTACATTCGTTGCCTGCCAAAAATGAAGTTTTATTGCCGTGTACAGTTTGTCGATGTCAAAGATGATGGTTAGTGCCTTTTTTTTTTCGCTGCCAAAGATAAACATTTAGTGCCTTCTTTTTTTCGCTGCCAAATATAAGTTTTAATGCCTTTTCAGTTTTTCGCTGTCAAATACGAAGTTTTAATGCCTTTTTCCATTGAGATTTAGTGTCATTTATTTCCTGTCGCTGCCAAAGATTAAGTTTTAGTGCCGTTTTCATGATTTGCTGCCTTCATTTTTGGCTGCCAAAAAGTCAGTTTAGTGTCGTTTTCTATTTTACCTGCCAAAAAAATAATGTGTTAGTGCCGTTTACATCTGGTTGCTGCCAAAGATTATAGTATTAGTATCCGAATTTGTTAATATCCGATTATAGTATATATGTATTCGTATCCGGATATCCGATTAAGAATTTATAACAGAATACAAATATTATTAGTATCCATATCTACAAGTATAATCGTATTATAATCATATTTTTATTTGAATACAAATATTTTACAAATACGATTCCGATTTGATCGGATAATATCCGTAATCTTTGCACCCCCACAAAATACAAGTGAGGCTATATTAAATAATGTCTTGTATTTTCTGGGCGTCTCTGAGATAATTAATATTTTATTGGACATGCATGAAAAGTTCATTTCTTAGTATATATTGAAGATTTGAAGTATCTTGATTCTTATCTTATGCAAGGCATTAGTGTCTACACTAGAGATAAAATATATAGATAATTAGAAATAAAAAGTTTCTTTTAGGTCAAATATAATATATTGTCAATATTGATATATCAACTTGGTCATTTTCTTTTCTCTGCTGGTGTAGTGGTGTACTCATTCGTAATTATTAATTGTTGGTTACGAAAAAAATAATTGACCATAAAGAAAGTATTTGTTGTCCACACGACAACTTTTTGGTGAGAAAAGATCAATTCAAATATTTCGTATATATATATATATATATATATATATATATATATATAACATTAGCAAACTGACCCATTAAAATAAAACTAGCTATAACCCCGCGCAATTGCGCGGGGCACGTTGATTTGTTTTTTTTTATGATTTATGCTTTTTCTGTATTTATTTTTCGGCAGCGTTGTATTGGCCAGTGATTCGATTTGTGTGGTGTTGTGGAATTTTCAAACTGAGAAGGACCGAAATATAATTTTTCAAACTGAAAAGGACCAAAATGTAAATTAAAAAGGACCAAAATGTGAATTAAATTTTTTTTTCGAATTAAAATGTGTAAATAAAAGAGGATCAAGATGTAAATATGAAGTACCAAAATGTAATATTTTAAACTTGAAAGGATCAAAACAAAAATAAAAAGGACCAAAATATAGTTTTTTCAACTAAAAAGGACCAATATGTAAATTAAAAAATTTCTTACAAAGAGGCCCCTGGACCAAAATGTATTTTTTTAAACTTGGAGGACCAAAATATAAATAAAAAAGGACTAAAGTGTAATTTTTCGAAATAAAAAGGACCAAAATGTAAATAAAAAAGGACCAAAATGTAAATTAATTTTATTTTTTTTACAAAAAGGCCCCTGATGACGTCAACCAAGAGCCAGGGAAAAGTATAGAATTATACTAATTATAATATGCCATATTGAATCACATGTTTATAGTTTCAACTGCCAAATTATTCAAACAGAAGAAGAATAAAAATGTCAAATATACATTTTTTGACATTTCAAAAATTGAATTTGAACTCGAACTACCTAATAATTTCCACGGTTTAGTTGACCTAATGTTTCATATTAAAAAAATCTGTGTTCACATTTCTTTTCTGCAATTTTGGGTTCATTTACAATAGTGATCAATTATTAATGATGTATGTATATAAGAAAAATGGATTTGTGATATTTTTAGTATTTACAAACTGGTAAAAGAAAGTAGCCGTCAAACAGCATATCAGGAAAACGACCATAGGTAAATTCCACGACGCCATTGACAAATACTTCTGGCTTTGACTGATATACTGATATACTGATATACTGATACTGCACAATTGTGTGGTTTCATTTGTATATCAGCCTAAATCATTTCGAAATGTTAAATTTTCATGAATACTATCCTTACAAAAAGTTCAAAGCCATCAATATCACTGGAGCTGTCAGTTGGAAGAGTCGGTTTCGGTTCGGACCGGATCGGGTCATTTCGGGTTGTGGATCCATCGATCTGTTCGGATCGTAAATCATTTAGATTTAGGTATCGGGTTGCAGCTCGTTTGAGTTTGGATTATAAAATGTTGATCTGTTGGTCACTCGGTATATGCGATCATTCGAATTCGAAGTGTTGATTTTTCGATACTTTCGATTCAGATCGGATTCTTTTTTTTTTGAAAATTTAGGAAGCATAGCTCCTTTGATATATTAAAGCAAGTTTAATACATCGTTTTTTAATTTTACATGAATATGTAAAAAGAACTTAAACAAAAGGGTCGGTAAAAGAAAAATAGAAAATAGGGAAACCTTGTAGGAGAAATTAAGATCCGTGCTACCCGGGTGGAGCTAGATGTGCGGCATTTCCTTAGCAGTGGTTGGACCAATTTGAGCCTTCGTTGATAGCCTTTGTTATCGTTATCGATGGTGGTGCTTTCTTTCCGTCGAATAGTTGCGAATTTCTTTCCTTCCAAATGGTCCAAATCGTTGCAAAGAAGAGAGTATCGAAAATACCTTTTTTCAGATCGGATTCTTATTCATACGGATTGGATGATGTTTCCGGATCGGATCACATCTTGCTAACTCTAGATATCATACGTCTATATTTTTTTTTTAAATAACAAAATTATCTCATGCATCTTACTTTTTCTTTTAAAACGAAAGAAAATGAGACTAGAGTTAATTTGGGTAATTTTTAAAACAAAATACAAATGATGGGTATTACCGTATACCTGGTATAATCTTCAGGATACGATAATATATTCTCATAGTATTTTTAGATTCTGAGATTTTGTAGGAAAATCATAATTTTTCTTATCTTGTATGGATATATCTAGAGATGTAAATGATGCGAATATTATTCTACCAAATTGTAACTATATATGCAAAAATATGCATATTCGAATAAAAATATTCACATTTTAACGGATGTTGGATACAAATATGATAAACGATTTTATTTGCATGTACAAATATGGATACATATATCGATTCAGATATTGTGATACAAAATACCGAATTCGTATGCAGATCAGATTCAAATATTATTCATATACATATCACCATATTTTATTTTATTTTTATTCTTTGAACTTTTTGTATTATTGTTTTTATCGGAATACTTGAGTATATTGACGAATGAAATGTTTATTATATCGGAAAAAGACGTTGTAATTATATATTTTATATATCACTAACTTTTTATAATTCTATACAGTAGTATTTACAATCAAATTTAACATTTAAACAAAAAATTATATTTCTTTCATTGAATATTTTTGTAGTAAATAATATCAGAGCAGTGATGCACTTCCCCCAACTCTCCCACACACCTCTTGATGTGTCATTGTAACGCTTAACACCACTATGGTTTAACATCTGAATTATGATTTAACACCTTAATTTATAGTTTAACATCATAATGAAGATGTTAAACTACAAATTAAGATGTTAAATTTAAAGGTGTTAAACCTTATGCCAACACATCAAGTGGTGTGGGGGAGGGTAAGTGGGAAGGTCCAATTTTTTCCATAATATAATTAAAATATAATAGTGTTTAAATATCGGAAATTAATTTGTATTTATATCCGACAAAATTTGAATTGCATTCTTATAATATTCGAATATAATTCGATTTCGGATACTATCCGAATTCATATTTGAAAAAATAAAACGAATACAAATACGTTATAATTCGTATTCATATTGTCGGCTTTATTAGCACCATCCCAAGGTATACGTACCCCTGATATTTTATGATTCTCAGGAAGAGTCAATGACGGATAATCTACCATGATGTCATTAATATAGAAAAAATGTGATGCAAAAAAAAATGAGCAAACGTGTGGCTTGAGATACCTTCTTTTCAGCTTCACCCCTTGAATAGTTCACTAATTATTTTTAACAAAAATAGTGTCTTATATAACCAAACAAATTAAAAAATATAACAAGGGCTGATATTATAAAATTGTAGGATCACGTGGGACCCAAAGAAGCAAAGTGGGCCCTACCAACCACAAAAAAGGCCGATTTTTCTATTCAAGTGTCATCTCGCAGGTTTGGTCTCTCTGCTTCAAGTTCCAATCATCTCTCTCTCTCTCTCTCAGCTTCAAGTTCCAATCTTCCCTCTCTCTCTCTCTCTCTCTCTCTCTCTCTCTGATGTTTATCTCTTGGCTTGTTTAACAACATATTTCTGCGAGGGAGGAAGGAAGCTGTATCATCATCAAAATTAAATATTTTCTCAGGTATGGTTCCCCTTTTGTTTGGTCAAAAGTTACAAAATATCAAAAAGTTATAACCTGGTTGATTTTCAACTTGTTTGAATTGAGTTTTTGGGGTTCTAATGAACTTGTTTGTGTTGGATTAGGTCTGAATTGCTAGCCACAGACCTTTGATTGGTTATTTTGAGTTCTAATTTTTGTGTAAATTCACTGAAACATAAAGATGATTCACTTTGCCTTGTTCATAGTACTATTTTATGTTTATGCTCAGTTTAAATTGGAAATAAATATATAAGAAATTCGTGTTTAATTTTGAACAATTTGATACTTTTTGCAGGTAGAAAAATATTGATTTCAGATAATCTGTAATGATGGAAATCGACTGTAATGCGACCAAACAAGTGGTTCAAAACAATAATTCTGACATAAAAGTTAGTTTTATACTATACAAAAATTATATTCAAATTAAGATTCATTAATACTTTTTGTTAATTTATTTTGTATGCGTATATTTTGCCACAATATTCTATAGGTTCATGCATCAATGTGCATGGTGTTAAAAGATATACTGAAAAGGGTGAAGTGGATTTTACCCGCAATAGAATCGGCCCGACCCGGTAGTAGGCTTGGCATTCAAGAATTATGCTCCATAAATCATAATATCGAGAAAGGAAACCTCATTATACAAAATTGCACCGAGTCTAGCAAACTCTACATGGTAAATAAATTGGGGAATTCATTCGTCATTTCTTTATTATTATTATTATTATTATTATTATTATTATATGAGAATAACTAAGATATTTAATTGAGTAAAAGAGGATTTGGTACTTACGATTTTTTAATCATTAAATTTTGCTTTGAGATTTGTGTTTCACGACGAGCGCAAATTTTTATGATTATCATAAAAAAAACACAAATCACAAAGTAAATCTAAGAATCAAAAAGTCTAAGTACCAAACCTTTAATATTTAGTCAAGTGTTTTAGCCATCATCTAATCATATTATAATTATAAATACGGGTCATAATTTATATATACTTACTTAATGAGATTTTGATTTGTAATATTGATATTTATAATTTATAATAGGCCATAACAGGAGAGACAACTTTAAAAAGATGTGAAACGATAAGAAGCTCTTTACATCAAAGCTTGTGTCTTATTCAAAGTATGGTACCAACCATATTAGCTGCTCAGGTACCAATCAACTTTTATTGACTTTGCATGACAGTCCAGTAATTTTATTAGTTTTTAATAGGAAAATTATATTTTTCTTCTCTAAATTCTCCCACGCCAATTGATGTGTTGGCAATTGATGGTAAACCAAAATGCGTTAAATTAGAATATTTATGTGTTAAATCGGGTTCATTTACTCATTTAATACATACACATGTGTTAAATCGGGTCCATTTACCACGTAACACCACAAGACAAAACATCACATCATCAATAGGTTGAGGGAGGGGATTGTAAGGGGGCTTCATATCATCGCTCTTTTAATTAGGGTGCTTCTTTGATAGGCCTATGCTTTTAAACTCACATAATACATTGAAAATTTGAAATCATATTCATATCTCGATAATTCAAATTTAAAAGGGTAATTGGGGTATTTATCAATTAAGAAAGATAACAAGATCTAATAAATTGATAAATACCCGAAATATCCTTTTAATTAAGAAAGAACGAGATCTTAGTCATTTATAATTATCTACCGAGCTCTTTTAAAATGAATGGTCTAAATTTAATTTATTGTGATCTTTTAATTTGGATGGTATAACTTTAATTTATCAAGAGAGCCGGAATAATGGGTCTAGTATAGAATTTGTCTTTTGAAATACCTAGATTGCATAAGCGATGCAAAATTTACTCTAAATCCTTTTAACAATTTTATTTAATATATATATTTTTGAACTATTTTTATAGATTGTTGAGGTCATAGATTGCATAAGCGATGCAAAATTTACTCTAAATCCATTCGAGGAGGAAGCTGGAAAATTGCTCTTACAATCACTATGCCAACGCTACTCAATTGAAGAACTAGAATTCGAAAATTTCGAACTCGTGGCCTTAAAATTAAGCCTAACAAATCCCAAATCTATTTTAATTGAAAGGAGGTCCATTAAAAAAATGCTCAAAAATATTTCGGAAGGTAAAGAGTCCAAGAAAGAAAGCGTTCTTAAAATCTTCTTGCATATCATAAAAAAGTATGCGCAAAGCCCTAACCCTAATCCTAATTCCACTAAACCGGGAAATAAAGTTAACGAACCCGTTAATCAAGCGGCAACATTAAATGCCAATGGTTATACGACCGCGCCACCTCTGGAATTTATATGCCCTATTTCTTCGAAACTAATGCACGATCCGGTGATTATTGCCTCGAGTCAAACTTTTGAGAGAGAATATATAGAAAAATGGTTTGAAGAGGGTAATGATATGTGTCCTATAACAAAAACCAAACTGGATAGTTTTGTAATTATTCGAAATAGTTCCATGCGTGACCTCATCGCCAATTGGCGCAAGAACCACCGTGCTGATGATAGTCAACCTAATACTGATTGGTCAAATTCGAACTCGGCACGGGATGTAATATTTCAAGAGAAAGAAACGGTAGTAGAGCCAAACTTGAATCTGCAAAGTCAATACTCGATATCGAGCCTAAATGGTGTTCCTACCCCTGTTTTGCATGCCAAGGCTGGAAATATTATGTTTCAAAGAAACCATAGTAATGTATCCTTTATTTCATCTGATGCAAGTTACATATCCGAGTCATCGGGTGTTTTTAATGGAACCGAGGGCCTAGATGAAGACTTGCACGGATTATTTCCTTGGAGCGATGATTTTAAGAAATATGGGTCTTTTTGCAAATTCGACAAGGATATGTTTGCAAAATTCTTGTTTGATCTTTCACAACTAGAATTGGAGGTACAAACAAAGGCGGTTGAAGAGTTTAGAATAGTTTTAAATGGAGATGACGAGAGTTATAATATTCTTTTCAATGGATTTTTGGAAGCTATAATTGAGTTTTTAAAAAGTGGTGGTGATCAATCTGATTTAAAAATTGGTGTCCATATGCTCCTCTCTTTTCTTTCAAATAGCAGGTAAATTTTATTCAATTATTATTTTTTACAAAAGATCATCTTTATGCTTTTACCAAATTGAAGAGCTGTTAATAACCTCTTAATTTTTACTTTTGTTTTGAAATACAGAGTTGATGTTCTTCCCTTTTGGATGGACGACTTATTTAATCTAGTATCATCTCTTCTTGAAACCAACGCAAAGCAAGAAACTTTCTTAATCTTGGAAATATTAACTAAAGATACAAATCATATATCAGAGATTACCGAATCCAACCTTGTTCTCTCCTTGATGCAACTTCTCCAAACCGAAGAAGAAATCGAGTGCCTTGAACAAGTTTTAAAAATCCTTTCCAAACTCTCTAACGAAAATCAAGGTTTAATCCCTCGAATGTTTCCCCCCAATTTAATTTCTAAAATTTCCTTATTGCTGAATGAAGAAAGCCTCTCGTTGTATTGCTTAAATCTCCTGAGTAGCTTGAGTTACAGGGAAGATACTTTAGAATTAATTATCTCGACTTGTGGGTGTCTTGAATCGATATGCGAAGTTCTCGATACTGGGTCCCCCCAAGAGCAAGATTGTTCGTTAAATATTTTATTAAATATTTGCGCAAGTAGTTATGAACATTGTTTGCTTGAAGAAGGTGTTATACCGGCTTTGGTGGGTGTTTCGGTAAATGGGAGCGAAGAAGGAAAAGCAAATGCAACCAAATTGCTTAATCTTTTAAGGGATTTGAGATCTAATAATAACAGTAATGAATCTCCGAGTGGGTCGGGTTTGAGTTCACCAATCAAACAAGTTTCAGAAAAGGAAATGGGTTTAATTAAGGATGAATTGACTGTGGAGAAAAGGACGGTTATTAAATCATCTCCGAGTTTTTTCGCAAGAAAAATAAAGCGATTATCTAAACCTGCGAGATGGTGACTCAATAAGGTCTTTGCAAACTTAAGGTTGTAAATTTTTGTAGGCTAGAAATACTTGGCAAAGTGTATTTTTTCTCTCGTTGACATGTATTTCAATTAGGTTTTATATATATATATATATATTTGTTAGGTTCCTTGTTGCTTGATTGCAAGTTGCAACGCAGTAGTTTCCTTTTGTAAAATTGGGTTCCTTGGTGAATTTGTATGCATATATATATGGTTAAGTGAATTTGACAATTTTTTTCCACTTATTTTACTCATTTTCATCAAAAAAAACTAGAGACCATATTATCCATTTTTCAAGCAAGACGTTAGAAAAGTTTTGACTGCTTAATACTGTTAAATATGGATGTGTGCTATCTTGCTTTTATTTGTGCCATGAACATTTTATTGCCAGACATGTTAACTTGTGATAAGATTATTTTATTACTTTATGGATGCCGACGACATGACGAATTTGGAAGGAACGCAAATCTCTCCGGGCGACGGTGGCAAGACGGCAATGGATTGGAGTTTGCCGACGACATTCAAAGTCGGCACCTATATAGGATAGGGCAGTGACGGATCTTGGCTATGAATGTTGAGGAGCCAAAAAATTCTCTCTATAAATTAATTTCGCAATAAGTTTGGGAGGCCAACCACGTACATATTCATATATGTCGAAATTTTCGTATAGTAAAATACAGTAAATATATTTTAAGTTCAAAAGACCTTAGGAGAGTCATGACCCTTCTGGTCCCTATCCGCCCCTGGGGTAGGGTGAATTAATCTCGGATATATGGGTAATAACTGTGAATTGTTTATGCTTTAATATAATCTTGTAGGCAAGCTTTGATGTTTACTTTAAAAAAAAAGTTACTTAAAAGCATAAATAAGTTCTCTAAATTTATCTAGGGAAATTTTTCAAAAAAAAATCCTCAGTTTTTAGATTTTTCTAAAAAATTCGTTATAAATGGATTGAATTACTTTTTATCACTACTAGGAGGTATCCTAACGAAAACACAAAATAAAAAATTTATGATTCGACATTATTAATTTTTTTCCGGCCGGCCCATATAAAGACGGATGTGTTCTTTGAATCTTTTTTATGTCTAAACTAAGATGGATGAAAAACTGAACATAAAAGGTTGCTTTTCATTACACCAAAATTATAACTTTGGCACATCCTAATTTTTCAAAAATTAATCTTCAAATATGAAGGGGCATAAGCATAACATATAAAGCAAACAAAGATTGGCACAATATATACCTTTTGTTGCTTTATATTTTGTATAAGATTACAGCTCATATTCATATCATATAATATAATATGATATCTAAAAGATAATAATTAAAATTAAAATAAAGCTGAACTGCTTCCTCTACTCTAGTGCTCAGGTTTAGATTGTGGATCCATTCGTTCCCACCTATCGGTTCTAAAAATAATGGAGGCATCCAGCCTCCCATAAAAATGCTATTGACATACAAAAAGACGATGAGAACAAACAAAAGGAAAAAGTTGGACCTCCCCACCTACCCTCCCCACACCTCTTGATGTGTTGGCATAAGACTTAACATCTTCAAATTTAACATCTTAATTATGATTCAACATCTTAATTTGTAGTTTAACATCTTCATTATGATGTTAAACTATAAATTAAGGTGTTAAATCATAATTCAGATGTTAAATCATAGTGGTGTTAAGCGTTACGATGACACATCAAGAGGTGTGGGGAAAAATTGGGGGAAGTGCATCACTGCCCCAACAAAATATGAATATAATATAATGCAATGTTTATTGAAGATACCATATTGTATTTGTCAGGAATCTAAATCAATATGTTTGCGTATAGTATAATAGTATAATACGATTAATTATTGGGTTGCTAATTGTTAAGTTACGATGTTGGGTATGAACATAGAAGTTTGGAAACAAGGACATGTGGTGTGTTCATTGGATAGAGAGAAAAGTGGTTTTCAGATATCTGTTCGGTACACCAGCCCAGATCCTCCCTTCACTGCACTGTACCAGTCACAGAGCCTATAATCTATAATGTATGTATCGTCTACATATCTTAAAGACAAGAAAACAACAATGGAGGACCACTCACTCTCCTCACTGGTCCGAATCGTATCCTATATATACACATTCAATGCACCCATTGTTTTGCAACAGCAAGGGTCCAATTCTAATTTCCTAATCTATCTCTCTCTCTCTCTCTCTGCCCATATGCATGAATTTGTATACATTTAATGTACCATTTATTAGATATGAAGTCCTTTTTTTGTATATATAAAAAAAGGAGAGAGTTTTGCTTGCCTTGTTGGAGAAGAGTTCATGAGAACTAATAAGATCATTTTCTTCAAAAAGACATGTAATGATGTGAATGATACTTCTGATCCACTCCAGTTTCGTAGTACAGGAGATCTTCATTTTCCATTAAAGCTGAAATTCTTGACATGGTGGAGAATACTACTGGCACCACTACTACTTAAAATAATATTTTTCAATTAGATTGGATTGGGAATAGTTTGAATTCTTTGTCTCCTGTATTGTTTTCATAACCAAGTCATATTGGGAATCTGGACTTGTAATAGATAAATAGTTCCAACTAATAAGGTACTTTTCCCATGCATGATGCATGTACATTTTTTATTACTATCTTGTGAATATTTTAGCTCGAGAGATTTCATTATTAAAAGTCCCGTCGAGTTGACGATTTAGTTCTTGAAATGTTACTCTAAATCAATTGGAAATAAAAGAGAGAACTCAAGCAAGTTTTGTTTGATCAAATAAACTCGACAAGTATGGATGGAGGACACATGAACCTTCTCCATTTATTATCAAAAAAATAAACTCGACAAGTAAGAAATAAATTAGTGATCATATTCACAGCTAGGGATGTCAATGGTGTGGATATTGCCCGAACCGACTCGAACCGTATCCGAAGAAATATCCGGATTCGAAAAAAATATCCGAATCCGAGTGGATCCGGATATGGATCTGGTTGCTAATTTTAGGATCCGGAACCGGATTCGATATTCGGTTTTGGTGTGGGACCGGATCCGTGTTCCGGATCCGAGTATTTTAGGATCCGGATACTCGGAACCAGATTCGAGTATCCGGAACCAGATCCGGATACGCATATTATATATTATTTTTATGTATTATATTTGATATTAGTTGAAAAATCATATACAAATTAATGATTTGTGAGTGATTTAAACTCACAATCGTAAAATTACGTTTAAATATAATCATATTTATCGTTCATGTCACAAATTATATATATTTATAGCTAAAAAGTAAGTTATGTTATGATAACATAGTATCCGTTTTAATATCCGAAAGAGAACCGTATCCGTATCCGTATCCGACAATATCCGAACCGTATCCGTATCCGTTTATTATCCGAACCGTATCCGGATCCGGATAATTCCGTATCCGGATCCGTATCCGAAAAAAAATATGGATATGGATCTGGTATGACCACGATCCGAACCGGATCCGAACCGTTGACACCCCTATTCACAGCTATCAAAGTTGAGCTAAGAAAAATCAAAGCACTCAAAGACTCAAAACTCCAAGAAATTAGGATTGGATAGTTCAAATAAACTCAGAGAAGTAACAAATAAATTAGTCAATGATCATTTATTATATTATATTATATTATATTATATCTTACACGTGATATAATATATATATCGTAATTAATTTTTCTGAATGTTATCACAAGACCGTTTATTTTTTAGATTCCCTCGAAAATCCATCTACAAAAATTATTTTTTATTCTTTACAAGTATTAACTTTTAACTTTTCATCTAGTTTTTTTTTTGACAAAAACTCCTATTAATTTTCTTTTAGATTCGTTTATTCAATATAAATCAATAAATACATAAATAAATTTATAATAAAATATTTCACGTTATTATATTTAGAAATAGTTTATAATAATATTTTACAACACATTATTTTATTTTACTATTTATAATATATAAGCTATTATTTTATCACATAAATACTATTTCATACTACATTTTTTTACAAACAATAATATTATATAGAAAGTCATATAATAAATTATAGAAAAGTATATAAATATCATAATATAATATTATGAAATATTATAATATAAAATATTATTTATTAATTAATTTATAGAATAAATATAAATATAAAATAAACTGTGAGGATATTTTGTTCAAAAATAAAAAAAATATGGACGGATAGGTTAAAAGAGAATACTAATATGGGGTAAAAAAAAAATTCAATTCATTTTTAGAGGGATTCTGTAAAAACCTAAAAAATAGAGATTTTTTTGATAATTTCCAAAAAGGTTAGGGGTTTTTAGAAAATTTAATAATGAAGTAAGTATGAGGAAGGAACCCCAATTTAATAAAAGGTTAGATTGGCCACTCCTTATTATATAAAAAAAAAAAATTGTATTCACATTTTTTTAACAATTGTGTAATATTGCTAATTTGTCATACAACGAAACAAACCATACAAATATATATAAAGGGAAATTTTCAAATAACCCGCTAACTTTTCTTGAATTTGTAAAAAACTACTTAACTTTTGGAAAACTCCAAAAAAAATCTCTAAACAAGGTTTCATTTTCAATTACCCCCTTATAGGGGTATTTCATGGTGTTGTAATTTTTTTGGAATAGAATACCTCTCTATTTTCCATATTTAATTTTATTAAACATCTTTTTGTATTATTTTATTAATTAAAATCACCATAAACATTTTGTATCATATACTAATTTCAATAAACTATATGTCATATAAATAATTTTAATCTTTTATTTATTATATATTTTATCATACAAAACTAACATTAAATAAAAATAAAAAAAATATTCCTGAAAATATCTTGACTAATAATATTTTATAGCATTTATTTTTAATTCTCAATATTTGTTAATAAAAATAGTTCATAAATAGTATTTCTTGCCAAATTAGCAATGAATGAATGAACATTAAAACTAGCATTAGAATAATATTGTCGATAATTTTAATTTCAACAACTAGTTTTGTAATAACTATTTTTTATTAACAACTATTGAGAATTAAAACTAAATGTTAAAATAATATTATTTTGTCAAGATATTTTCAGGAATATTTTTTATATCGTTTATTTTTTTTAATTTAACTTTAGTTTTGTATGACAAAATACACAATAAATAAAATATTAAAATTATGTATATGATATATAGTTTTTTAAAATTAGTATATGTTAAACAATATTTATGAAGTTTTTTAAATTAATAAAATAATGCAAAAAAGGTTTAATAAATTTAAATATGGAAAATAGAGGGGTAATTTGGTCAATTTTTTTTTTGTAAAACCATGAAATATCCCTATGGGAGTAATTAAAAATGAAACCTTGTTTGTGGGGCGGTTTGGAGTTTCCCAAAAATTAGGGGTTTTATTACAAATTCAAGAAAAGATAGGGGGTTATTTGAAAATTTTCCATATATAAACACATCATATAGCTTTTGTGTTCTTTAGGATAATAAATATCATATAATATTAATGAAAGTAAATCAGGAAGGTGCACTTGGATCACAGGTGGATTACACGACAATTACATTCTTCCCAATGTGATCGATGAAAATCATTTTATCATATCATGAGAATATTATTAGGGTCGCACTATTGCAAGAGATATGATGACTTAAATAAGAACGATTTCAATTTTTTTAAATAAATTATTATTATATCCCTATTAATGATTATTGATATCTATTAGTATTAATATCTTTCATAAATCATGCAAAAGATTTTTTACATATAAAAAATCACAATATTCTTAACATGAAAAATCTCTCAAATTGTATGTTGGAATTGAAAACCGTCAACAATAACATGTCCAATCATGAATTTTTTTCCCTAATAATAATAATAACACTTTTTACAAATTCGAAGATTAAATAGTCATTTTTCAGATTAAGATTGGAAATCATTGACATCACTAAGAGAAAAAAAAAAGAATAAGTATATGAATAATTTATGTTTCTATATTTGTTATATTTAATTACTCATAATATTAAGAAAGATCGTTTGCATGATTGATGAATAATAATAACACTAATAAATGATTGTAATAAAAAACAACAATCATAAAAATAGTAAAACGGTCATTTGTTAGAATTTTTTTAAATCGTTCTTAATTAAGTCATATTAACTCTTGTAGTAGCGCCATCCTATTATTAAATAGATTGAAAATTGAGATTCGTAGGAACATAGGAATTCTTTTAATCGATTGGTCCTTCGTCTCTCACACTATCTTTAATTTATTCATTGAGATTAGTTATTTATTTAGTTACATATATTATTTAATATTTTGTATATCTTCTAATTTTTAATTCATTATAACGATATATTATTATCTACAATAATGTATACTTCATTTTATCAGTAAATGTTTAAATTAAATACAATTATAGTTTAATAATATATAAAAAATACATTTGGAAGTAGGATATCAATCTCTCCAATTTCTTCAAAAAGTAAATAAATAAAATTACAATTTAATTATAATTAGGATTATTTGATAATATTATATTTATTTTCTATATTATTTTTTTGTAAAATAAATATAATAACTATTTTAATTTTGACTACAATTATCTAATTATATTCAATTTACAAATAAATAAATAAATATTCCAAATAATAAACAATATAATAAGTGAATGTATTTTTGTAAATAATATGAGAATATAACATTATCATTAGTTTTAATGAGAATATTTTTTCGTGATTCATGGATTTCTCTTAGGGGCTGTTTGGTTCGTGTTTTAGAGAATGTCTTGGCATGAAGTATGTCAAGGAATCTCATGCCAAGGCATATCATTCCATGACATACTCTATTACATTGTTTGGTTGGTACACTTATTTATTCCATGGCATATTCTAAAAATGTAAAAATGGGTTTATTTATAGAAAGCTTGAGCCATTTATTATTAGAAATGAAAATAAAATATATTCCCTCCTCATGGGAATAGAGAAAAGTCACTAATTTTTGTGGTAATCATATTCCCATCAACTATTCTCTAGGAAATGAAATATATCATTACTTCATTACCTATCGTGCAAACCAAACATGAGAATGAAATTCATAAGAGAGTATGCCAAGACATTCTATAAATCCAAAGCTCCAACCAAACAATCACTCTGGGTTGTTTGATTTGATGGATTTTTATATACATAGATATATGAAATACATGTATTTTTTTTATCAATTTATTTGATAATCCATGTGAGTTGTTTGATTAGTTGTATTTTGAAATCATGTATATAAAATCTTTTGTTTGATTTTTGGTACAAAATTCATGATTTTAATATTTAATTTCTTGTTATATTATATTATATTGTTTTATATTATAATATAATATAATATTATTTTATATTATATGATATTGTTTTATATTGTTTTATATTATATTATATTATATGATATTATTTTGTTTTATTTAATATAATATAATATAATATTTCTTTATATTATATTATATTATATTATTTAATATTGTATTGATTTGTATTGTTTTATATTATATTATTTAATAGTATATTGTTTTGTATTGTTTTATATGATATGATATTATATGATATTGCTTTATTTTATACTATATTGTTCTATATTATATTATATGATTTGATATTATATTGTATTGTATTGTATTGTATTGTATTGTATTATATTATATTATATTATATTATATTGAATTATATTATATTATATTATATTATATTATATTATATTATATTGTTTTATATATTATATTATATTATATTATTTCATATTATATTGTTTTATATTATATTATATTATATTATATTATTTTATTTTATATTGTATTATACTGTATTATATTATATTATTTTAAATTATATTATATTATATTAAATTAAATTACATTACAATGATAATACATAATATAATATAATCATTATTTATGCATTAATTTTCGCGAAATCACTTTCAAACGCAACACATCCTAAGTATTTTTCTGATTGGAGTAAAAAGCACATTCAATGTCTAGCAAGTTAGCAATGTCATACTGATCAGAGGCAGGCAGTTGATTGTTTCGTGTTTATTCATTTCTTTCTATATTCATTGCACAAGATATGCAATATTTACAAGTGTGGATCGTGACACAGGAAAAAAAAAAAAAAGAGACGAGGTTATACGCAATACGCAATATGGTAGCAAGCATTGTGAGTGTTTTCCTGATGAGTCGAATGCTACATGCATGTTGCATTCCCCCTGGCCATGCATGAATCATGCATGCATCATGATTCATGATTCATGGGCCCTTCTCCTTCTCCCCCTTCAAATAAAAGACATATAATACTACTGCTACAGGTACAGGTGCTAGACTACTTACTACTATTACTATACGTGAATGAGAAGTCAGTGCAGACTCCTCCCTGAGTCCCTGACCTGCCGACTAATGGTCTATGCTCTATATATCTTTTTTTTTTGGAAGGAATACCAATGATATTCATACTTTTATAAATAAAGAAAAATATTTACATATCTTTGTAAAGTATAAATAAAAGGGAAAAACGGAAACATAAGCGTTTGAGACCCGAAAAAAATTATATTCCCGCTTACGTGATCCTATCTAGGCATGTCCATGTTTTTATTTCGTTGTAAGCCCTTGTTGCCGTTGAAGCCGGAATCGCCTTAACGGAGGCGAAAATGCATTCGTTTCTCGCCCGCCGTCCAAACTCTATCCCAAAGGTTCGGTGTTTGAGTTTTATATGTTTCTCTATTAACTAACCACGAATCTATTTGAGAGATGTTTGGTTGTCTTTTAATTGGACGGCCCATCATTCTCTCCGTTAACTCCCACACCGCATTTGCTATACTCTATATATCAGCGACCTCAGATTGCAAATTCATTTTTTCTTCAAAAATCCCATGACTTCTCTCATAATATGAACGACGACGAATCTTATCAGGGTTTTTTGGAGGAGTCGAATAAAAAACTCTTTCTGAAATTACAAGATGTAATTTTTTTGGGGAGGCAAAACAGTAAATTTTATAATATTATACAAATAAAATACACTGAATCACTAGTTATATATATTCTCCGGCAAAAATCTTGAATGAGCCAAGACCCTTATTAAGATTCGTCTCTGAATATGAAAGCCTTTTTTTTTATTCTTTCAATTTTCAAAAAACCCATAATTATTTGTTATTTATACTTATGTATAAAGTTAGGAGATTTACTATCACCATATGAAGCCACGTCACCTCTTCATGTAATTTTTCTTCTTCTGTGGTTTATTCCGTGTGTCTTTTGGTGTTGCTTCTCACTTGACCCGTTGAGTCATTTAATTTAATATTTTATCTTATTAATGATATATATGATTTTAGAAAAATGGAAGCCCTCACAAGAGACCACGTCATCACTTAGTGTGGCCCATATGATCTTGATCAAAAGATCTAAAATACCTGGTTTTTTATTTGAACATGGTCTATATGAACCAACTAATTCAAAAATTGCATGAACATTGGTCCATCGTGGACAAAGTTCATTCATACTTATTTGTCTCAATTAAATATGAAATTTTTTCAAAAAACTCATTCAATTTTTTAATATTGTAAAAACCTCTTAAATTTACATATGTAATAATTGAAAAAAAAATATATTATCTTTTATTAATTTTAGAAAAATCCTAATTTTTTTAGCATATAATAATTAAAAAAAAAAATTATATGTTATATTTATATAATTTTAATATTCCATACCTTATATATATTTGAATTTTATACTTATGTATAAAGTTAGGAGATTTACTATCACCATATGAAGCCACATCACCTCTTTATTTATTTATTTTTATATTTTCGGTGGTTTATTCCGTGTGTCTTTTGGTGTTGCTTCTCACTTGACCCGTTGAGTCATTTAATTTAATATTTTATCTTATTAATGATATATTATATATAATTTTAGAAAAATGAAAGCCCTCACAAGAGACCACATCATCACTTAGTGTGGCCCATATGATCTTGATCAAAAGATCTAAAATATCGATTTTTTATTTGAACATGGTCTATATGAACCAGCTAATTCAAAAATTACATGACCCTTGGTCCATCGTGGACCAAGTTCATTCATACTTATTTGTCTCAATTATATATGAAATTTTTTCAAAAAACTCATTCAATTTTTTGATATTGTAAAAACCTCTTAAATTTACATATGTAATCATTGAAAAAAATATTATCTTTTATTAATTTAAAAAAAAACCCTTATTTTTTTAGCATATAATAATTAAAAAAATATATTATATGTTATATTTATATAATTTTAATATTTCATACATTATATATATTTGAATTTTACATTTTTTCCTGAAGAACTAACACAAAATAATAATAAGATGAACATAATACTCAAAGAACACGTTGCAAACATTTAAAAAAATACAAAATTGTGAAACTATTACAAAAATAAAATGACAACGAAAATAAGAAACTTGATGTTTAAATAGATATTTTTCTACAATATATTTTTAATGTGTTTTTTTTATTGTTGTTTATTTTTTTTATTATTATCTTATATTATTTTTCTTGAATATAAACAAAATATTAAAATTATATGAATACACTATGTAATAATTTCATTTTTTTTAAATCACTACACGTTAAGAAATGGTTATTAATTTCTTAAAATTAACCTCAAATAAGAAGAAAAAAATTAATAATTAATTATGAAGATTGAAGGGTATTTGGTCAAATTTTTTTTTAATATCATCCATAGGGAAATATTTGGAAATAAAAGTTTGGTCGAGGATTTTTTTTGGAGTTTACAAAAAGATAGAGATTTTTTACAATATCCAAAAAAAAAATAGTGGGTTAAAAATACACCAAAACACATATGCCTGAACAATCAGGCAAAAAAACTTAGAATCCAATTACATATTAGGAAAAATTAAATCATAACAAACTCGAAGTCTTCCGCGCAATTGCGCGGGAAAAAAACTAGTGTTTTATAAAGATGACTGTTTTGCTCCTATGAATCTATGATTTTAATTTATAACCTCCTTACATATTAAAAATAATAAAGAAATATATTGATTGTGATCATCGTTTTCATTTTTTTTAATATGTTTGTACAAAATAGTTTGGAAAATATTATGTATTAATTGTTATTTAAATAATTTTTATTTCGCATCATTATTCATATATCATACTACGAATTAAATTTATAATTTTAGATACGAATAGTATTATATAAAAATATCAAAAAACATATGTGATTATTGAAATTATATAATATTATTTTTCAGAAATATATATGAATTTTGATCATTTTCTCAAAACATATTTGTACAAGATTTTTTTGACAAAAATTATATAATTACTTTTTGTTTAAAATAATGTTCACTTTGACGTCATTTATTAAAAAAACATACTACAAATTACAATCACAGGGACAAAATTGTCATATTCAAAGAAACAAAAAAAAAAGTTAAGATGATTTTGGTAATATTCAGAAAAGTTAAGATAATTTAGAAGGAGGCAAAGAATAAATGGAGTTTTTTAGGCGATATAAAGAACATGGGGGTTGTCATAATACTTATAAAAGTAAGGGGATTTTGATAATTTTCCCATTTCTTTACTATTGATTTTGATATATAGATCTCAATATTCAATAAATTATCCACCTCAATTTGTCTCGATGTTAAAGAAACAGACCGTTATTCAAATTTTACAGATACCTTTGTTCCCCCAATCTAGCTTCAAAAACCTTAAAAATTCTAAATACACGGTAACTATGTAACAAATTTTATATTATTCAAATTTTTAGTATACTATATTCTTATATAAACTTATCTTGTTTTGAAATATAACATTTTTTTACTAATCTCGTTACAAAATAAGAATTGTGAGCAATTTATAAATCAGAGAGGATAAATAAAAAGGAGAATGTTAGACCCACAAACCAGCTAATGAGAAATGACTCACCCAAAAGGAACAAAAAGTTCAAAAGGGTCACTATTCCTATTTACTGTTCTTACTGAAGTGGAATCGTTGGATCCAGCTTAAATACAGCAAAAAGTCTACTAGCCTATTATGATATAGCTCGTCTTTAATTTAATCTACACCTCTAATTAAGTTATACCATAATAATATCTTAATTATAGTGATTACACTTAATAATGAAATGAAAGAGATTTGTAGTTTAATGACATGATATTATGGCAGAGAGAGAGATAACCATGCCATAGTCATGAAGCCCATTCCTTGTCAAATCAATATTGTAATTAAGTGCCATTAATAAATACTTGATGTTATATCTTCTGAACTAGTTGGCTCGTAGTAGCTCTCACACCAATTATTATTATACAATTTATTTATGAGAGTTTTTCAAATGTACCCAAAGCATTTTGTACTGGAAAATATACTACAAATAAACACGTTGAAAGGAACCTATCATATGTTATTTCCTTGATAGGAAACATGTAACTAGCTAGATTTCTTTTTACTAAACATATCAAATGTTATTGTAACATTATCCATTTACTTATTTTGACCGTCCTTAGGACACTCCCACGTGGCAGTCATGCTTGTGTGGTTCCCACCAGAATGATTGTGAAGCTCTCTCCATTTCAATTTCATGCACCCATTGGATTGGTCACCCCTCTCTCTCTCTCTCTCTCTCTCTCTCATGTCCAATTCTTATCCCTATCTTGTATAGTTATATATAAGCACTTCTAATCGAGAAATATTTCAAGTGAAAGAAAGAAAAGGAGGAGACATTGTCATTCTCTAACCCCTCTTAATCTCATTTCATAATCAAGATCATAAGATTTGACAAATGGCACACTGTATGCAAAACCCTTCGTCTCCGACACAATCCAATCTCTCGGGTTCGGAAAGGCGAAAAATCTATCTAAGTCAACAACAAAAACAACAAATAATCCAATCCGGTTACAAAGCCAACTCCATTAATGCTCAGAATCCTCAACAGTTGGATCATTTATCGTCGTTTCAACAAACTCATGACGAGAAAAGTTCGGTTCACGGCCAAGTTCTCGACCCGATTAATAGTCTAGTGAACGGGTGGCCCGACTTCAATATGATTGGTTCTACAAGTTTTGATGCGAACAATTCGGTGAATGAGACGAGCTTGAAGGAGATCAACAAACGAAAATGCGAGAGTAGCTCGGAAACGAAGGTATTTTTTCGGTTGTACAACTTCATTAATCTATCCTCATGATGATGACGATGATGATATAATTTTATATTATCTGATTAATTAGGTTGAGACTAGCAATGCAATTAAGAGAGTGAAAGAAGACAATAAAATCACAAATGAGGAGAAGAACAAGAGCACAAAAGAAGAAAGACTTTCAAAGGGCAAAAATAAGAAGGAATTCTCGAGCGAAAACTCGAAAGGAAATGCGAAGGTATCGGAGTCTTCGAGCGTCACGCCGAAGCTTGATTATATTCATGTCAGGGCTCGTCGAGGTCAAGCAACCGATAGCCATAGCTTGGCCGAAAGGGTACATTCTCTCTCTCTCTCTCTCTCTCTCTCTCTCTCTCTCTCTCTCTCTCTCTCTATATATATATATATATATATATATATATATATATCTCAAGATCATATATTAACAAGTATAATATAATTTTCATGCTATATTAATCATTTAGCAATATGAGATTTAAATGTTGTAATGATGAAATGAGAATGAAAATAAATGGTTTGTGTCTGTGCAGGTGAGGAGAGAGAGAATAAGTGAGAGAATGAGGCACCTGCAAGAGTTGGTACCGGGTTGCAATAAAGTCACTGGCAAGGCCGGTATGCTTGATGAGATCATTAACTATGTCCAGTCCCTACAAAGACAAGTTGAGGTATATGGATATACCTTCTTAATGTCACTATTATTAATTATTCAATCTTATATATCTTTGACCATATTAATTATTCTTTTAACTTAATTATTTGTGTATATTGTATAGTTTCTCTCAATGAAACTTGCTGCTGTGAATCCAGTGGAGGAGATTGATATAGAAGACTTGCTTAATAGACAAGTATACATTTATAAACCTCTCGTTTATGATTTTCCAATTCTCAGGGACTAATTAGCACTTAATTTTCTTATTATAGATGAATCAAACAAATGGGCAATTGGATCCAACATTTCATCAATTCAACCCACTACAACAAATTGCTTCCTGCTATGGCTTAGGTTTGGAAATGGCTATGGAACAACCTAACGGGTTAAATCCTGTTTTTAACGGGTCTATGCCCGATCAACTCGGGGAGCCTTATATTAATGTAAGAAAATTGAAAAATATACTCAAGTTTATTTACAAATTACTAAATCTTGTTTTTTCTAGGTTAATGGTTCTTCTAATTGGGATGTCGGATCGCAAAATCTATATGGATTGGATCCGAATCAAGCCAGATCTCTCAATTTCCATTTTCAATAATTACCAGGTAAAAATTTTCTTGCATGTATTAATGCAAGATAAGTATTATTATTTTCTCATTTGCTAGTTAGTAATAACTACAAATTTTGACAAATTTATTTGATGAAATTGCAGGCAATTCTTTGTGACACTACATACAATCTCATTCAAGATCTTGAATGGAAGATTAGAAGAGATGATCGAGAGAATTTAGATTAGCCGAATTTAAATAGTACATATATGAACCATTTGTTCCATTCTTTCTTGATGAATATTGTAGCAAATTTTATCAAACTATATCATTGTGTACTGTTTGTATATTTCATTCCAATTTATTCTTCCTATTTTTCAAACCAACCAGAGTGTACTAATTTTAAATATTATTTAGTCAGACAAAATTAACTTACAAGTCAAGGAAAATAATAATGCAAAATAAGATACAAGTTACAACACATACAAACCATAAAAAGGCGAAATTTAAATTCGAAGCATCGAATAATTTGCTTGTTATCTAGATTGCAGATTGTTCGCCTGCTTCTGCAAAAAAATGTGCAAAAAGAATAAAATGTATGCATAAAGTGAAATCGAAATGCTAAAAAATGGTACAAATTTCAAATTTCAAAATTCAAATTTACCTTTGTCTGGGACGATTATGATCGGCGCGGCTTTGCAATTATGAAAGCAATACTCGCCAACACTCCCTTGCAATACACTATATATCATCCAAAAAAAAAAATCATAAAACACAATTAATTATTCACAAAACAAAATATTCGATACCTAACAATGCCCTAAAACACAATTATATAAAATTACAAGGACCTTTGTATAAGATTTCTTCCGCGTGAACCCATAATAACCGCAGCGGGCTTCAGTTTTTCGGCTTCGCGACATATCACCTTTCCTGGATCCCCTTCGACTATTCTCGCTTGAGTCCTCACCTTCGATTTACAAACAAGCCCCTCAAATTTCTCAATTTTATCAATTACAATTTTGGAATTTGTTTTATCTTTTCATGGACTTACAAGGGTGATTTGGAAGGCTTCCACTGCTAAATTCTCCATCAAAGCTTGGCTACTTTCATACACGATTTCATTATGTACGCCTAAATTAATCATCATTGTTCTTAAATTAGTTAAATTAGATTAAAAATTTGGCCTTAATTAGTGAATTTATTCTTTGTTTGATTACTTACTTGAAACAGCATGAACGAGATGAAGAGTATCAGCAAGTCTGACAAAGTGGGCGAGGGCCCAATCGAAGGCATGCTTGCTATTCGGGCCAAAATCCACGGCGATCAGAACATCACGGCCACGTCGCCGGTTACCAGTTTCCCTCTCCAGTTCCGGCTCCGGTACAACCGCTATTAGAGATGGCAACACCACCTCCCTCCATCCGTACTCCACCTCATTTTCGTTTATCGTATCCATTTCCAATAGAGAAATCGATTAAACAAAGATCTGGGTTTTGTATATCTACTTTCTTTTAACCGTAGTGGATTTTAAACAGGATTTATAGAAAGATCAATTCTTTCTAGAAGGTTTCAATTACTCGTTCTGGTTTTGATGAAGTGAGATGAGAAGGTGGTATTTGACAAGTCTTCTTTCATGCCATTTTACCGACATACTTATTATTTGGGCCTTAATTGGGCTTAATAAAGCCCATATATAATTATTCAAATTTAAATTCAACATAAAATTAGCAAGTAAAGAAAAAAAAACCTACTTATAATATAATAATAAACTCTTTTTTTTTTTTTTGAGAAAAATATAATAATAAACTCTAAAACAACAAGTTACAAATTACACATTCACATAAAGGAAAAAAGTTCACAAACCCTAATTTCAAATTCCTCAAAACAAACCAAATACCCCAAAATAAAACAACACGACAAAACCTAAACCAAGTAAACGTCTCCTAATTACACAACTCATCCAAATTATTTTTTCACTCACAAGCAGGCTTAGTGTCGAAACTCGTCAGACAAATTGCAAAAGCCTGGAAAGCAGACAAAGGATACCTATAATCCATCGTGAAAATATCCTTCCCGATTTTCCCGAATTGCAATATAACCTTCTCCAACTCGGCCGCTAGAATTTCCCCATCCTGGTCCACCACACCCGGTGCAGCCACCAACTGGAAATTCTTCACTGACGCGACAGTTACTCTCCCTCTGAAATTCAAACACCAGCATTGTAACTGCTCATGCCACCTGGGCGATTTATTCTTCAACACTAACAACTCCTCGCTCGCACCCGGTCCGTGCACCTTTTTGCTAACCGTGGAAATGTTGGTTTTGGCGAACTGGTCTACGAGAGGGTAGTCCGTGTGGACCGGGTCTAGGGGAGTGGGAGCGGATCCGTTTTGTTTGAGGGAGGAAAGAGGGATGTGATGCATGGTGCATTGCATCCTGCGGGGACCGCGCGTACGTAACATGTTGAGTTCGTACGAAATAGTGGCGATTTCGTAATTTCCTGCTGGGAGTCTCGGAGAAACTTGTTTCGAGTTGATGCGGTTTCGGGTCGAACGGGTCGACTGTGGGAGTTTCGCGTCAGAGGGAGGATGACTGTCGAATATTGTGAATTTCGTACCGAGAAAATTCGACCTGAGTATATAAAAATAATGTTAGGATTTTTATTTTTTATTTTTGTTTTTTAGGGTCGTTGTGTCGTGGGAATTATTTTAAGGGGTGGGGTGAATTACGAGCCTTAATTTAGAGTTGGCAAGTATGGTGGGCTTAAGTTCGCTGAAGTTTATGACTCGACCAAACCTAGTCAAACAAACAAGCAAAATTACATGAGTGCGTATTTTTTGGTATTTTGGTTTTATCTATCTACCTATCTATTATTCCACTCTTCGCAAATATATCCTAATTTTATTTTTTTTCTAAAATTAGGGTCTGAAAGTTCCGTTATATTCGTATAATTATACCAATGCAAATTTGGTTATGACTCTTGAGTAGATATAACAAAAGCACTTGCCTAATATGGTACCAAACGAAACAAAACCCATCATTTTCGTCAATAAAAAAAATAAAATTTCAATAATGGAACGTATCAAATCGAATTAATTACCTAAGTTTGCCGACATAGGTATTGCTATTACGCGAAAAATCGTCAGAAGCGAGCGATATTACAAAATCCGTCCCCGTAGCTCTCCTCACCTTTCTCGCTGCCATTAACAACTTGTCGTTCTCCCCGTGCAATGCTATATCAACAACAAAAATAGAATATTAGATTAAAAAATAGAATATTAAACAATGAAATAGAATATTGAGTGATAGAATGGAATATTACAAGGGCTCAAGCCGAGATAGAGGCGAAATGTTGATGTGGATCGATCTCTCCTCACGAAGCATTGAATCGGATGGTCACGAGGAGCCGGTTGTTTAAGAGATATGGGGAAGGTGAAACGTGCGCAGAGTTGGAGAGGTTTAACGGCCTCTTTAATTGCGCAACGCCAGGAACGGCAAACTGCGGCACAAGCCACTACGTTTCTCCTCTCAGGCCATGCCACGTCACTATCCTCGACTCGTTGTACTATGTCGAGTAAGAGCTCAGGAGGCATGTTAGGCCAGCTACCTGTTTGCTCGATCTCCTCTTCGGATTGGTTGGGCCGGTGCCACCCGTTCGGCACCATGGGATGGCCGGAGAGGCGATCTGGTTGAGTGGATCCTCGTTTGGACATGTTGCCGATACCCTCTTTCATCTCCTTTAGCTCTCTCACGAAGTTTCTTAGTGACATTTTTTTATTGTCTGGTTAATTCTTTTCTTCGAATCTAGTGATTTGCAACTCGGCAAATGAATGAACTTAAAAGAGAGGAAATAAATCAAACACCTTAACTACAGAAAAATCCCATGGAAACAATACATACCCACCTCTTAAAAACCAACAAAGATCTGAACTTTGTCAAAGAACCCAATTAATTGTTCTCAAAAACTTTACTTCTCTCTTCCAAACAGACCCAGAGATCCAAAAATGGAGGAAAGAAAATAGTTATCACACTTCAACTATTAAACAATAAAAGTACCACAAAATTACCAATCCTTCTCTTTCTACAAATTATCTATCACGAATTCATCTCAGAGCCGGCCAATTTCGAGATCCAAGACATAACCACTTGCTCCTTCCTCCTCCTTTTCCTCTTCCTCTCTCTCTCTGAGCTGCCGTTGAAGCAAAGCTCAATATAAGATTCCTGTCTCTATCTCTCTCTAAATAAACTCTCTCCAAAGCTTGGTTTTGTGAACCTAATTATTTGTTAATACCAAAATAAAAGTAATAATTGTATGGTATTTAATTTTTACAGGCTTAACTACGGATTTTATTTTTTTGGTACATATTGTTAATACGGTAATACCGCCAATTAAAAAACAAAGTACTTAAAATTATGTTTTTTATATTGTTCCTACCTAAATTTAGTATGTCAATTCATTTAACAAATTTCAAGCAAATATACATGACTCGATTAATTTATGTATTTTATACATTTTATTAATTCTGTGGTCAACCTGGATATTTTATAAAAATAAGTATAATTAATTAAGAATTAATATTTATAATTTGGTGTTTATAAACCGGGTTTAGGGAAATATTTCTATTCTCACGGGGACATGAGCTTCTTCTTTATCCCTTGCCCCAAGAGAAAGGATTATAATATTTTCTCTACTAATAAAATTCTACAAATGTTTACTAATACATGACATGTCATAATTTGAAATTTTATAATTTTATATATCTGTAAAAATGGTTAGGGGAGAAAAGTAATTGTAATTTTCGAATATAATTTATTATTGTTATGAGTTAATGCAAGATTGAAATTCTTTGGTATTGACCATGGGGAGAGAGAGAGAGAGAGAGAGAGAGAAGAGAGAGAGAGAGAGAGAGAGAGAGAGAGAGAGAGAGAGAGAGAGATGGATAAATTGCGGAATTCAAAATTTGAATTTGATTTAGGTTTGTTTATTTTCTCTAACGCTTGCATTTAAAAGTGGATCTGAGATCTAACCAATGTATTATATATATTTTAGTTTCGTTTTCTTGGTTAACACTTTATACCTTGGTTATAAGTTCTGAAATTTGTAGATAACATGGAAAAAATAAGACCACAAATTTGAAATATCTTTTTTATGTTTTTTTTGCTCTTCTTGCCACAATTTGAAGTAGAACCATCCTTTTTCTTGTCTAAATTGAACAAACTTTCTTTTTTTTTGTCCAAATTGAACAAACTTTTTTGTTCTTTCGTTAGCAATTAATCTACAACTACTCTAGTGGGAGGTGAAATAATAGTTTTTTGGAAATATTATGGATTTTTTAAAAACAGTAATGCCCGAATTTTTCGCAAAAAAGGACAAACACCAATAACAACGACGATAAAAACGGTCTTGGAAACGACATTTTTGCTACGTTTGGACAATAGGAGGCTCTACGATACTTGAATTTATTATAGGTTTTGGTTCGAAATATTTTTCCTTTTCCTTTTTTTATTATTGTAAAAAACTTTCGTTTTAATACAAGTTTGAATACCACCGGCATTCCTTTCAAAAAAAAAAAAAAATTAAAACAGGGTGTAATCTTCTTTGCTAAAAGTTTTTTTTGGAAATATTATCCGGTGTCGTTAGTCCATCTCCAAGGTCTTCGCGGGCAAAACTTTTGAAATGTCAGATATTATTATAGAGTAATGTATACAGCCAAATCAGACAATATTGTACCGGTTCAGAAGCGAAATTGGCATTTATGATCAGGCCTGATCCCAGATTTTCCAGTAACCGAAACCTAGTTTGATAGTTGATTCCGTATACAATTAATTTATTTAAAGAAAAGTAATCGTATTTAGCCACAATTGATTGTGTGACTAATTGGTCGAGCCTCTAATTTTTTCTAACATATTCAAGGTCCAAATCTTGTCGAGAGCAATTTTTTTCATATTTTCATCGTATTTTGGAAAAAAAAAATCATGATATCTCACAAAAGATTTAATTATTTTACTAATGAACCACGAGAATTTTTATGATCTCTAACAGTTTAATTGTAATTATACATAATTTTAACTAGATAAATAATGTTTTTCGAACATTTTGGACTTGAAGCCCTGGCCTATAGCTGGGACCGGGTCTATTGATGATCAAGTATCATTTAGTTCCCTATCGAAAGGCTCTGAAAGCATAGATACACGACCGGTCCCATATATTTTGAGACCCTAGCATAATATTACAAAAATGCTTTTTTTTTTGTAAATATTCTAGTTAATCTATTCAAAAAATACATTTGATAAGAGGAAAATGAAGCACCTTTTTGATATCTAATTTGGGGATTTTAGCCCTTTTGAATCACAACTTTATATATACAATTGTTCATATTTGAGATAACAAGAATATTTCTTCACTAAGTGTGTTTTATTGCTTAATTACAGATTTTTGAAGGAAATTCTGGGAATTTGGAATGTGTAGTTGTCTCCAACACGTCAAGAGGAATAAAAACGATATATTATACCGATATATTCGGTACATGAATGAGACGGGAGGCAAACAATCATCATGATAGAAACTTACACAAGAGTCCACACGAAAACCACTCAATCCTTAGTCCTTATCCTTCCCACCTACCTTTGGTGGAAATTACTTCATTACCCCCAATCCTCTTCACCAACTCGTGACCAATAAGAAGACTCCGTGAGTGCTATAAATAAGACGAAAAGGGCCACGAGTTGAAAGCGCCCCCTCCCCCGCTCTTCGGAGCACTTTCTCCCTCTCTCTCACTCTCTCTCTCTTTTAGCAAGTCCAAGAATTTTTCAAGATCACGCAAGAATTACCAAGAACGAACGATAAATTCTCTAAGATCGATCACCGAATAGAAGCTCACTTCATTCGGTGAATTGGTCTACACTTCGACGAAGATCGAGTTGCGAGGATTGAGGTGGAGCTTTCTTCATCCGAATCCGCGCAAGCAAGGAGTCAAGCTTACTCTATTCCACTCGGGAGCTTTCTTCCAATTGGACTTCTTGCAAATCTCGAGTTCACTCAACCGGTACGGAGCTTACTTCGATTGGCGAGTGGATTGGTACGAAAGGAAAACGTTGTGCGAGGCGACTAGCTCACTAGCATCTCAAAACAACGGAGAAGGCATCCAAGACGAGACTCCGAGCTCACTTCATCTCTCTAGGTGTTTTCTTTCCTTTCCTTGAAATTCTTGTAGTATTAAATTGAATTGGATTTGTGTAAAGAATTCGTGGTTTAATGAATCTTTCTCTTTGCTCTAAATCTTCTTTGTTGTTTGTGTGATTTTAGTGCTTGTTACTTAGTTTAATTACTTCTAAATTCGAATCCAAAACAAACCATCAAACTGCTCCCAATTCAAATCTCAAACTCAATTCCAGAACTACTTCCGTTATAACGGACACAAATTGCGTTACAACGGACTGGACGGTTGGTCCTTTAATATTCAGTTGGTTATACTTCCGTTGTAACGCACATACATGTCCGTTGTAACGGACTAGTGAGGATTTTCACGCAAGAGGCTCAATACAAGTGTGTTATAACGGATATAAGGGTCCGTTGTAACGGATTAACCAATCCGTTGCAACGCAACCACTGTTCGTTATAACGGACAAGTATAGTGCGTTATAACGGAGTTTCATCCGTTGTAACGGACGTTCATCTCACTTTTAGCGATAGAATTTTCACTCAAGTCCGTTGTAACGGACTCACTTCCGTTGTAACGGACTATCTTCTGTGAATTTTCTTCGTTATTTCTCATCTAGTTTTGGTTCATTATTCGACGCATATACTCCTCGTGGAACGAACTTGCATATTTTCCACTATACACATATATTTTCACACTTGTTGATTGAATCGGGTTTTCGAATACAACGATAAATTTACACGCCAAAAACCCGTTCATCAAATGGCGCCGCTGCCGGGGAGTAATGTTTAAGTCTAATTTTGAATCAAACGTGCAAGCTCGAGTGACATTTTTAATAGATTTGATACATTTGAACTTGATATTGCACTAATTTCGAAAATTTTCTATTCTTGCAAGGTACACGAAGTGGAGCAAGTTGGATCATCAAGAAAAACCAAAATCGCTTCGGGAGTTAATACGTCTCAGTAGAGCCGCAAAAGGATATCCGGACTCCATGACAAATCAAGAGATTATCGAGCTAGAAATACAAAAATTAGAATTTCAAGAATGGGAAGAAATGGAAGAACGAAGGCTCGGTTGGCTCTCAAGTTCACCCTCAAATCAAAACGATGAATCACACACCGAGACCCTTTATCAAAATCCCATCTACGAAGCTCGCCAATACGAAAACGAATCCCCATGGGGTTATGAGACACAATCCTATACCGAAACCGCCAATAACTACTATCAACACTCAAACCCCATATACGAACCTTCTCAAAATGAACTCGAATTTCAACACAAATTTGAATACCAAGATCACCCATTTCAATCCCAAAACGAAAATCCAAACCAAGAATTTAAACGAATGATGGAGGAAGTGACGGCGATGATAAAACAAAATCTTGGAGGATTGAATCAAGGTCTTGAAGATTTCAAACAAGAGTTTAAACAAATTGTCGAAGAAGTCAAACAAGAGATTAAAACCACCTCTCGACGACTCGGAAATATTCAATCCACGCTCAATGATCTAGATCAAAGAGTGACTTGTCTCGAGTTAGAATATTCAAACGAGGAGATCGTGGAGATTGAAAACGACAAGAGTTCAAGTATGGGGGGATTCGATGAAAGCATTGGAATGATCATTGAAGAAGAAAAGGTGTCAATGGATTCGACTCTCCAAACGACGGTTCAACTCACTCCAATCGATGAAAACGCGCAATTATCAAACGAGCAAGAAGAGAAATCTACAATTCTCCAAGGTGAATTCTTTCCATATATCATCAATTTTAATTCATTTAAGAACTATGATGCTTCTCTTGATAGAAATTCACCTTGTGTAGATTTATCAAGGAAGTCAAATACATTCGAGACACTCACGCCTCTCACAACTCCTCTTCATCAAACTCCAAGCGATGAAGCAATTCGAAAAATTCGAAGCAAGATTGAGGAAATATTGACGCCACTTTCGACATATGCAAAACGAGTGATACACACGCCGATTTCTCTCATCTCCAACATCTCAAAGGGAGTATCTCGAGGCGGTCGAAAAGTAGCAATCCATGTGAGCGCTTCGTTTAATTTTGAAGGAGGATAACATCGGCATGGTCGAGCTCGAGACCATAAACGAGAGCGCTAGCGAGGGAGGCAAACCCTCGTACCAACGGTGCAAGGACTACATGCTCAAGCTCAATTGGAACATTCCAAGATAAACCAAGAATTCCGATTCTCCATCACATCCAAAGGTTTATGCTTTTCATTCTCTCTCATTACAAGCTAACCTTGTTTCGAATTTTTGAAAATGCCACTCTTTAGTGAGCAATGAAATCATATTAGGCCATCTAATCTCAAGAAAGGAAAGGAAGTCAATAAGGCGAAGATCAATGTGATCAAGACGCTTACCTCTCCAAGATTGGCAAATGATGCGTTTCCTCCGAATCTCCTCGATCAACCTCCACGAATTCCCGAACAAATAATCGCAAAGGTGGGACCAAGACACGAGAAACACGACAAAATGGAGACGACACCGGCAAAGGATGCGAATTCGAAATCGGTGATCGAGACGTTCAACTCCAAAAAGAAGCAAATGTCGCGTTGGATCGACCCATTTGTGGTGACCAATGTCACACCATTTGGAGTTGTGGAGATTCGAAGCGACGAATCGAATGAATCGTTCAAGGTGAATGGAAAACGCATCGAGCATTTCTACGCAAAATTCGAAACAAGATGGATGGAGGAGCAACAAGTCGAAGACGATCAAGCACCACGCATCAAAGGTTGTGTCTCTCCTTAACTTCTTTTAATTTTTTTCTTTATTATCGCTTGAGGACAAGCGAAGGAATAAGTATGGGGGGGATATACACACAGTCTTTGATTAATTAAAAAAAAAAAATTGCAACTCGGTTGTAACGGACCTAAGGTCAGTTACAACGGAACTGCTTCTGGCAAAATTTGTTTTTTGCCTAAAAAAATGAAACAAATGAGCTTTTAATTGAATTTTTCGACCTTATTTTTGTTTTTTGAGCATCAAGGTTATACAAGCAAATGATTTTATGCAAGTTAAGGGTTTTTCTCCACCTCATTGAATAAATCATCGATTTTTAAACAAATTTTCACCAAACTAGCATAATTTTACTCTCAAATTTGAAAATTTCACAAATATTTGAAGGAGTTGATTGAGATCTTGAAGAGATTCTTTTGAGGATTCAAACCCTAATCAATGAGTTCACTAAATTCATAAGTTTTTGACAATTTGATCAATCCTCGATTTACATGACACACCATTTTCAATAAATAAACCCATTTTGAACTTGGAATTTCTAAAAAGTTTTGTTTGAACCAATTTAGTAAGTTTTGCTTCAATCTAAAATTTGACCATTTGCACTTAAAGGATCCGACCGTTCATGGGGATTCGAAATTACACTAACGGGAACCAATTTGCGCTCAAAAGCTTGATTCGATGAGCTCATGCACCTTGATTAAGTAATGAGTGGTGTGAGTCATGACCACTTGTTGGCTAAAGGGGTGCATGAGTCGTAGTAAACCAAAGTAGCCGGTTCTTGGTGTGAGTCATGATCAAGAGTCGATGCGAAAAAGTTTTCTACAATCACGGATTAAAGCGCTTTCGATTGTCGAGTCCGTGCGATTGATTAAGTAATGAGTGGTGTGAGTCATGACCACTTGTTGGCTAAAGATTGCGCGGATCCATGGGGTTTTACTAAGTAATGAGTGGTGTGAGTCATGACCACTTGTTATCCCAAAGGACACACATGGGGACCATCGAAAGCAATAACGAAGAAAAGAAAAGAAATAAAAAGAATAAAAGAAAAGAAGAAAAAATAAAAAGAATAAAAAGGAAAGAAAAGGAGTTCAAAAATCGAGCGCAAATTGGGAAAATTTAGTAGAAATCGAAGATGAACCAAGTACTAACGTACCGAACGGTTTAAAAGTGACAAATTACATTTAAGAAATGATTTTTGCAAAACGGAAAAATTGGTTTTCATTAATGCTTTTTCATGATAATCCTTGTGAATTGTGGAGTGAAAAGAATTGAATGATGGTGTTTAATCATCTTTTTCGGTTGAGATCATTTGCTCTAATAAACTCTTCGAATTTGTGCAATTCATTGAAAATAGATTCTAATATAACTCAAACTTATCTCTTTCAATATTAGTGATTATGATAAGAGTGAATAATTATCTTGTGAGAAATAAGTTTTCAAATCGATGAATACAATTTCAATAAAACCTATACATGCATTTTCATTTGTGCTTGATTTTACGCTCATCATGATCGAGGACGATCAAAGGTTTAAGTATGGGGGTATTTGATAAGAGGAAAATGAAGCACCTTTTTGATATCTAATTTGGGGATTTTAGCCCTTTTGAATCACAACTTTATATATACAATTGTTCATATTTGAGATAACAAGAATATTTCTTCACTAAGTGTGTTTTATTGCTTAATTACAGATTTTAGAAGGAAATTCTGGGAATTTGGAATGTGTAGTTGTCTCCAACACGTCAAGAGGAATAAAAACGATATATTATACCGATATATTCGGTACATGAATGAGACGGGAGGCAAACAATCATCATGATAGAAACTTACACAAGAGTCCACACGAAAACCACTCAATCCTTAGCCCTTATCCTTCCCACCTACCTTTGGTGGAAATTACTTCATTACCCCCAATCCTCTCCACCAACTCGTGACCAATAAGAAGACTCCGTGAGTGCTATAAATAAGACGAAAAGGGCCACGAGTTGAAAGCGCCCCCTCCCCCGCTCTTCGGAGCACTTTCTCCCTCTCTCTCACTCTCTCTCTCTTTTAGCAAGTCCAAGAATTTTTCAAGATCACGCAAGAATTACCAAGAACGAACGATAAATTCTCTAAGATCGATCACCGAATAGAAGCTCACTTCATTCGGTGAATTGGTCTACACTTCGACGAAGATCGAGTTGCGAGGATTGAGGTGGAGCTTTCTTCATCCGAATCCGCGCAAGCAAGGAGTCAAGCTTACTCTATTCCACTCGGGAGCTTTCTTCCAATTGGACTTCTTGCAAATCTCGAGTTCACTCAACCGGTACGGAGCTTACTTCGATTGGCGAGTGGATTGGTACGAAAGGAAAACGTTGTGCGAGGCGACTAGCTCACTAGCATCTCAAAACAACGGAGAAGGCATCCAAGACGAGACTCGGAGCTCACTTCATCTCTCTAGGTGTTTTCTTTCCTTTCCTTGAAATTCTTGTAGTATTAAATTGAATTGGATTTGTGTAAAGAATTCGTGGTTTAATGAATCTTTCTCTTTGCTCTAAATCTTCTTTGTTGTTTGTGTGATTTTAGTGCTTGTTACTTAGTTTAATTACTTCTAAATTCGAATCCAAAACAAACCATCAAACTGCTCCCAATTCAAATCTCAAACTCAATTCCAGAACTACTTCCGTTATAACGGACACAAATTGCGTTACAACGGACTGGACGGTTGGTCCTTTAATATTCAGTTGGTTATACTTCCGTTGTAACGCACATACATGTCCGTTGTAACGGACTAGTGAGGATTTTCACGCAAGAGGCTCAATACAAGTGTGTTATAACGGATATAAGGGTCCGTTGTAACGGATTAACCAATCCGTTGCAACGCAACCACTGTTCGTTATAACGGACAAGTATAGTGCGTTATAACGGAGTTTCATCCGTTGTAACGGACGTTCATCTCACTTTTAGCGATAGAATTTTCACTCAAGTCCGTTGTAACGGACTCACTTCCGTTGTAACGGACTATCTTCTGTGAATTTTCTTCGTTATTTCTCATCTAGTTTTGGTTCATTATTCGACGCATATACTCCTCATGGAACGAACTTGCATATTTTCCACTATACACATATATTTTCACATTTGTTGATTGAATCGGGTTTTCGAATACAACGATAAATTTACACGCCAAAAACCCGTTCATCAACATTCTAACTAAATAACTATAATAATTAAAATTTAATTACTAATTAAATTCTATTAAATTTTTATTTTTTATTTTTATACAATATGTTTAATATGAAATTTGAACTTAGTTATAATCATTGTTTTTTTGGGATCGACTAATGTACTTCATGAGTATGCACTCCAAATGTACGCCGATAGAAACACGACACATGACAATTCGAATTTTTTAATTTTGACCCAATTTGTCCAATTTTAACAATATTTGTGCACTCCAAACGCATGCAACACAATATATGAATCCGACCTACTTGTATATATATTTTTTACCTTTAAAAGATATATCATACATATAAGAAATATGTTGGTTCAAATTTCCTATTGTTTGATTATCTCAAATACAATGTCGATACTACTAACGAAATCTAGCAAGATAAATGTGTAGGAGATAGGTACAAAATGAAAGGATCAATCAAGAATAACAACAATCAAAGACGTCAAAGAATCACGGATAAAATCAAGACGCACATGAATCAAGACATTGAAGAATTGCGAAGAAGATCAAGACATAGAAGATTCCGCAAGTTGGGATATCTACCTAATCATCAATACAATATATAGGTATCTCTAAACTTGTTTAAAAGATTAAACTCAATGAAAAAGTACTTGAATTCAATTAAAAAGGCTGAAATCAGTATGTCCGTTGCAACGGAATTCCAGTCCGTTGTAACGGAACTACTCGATTTATTCAACATGGGAAAGACCAGTATAGTCCGTTGCAACGTAATCACCAATACGTTGTAACGGAAATGTACGTTGTAATGGAACTCTATCTCCGTTGCAACGTTATTCTATTTCCAATGAGGAAGCCTGTTACAGAAGAATGTCCGTTGTAACGGACATCAAGGCTTCACTTCAGTATAAACTTCCACATAAGTCCGTTGCAACGGATTAACCAATCCGTTGTAACGGAACCCTTCACCACGTTGTAACGGAAAACTCTCCGTTGCAACGGGAATTAAAACCAAAGCTGAAGTGTTGTCTCAGTAGCATGTCCGTCGGAACGGACTCAAGTCCGTGGCAACGGACTAGCTAACACAGACTTCCGTTGCAACGGACTACTTACGTTACAACGGACTGTGTAATAAATTCAAGTACGACAGCCTCCAACGGCTAGTTTTTGAATCACTCCGTTGCAACGGACCATATGTCCGTTGCAACGGACTATTCAGAATAAGCAAGTGAGGGAAGGGACTATGTGTTCTATAAATAGAACCCTTCCCTTATTCTCTCCGAAAAGAAGACACAACTATCCAAATTATACCTTTCAAAGAGAGAATCCTTGCTATACCATTGAGTTAGATAATCTTCTAAAACAATCTTAGAGATTAGATTTCCCTCTTCTCCCTTCAAATACTATTCCCAACTTGCGTGACCGATCACGTGTTAGTTCGTATTTAGAAATTGTAATAGGCTAGTACAACAAATTGTAAAGAGCCTAAGCTATAGATCGATAGAAGCGTGTAAATCGATCTAGGCAAATCCTTGTAATCGAGTTGAGTTGGAATTCAATCGAAAGCCAAAAAGAGGCACAAGGCATTCCCGGAGACGTAGGTACTCGCAAATAATTGAGTCGGTCAATTAAGCGAGTAAAGGGTGAGTTAAAGCTACAAAGCAACCACCTACCGAACTTCGTAAACAAACATCTTGTGTCAAAGTGTTTGTACGGTATCATCTTTATCATCTAAATTATTATTTATTCCGCACCGTAAATTAGGTTTAAATCTAAACTAAGTGTAAGTTAGATTGCCAAATTTACCCCCCTCTAGGTTAGAATTAACCAACAAAATATATTATACGTATGAAAATATATAACATGTATTTTTTTTTTTTTAAATATAGTATATATACATTGTATACGATACGTCTAAAATGATATAATAAACCAAAATATATTATTAGATGTAAAAAAATGTAATATGTATTGTGTTTAAAAAATATATATCATACATCTAAAATTATAAGATATATTAAAAAAATGTATTAAACGCATACACGCATAACATACATCTAAACAAGGTATAAAACCTCGACGAGCGACATCGAGCATCGGAGTGCACAAAATTATAGTATATATACATTGTATCACTATTCTATTGATGATATGCAAATGAGAGTGCATACCGACGGAATGCACAATTTTTTTTCTATTTTTATAAGATATAAAGGGGTGGGCTCTGTGTTTTAGATCAATTGTGATTTTTTTTAAGTATATTGAATGTTTTTTTTTGGTACGACAATTATAAATAAGTAAAAATACAAAATAACACAATTATAATTATAATTGCACTAAAAATCCCACCGAACATTCATTGTATTTTTGTTTGTCTATGTGCACGATTCTAATTTTCCGAACTCATCATCTTCAAACCGATATTCTCCATTATTAGAAGAAAAAACCGTGCCTAGGGCCTGCCTGCATAGATATACATAAAACAATATACAAATAATTTAAAAGTAATACATAAAGGGAAATATACAATGTTCACTTCATAGTATAATACTTTAGAATTTATTTACATTAAAATTAATATTTTTCCATGTATTTTTTGCCAAATAATGTTTCAAAAATGAAATACAAAATTTATTTCACAACACTTTTAATGCATACTGCATACTCGATGACTAAAAAATATTGAATAATTCAAATAATCATTCTAGAATTTTAACATGTCTTATATAAATATTATAAATTAAAATATAAGTTTCTTATCTTTTGGTAGGGCATAGACTCATCATAATTCATTACAAAAAGAATGGTCGACTTTGTGTTTACCCCACTGGTTAGGTTTTCACAAAAATAGATGGAATACTAACCCTGCTTCTATCAATTTCTCAATCTTATCAATACATGCATGCTTCATAATTAGTGTCCTTATTCCCATCTTTTCATGCCTCACTCACCTACTAATTATAAATTCATAGTTTCATGTGTACACCTACAAAATTATCAAATATAACAATACTCCTATAAATAAAAGAGGCCTTCTACCAACGCCCCCGTATTGTGATGTTGTCCTGATAACATCACGATTAAATGGAAACTCTAATTTGTATCCAAAATATCTCTCAATTAATTTTGTAATTTGATTATTGGTTAATTGAAATGTAATTCATTGGATCATCGATTAGTTTAATGATAAGTTAATTAATTGGACTTTTAATTGTATTTTATATAGGTATTAATTGAATGCTTAATTAATTGGGACAAATTTGGTAGGTGAATAAGTAAGCATGACAAAATGATGTCATTCTTACTCCATCACGATTTGGTGTGTGAATTTGGAGGAGTAGTATAATTTTCCTAAATAAAATATGAATTGGTTTTGTATTACTTTTTTTTTTTTTAACAAGGGCAAGAATGAAATATTGAGAAATTATAAATGGTGCTATCCATGAGTACGATGACTTGGACATGAATAATTGACACGTAGTAATCATGGCTATATATCTAAGACATTGAGCATGGGGCCACAAGCTTTAGCAAAGTTTGAAAGCAAGTTCTTGCAAATGGGCCCTTAAATTAGGGTTTTTGCAAAGGAGTTGCCAAACCAAAGCATAATTTCTTGGTCCAATCTATGGTTAGCTTTGAGGCACAAAATTTAATGTATATGGCTTCTAAAAGATTCACTTTTATTTATTGTAGTACCTTTAGAGTAATGTTTATAATAAAGATTATTAATGTGATGTATTTTGATAGAATTTCAAGATATGCATACTTAATCTGCACAAAATAGCATGTATCATTAGTTGTTCATGTAACCAACATTCATTCAAAATACCTAATTCATAAATTCATATATTATAATATGAAGTGCCAGAAATATTATAACCAAATAATGTTGTTAGTCATGCTCATAACTCATAAGCATCAACTCATTTTTATATTTTATGGGTCATTATTGGGCTGAGATGTGCATTGAAGTGACATGATAACTTTTGGGCCATGATGTTTTATTCGTATCCATCGGAAGGTAGAAAATAGAGAATTTATTATTTTGGTAAATAAAACCAAGGAATGTGATTACTACTAAAAAGTTGTTAGTGGATTTTACAAAACAAATGAAATTTATTGCAAAATCAATAAAATACAAGTGAGAATTAGAATAACTTTATTTATAGAGTTAATATTTCTTTGTTCACAAGGGTTACGCATATTTATACAAAAAAGCTTCAAATACTCTTGCTTAATTATGATATGTATTATAAATAAAATAATTCATTGATTGCCAAAACATATATTTCTTAAATTATCATTCAAAAATAAATATGATAATTAATCCAAAATAAGCAAATATTCAACAATTATGCTTTGCGGTGATTTTACATATCAAGAACAATATCCATTCATACATTTATATTTGATTTTTTTAGGGAAAAATTGTTATACGTACTAAATAAGTTTGTAATTAACCAAAATAGTCAACATAGTTAGATATTTTCTGAAATAACAATTTCGATTTTTTAAATGACCAATATTTGAAAAGTCAAGCATTTTTAAATCTGAAATATTTAATAAGCAAATATCTCACCTTTTCAAATATATTATGTCGTATCTATACAATGAACATAAAATAATATTATAATAATAATAAAGTACATTTGATATTTGATTTTATTATTATTATCATAAATTTTATGTATATAATATTATTTTATGCATATGATATATTATTATAATATTATATTACATCCATATAATACATATAATATTATTATTAAATTATTATTATACATATAGTTTTGACTTTTCTTTTGATTAAAGCAAAAATATTATAATATTTCATATTAAAAATATATTATATGTAAATTCATACCACACGAAAATGAATTTCAGTAATTATTACTAGGGAACATGGCATGTTATTTGAGGAACATGAATTCCCTAATAAGACAATTTCCTAATAATGTCTTTGAGGGTGGAACATCCATGTTATGATTAAGAAAAAAATTGCCTTCATAAACAAAAAAAATGACAAACCTCACATAGGCGAGGATTGAAACAGCGCAAGGCACTCTTTGAAATCGTGCCTTTGTTTTTTACTCCATAAATCATGTTAGTTAACTGTTATTTCCACTAGCCACAAAACAAGAAAAGCGAGGTATGAAACTGCGCCAGGCGCTGTTTCATTCAGCGCAAACGACAATTTCCAAATATTGTTTCATGCATGGTCATTTTTTGAATAAAGTTCACAAACAAAAAATTTCATGTTAGTTCACCAGGAAAAACAACAATATAAAAAAATTATACATCTTGAAAATATTTTGACAGAAAAATACTATTTTTGCAAGCATGGAAATATCTGGGTAGAAAATTAAATAAGTAATGAATCTTAAAAAAAAGTATGCACATAATATATAGTGACATAAATATACTATTACTAACAATAAAAAAAAATTGAAACTATCAATATACTTATATTGTATACTTGACGAAAATAATATTTTTGTGCAAAGATTTTTTAAGGTGCATAATATACCGTTGTTATTTTTATTGTTTGATTTTAGTTTTTCATTAAAATATATATAAAATAAATAAAATAATTCATTTTTATAAATATGGCATAGTCTTTTATTTTTTAATTAGTATAATTTAACAATATTTATGAACATTAAATAAAAAATAAAAAAATACTTGAGTAAAATTAAAGATGAAATAGAAAGAGGTATTTTTGTCTAAAAAAATTGAACACCATCAAATGTTAACTTTAACCCCAATAGGAGATTTTTTGAAAATGAAACTTTGATTTGTGGGGTTTTCTGGAATATCCAAAAAGACAGGTTTTTTTTTTAATTTCAAAAAAGGTTAGGGATTTATTTTTTTAATTTCCCATTAAATAACTGGGTTTATACATATTAGGCTAACATACTTAATTAAGTACCAAAGTTTTGGTACTTAATGCTTTTTAACCATTGGATTTATATTGAGATTTGTGTTTTTTCATGATGATCATGAAATTTTGTGCACATCATTAAATGCACAAATCTCAATACAAATCCAATGGTTAAAAAATATTAAGTACCAAAATTTTGGTACTTAATTAAGTAGGTTAGCCTTCCTCTTGATTCGATATATGGATTATATCGATTATATATCACTGATATGATCCGCTATATCGATTATATTGATTACCAGTCACCGATCTCGGTGTGTAAGCGATATGTAATATCTATATAACATTGACTACACTATACTATATTCAGAGCCGGCCCCGGGGTAAGCCCGACAAGCCCCCGGGCTAAGGCAACGAGTGGGTTGAGGGCAACCAACCAACTATTTTCGATTTAGCCTTTGCAAGTTAAACAAAAAAAACTCAATGAAAAAGAAGATATCGGCAAAATCAGACTTTTTCCTAAATATAACATATGATAATTATTTTTTAAAAATTATTATAAGCTAAAAAAAAATTAGGACTTTTTTAAAATTAATACAAATAACAAAATCATTATTTTAATTACTAAATATGTAAAAAGAAGGGTATTTTGGTCATAAAAAAATATTTATCTCCATTCATAGTTAATTTTAATCCCATAGGGGGGTATTTGAAAATAAAAGTTTGGTAGAGGGGTTTTTTTGGAGTTTCCAAAAAGATAGGGGATTTTATAGAATATCCAAAAAAGATAGGGTTTTTTTTTTAAATCTCCCTAATTTTAACTCCATAGGGGGTATTTGAAAATAAAAATTTGGTAGAGGGGGTTTTTTGGAGTTTCCAAAAAGATAGGGGGTTTTTTAGAATATCCAAAAAAGATAGGGGGGTTTTGAAAATTTCCCTTATATGTTTGTGTTACTACTTATTATACAATAAAATTGTCAATCTGCTTTTCAAAGAAATAAAGACATCTCAGATAACACTATCTTACTCAGAGAAATTATCCACTCATTCCAAAACAAAAACTTTCATGAACCGGCGTTCACTGCAAAGGCAGACTTATCGAAAGCCTTCGACCGCCTAGAATGGGGTTTCATCAGAGATGTCTTAAACGCCTATGGTTTCCCCCTTGAATTCACAAACTGGACAATGTTATGTATAGAATCGGCTTCTTTCTCAATAAGATTGAACGGTAAATCTGACGGTTTTTTCAAACCGACCAAAGGAATACGCCAGGGTTGCTCACTATTGAAGGAAATACAGTTTCAGGATCAACCGTAAAAGTGTACACAAGGATAAACGAATGTAAGCGTACATTCGTGGTCATATCTTTCAGTAGGAAAATCCAATTTGAATGGTTCAAATTGGGTTAGATAGATAATAAGATTATCTACAACCTTCATATAGAAATATATTTCATATGAACGAAGTATCAGTGTCGTTTCTATGAAATACCGAAAGGCTGCAACAGTATGACATACAGTTAGTAAAACAGTCATAACTTTTGCATACGAACTCCAATTGGGTCAGGCCAAATTGGCTCGTGTAGATAATACTATTATCTACAACTTTCGTGTTAGGTGGTTTTCTGTCAGAGGAATTTACCAATTTCGTATGGACAGAATACTGGACAGATACATGCAACTTTCTGTGTGAAAGAGTGTATATTGGATATACATGTCTTTTGGCCAATCCTAATCCTATATGATATAAATAGGATTTTTCTCTCTCATCTGGTGTGGTTCATTCAGTTAATTAATTCAGAATATTCCAGAGAATTGTGAGACAACTTTCTAGAGAGAGAAAGGGTGTAAAGAGAGAGAAACCGTGAAAAGGTGTTTTCCGGTATAGAGAATCAATCAATTGAGCAAGTTCGCCGGTGCATCGTCTAGGCAGTTGCACCCGCGACCGACGTCTTACGAGTCAAGACGGAAACGAGCGAATCGAGTAACGGACTGTGGAAGCATGCGAGCATGGAACGCACGAAGACAACCCGAGGCGTGTCAAGACGGTGGGAGACGTGCGGTATGGGACGTACGGGCTAGTCACCAATGTGACACCGAAGGAAAAGAAGGATGCGAGCGATCAACCCGTCGTGCGTGATCAATTTCACGCTGGTAATCGTCTATCATATTTTGCATCGTACCCTCGAAGTCATGGCGTGATCTTGGATTTAGGGAACCGGACCGGGCCTTCATATCCGCTGCGCGGGCCCGGGGTCGGGCGAATTCCCAACAACTATCCCCATTCATATTTATCATGTGTATGAATATTCTATCCCACATGTTTGAACAAGAGGCATTAAATGGATCAATGCGAGGGCTGACAATAACAAGAGTCGCACAACCAATTACACACTGTTTTTACGCAGACGACCTCATTATTATGGGTAAAGCTGAAAAAGATACCATAACCGCTTACCTTGAACAAATTCAGCTATTCGAATCGATGTCGGGCCAGAAGCTTGGAAACGAAAAAACTAAAATCTGGTTCAGCAAGAACACTACCTCGACAACCCAAAATGATATCCTAACGATTTGGCCGATCCAGATCGCGTCTCTCAAAGAGAGCTACCTGGGAAACCCAATTCTCGCCAGCAGACCCTCTCACTTCGAAGACCTTAAAACAAAAATTCAAAATAAATTGACGGGATGGAAATTTAATCAATTATCTTACGCGGTCAGACTAGTGATGATCAATGCAGTACTGCAATCAATACCCGTGTATACCATGTCCTCCTGCCTTCTTCCCGCAACCACAATTCGATCTATCACTTCGGTTATCAAAAGATTCTGGTGGGGGAAAATGAAAGGGCGCTTTCTACCAATGACGGCCTGGTCAGTCATGTGTAAACCCAAAGACGAGGGTGGATTGGGCATTAGGGACCTAAAGAAATTTAATCAAGCCCAAATGACCAAAAATTTATGGAAATTAGCCTCAAACTCAAAGCCAATTTGGGGGCAAGTTATTACAGATAAATACCTATCAAAACACCATTTATGGGAAGGTTACCTAAGCTCTCGCCCATCCCCATTTTGGCGTTCTATCATAAAACTGCAACCCCTGATAAAAGACGATATAAAATGGATAATCACAAACGGATCTTCGTGTAATGCTCTGTGGAAACCATGGTTTGAGAACTGGCAAAACCAAGCAAATGCTAAGCCTAATCCAGCTCTCACGGTACGATCCCTGTACGACACCCAAACTAATGCATGGAAAATCCAAGAAATCATTCCCCAATTCGGCTATCGACTCTCCCACCAAATCCTGACAACCGGCACACTAAATCCTAATCTGCATGACATTGAAGACAGATTGATTTGGGTTAAATCAAAAAAAGGGAATTTTTCAGTAAAGGAGATGTACAACTCGATCATCTATCATGAAATCGAATCACCAATTACAAATTTCTGGAAAAATTTCTGGAAATGGAAATTTTATGAACCTAGAGTGAGAATATTTATATGGAAATTAATTTCAGAAAGCCTCCCATTATCAGCAAACCTTCTTGTCCAGTATGCAAGGCCGATTTCGAAGATACAAAACACTTTCTCCAGGAATGCTCTTTCACAAGGGCAGTTTTCTTCGGATTAGGGATTATAATCCAGGAAATCAAAGGAGTCCCCTTCCAGATTATTGCATATCTCCAGCAATACTTAACGGAAGAAATGTTCAATGTAGCAATGAATTGCCTAAATGCAACATGGTGTGCCAGAAATTCGATCCTGTTTGATCAGAGTTCCGTATCGCCCCTACACACGATCGCCTCCGCGAAAAAATCATCCAGGAACTTCACACTATACAACCAAATTCCACAACCCCGTCCACCTCCCAAACCACCAGATCTCTCTCAACCCATCTTCTACTGTGATGGATCCTGGAAAGACAACAATGGAGGATGGGGCTTCATAGCGCAACGAAATAATACCCTTATCAGCTTTCGATCCGGATATATGCAAGGAGGCTCCCCCTTCTTGATTGAAACTACGGCGGTACAGATGGCCATTCGAGCTGCTGCCCACGAAAACCTCGAAAATTGCCTCTTTCTCTCTGACTCCAAAGCTCTCATCGAAAACCTAAATGACCCCCAGCTTCCTATCCCGGAAGAATGGAACTGCTCGAATTCGATCTGGGAGACATGGAAATTACAAATTAGGCCGTCAGAATCCATCGTTCACCTTCGCCCACATTCCTAGAGCAGCAAACCAATACGCAGACCAAATTGCTAAATTCAGCAGGACGACCAGAGTATTCTCGGAAGGATACACCTTTCCTCTCCCCTACTCGATGCAATGAAGGACCATTTCAATTGCTTCGGTGTCTCCTCTTCAAGAGTGAAAAAGAAATTTTTCCCGAGGTTCAACAATTTAGCATTTTCTTTGTGCGTAATCTTGTACCCAATTTATAAATCAGCCCATGGGCTTTAAGCTTTAAAAAAAAAAAAAAAAAAAAATACAATAAAATTGTCACATTAAACCCAAACAACTATAAATAATTAATGTTTGCTTTATTACAAATTACTTTACCATTTCTTACACTTTTATACTAACGTGATGTGGCATTTTACTAATGGTAAATAATGTAATCGACATTAATTTGTAAATAGCCGTAAAATATATACTTACCCTTTCTTACACTTTCTTACACTTTTAATTGAACAAAAATATCAGGATGTAGCATTGGGAATATTATAAAGACGGTTCTCCTCCCAAGAAAATAAACTTGTATTAATTAACAATTGCTAATTTATATAGATGTTTATTACATATAAATTAATTAGTGATTATATATTAATTAATTATTAAAATATAATATACTTTTAATTTCATTTCATTTTTTGTAGAGGTTTTCATATTTTTTTAAAAAGAAGGGCAATATTCTTTTATTTATACTTTGAACATGGAAAACAAAAAAAAACAGGATCCTACATAATATAAGAAATATCATGTATAGTATTTTTTTTATTGTTTTAGAATTTAAATTTAGTCCCGATTCTTGCATTTTTATTTGTAATGCATTTAAGTAAAAAAAAGATAATTTAGGTATCTTTTCAAAAATTTAAGGATGTTAGCGATGTTGATGATATTTCTCATATTTATAGGGATATTGATGATAGTTTATATTTTATGTATTTTTTGTCGCGAAGAAAGCAACATCTCATGATAATAGCCGTTGTTATATAACATATCGGTCTAGGGCAACCAAAATGACGGGACCGACCCTGATTATACTGTATATAAACATAAAAAAATACTCAATTCGAAATACGGAAATAGTATAATATATGTGGTGGGGTAATTGATCTCACTCTAACGCAAACATAACATTAGTTTAACGTGTTATATGGTGGGGAAATTTCAAATCCAAGAGCCCACCGTAAAGCAAAAAAAAACAAACATAAGATTACTCCTGGATTGATTAGAGCAAAAGAAAAATCTAAATTAACTATTTTAATATCATGAATTTTACACATATAATTAGGATTTACATAAGAGTAACAAAATTACAGTCAATTTGAACTTACATGGACTTGACAAAACTACAGCAGTCATACAAAGGTGAAGGAAAAAAGAAACAACGTGTTACCAAAAATATTGACTCTTAAACAACGTTCATGGAAGGAATGCTAATTGTGAATTTTCGTTTGATTAATCATTCTTCTGTAACTTTTCTACTTCACTCAAAACGTGCACTCTGTCAACTCTTAATATCCACGTGGTTAGAAAATTTATTATAAATACCACACCACCAAAGAGCCATGAGAACATTCAAACAATCAAAAATTTGAATATACAGAAAAAATGGAGAGCTTGAGGTGCTTTGTAACTTGTTCAAGAGGAGTAAATTTCTCTCATCTTAAAACCCTGCACAAAGATCAAATCCATGGATTTAGAGTACCTTTCTCGAATCAGAGAACCAGTTCTTTAAGATACAAACGCCTTTGTCTCGCCAATTCATCTCAAGCATCACAAATCTTGACGAAACAAAGCACACCGGTATATATGCGTATATTATTTCGCAATTTCTTGTCATTGTATAAATGGTATATACTGACAAATTGTGTATTTTTCGTGGTATAAACAGGCGAAAGATAATGATGAGAAACCAGATAGGATCGAGACTCTAATAACCGAAATAAAGCAGAAATTTCGGAACATGAACGACGGCGAAACGAGTTCATCAGCGTACGACACAGCATGGGTGGCAAGGATTAAGTCTGAAGTGGACCCCACCAAGCCTCAGTTCCCAATGTGCCTGGACTGGGTTCGTGCGAACCAATTGGACGATGGATCTTGGGGCGAACCGAGTTTCTATTTGCTATACGATAGGCTCGTTAACACTTTGTCTTGTGTTCTCGCTTTGAAGATTTGGAACACGGGAGAAGAACAGATCCAAAAAGGCAAATTTATTTTTAAGAAAAAAACATAACATTCTTTTGGGCTGTTTGGCAAGGGGAATTAGTAGAGAGAATTTGATATTAAAATTCTTCATAATCTAATTCTTTGTTTGGTACAAAAAATTGTGGAGAGAATTAGAAGGTGGAGCATCTTGATATTTCATTTTTGCTCCATATTTCCACTCCAACAAAAGCTAGAATTACAAAATGGAGAATCTTGTTATTCCTATAATAATAATAATAATAATAATAATAATACTAATAATATTAATAATAATAATAATTGTTGTTATTATTATATAGCAAAGATTACAATCAAAGACTAATTATATTATAATGATTCAATCTATATAATTAATATAATATTATATATTATTATGATATAATTTATTAGTCAAAATAATTATATTATATCTATATAATTAATATGATAATATATATTATTATAAATAATATTATTTTATAAATAATATCTATATAATTAATAATAATAATAATAATAATAATAAATAATATTATTATTATTAATATAATATTAATTAATATTAAAATAATATTATAATTATAATTATAATAATAATTATTATAATATATTAATATTAATATGTTAATATTATTTTCACATATTATGTAATGTTAATATATTATTACTATTATTATTATTATTATTATTATTATTATAAATGTATTATTAATATTAATAATATTAGTATGTTAATATTATAATAGTATATTATATCAATATGCTAATATAATATATTAATTAAAAATATTAATATATTAGTATTATTTACAATATTTTAATATGAATATTATGAATATATATTATAATATAATACATTATAATTATAATTAATATTATATTATTATTATTATTATTATAATATTAAAATTAGTACAATAATAATATTATGATGATTTTATATTTTCATAATGTTATATTATAATCATATTATTTATTTATTTAAATTTTAAACTAATTTGATTACAAAAATAATATTATAATAATATAATATATTAATAACAACACCAACACCAACACCAACAACAACAACAACAACAACAACAACAACAACAACAACAACAACAACAATAATTATAATTATAATAATTATAATAATAATAATAATAACAATTAATTATAATAATATAATATTATAATACCATAACAACAACAACAACAACAATAATAATAATAATAATAATAATAATAATAATAATAAGAAGAAGAAGAAGAAGAAGAAGAAGAAGAATATAATAATAATCATAATCATAATAATTAATCATAATAATATTATAACATTATAATAATATAATATTATAATACCATAACAACAACAACAATAATAATAATAATAATAATAATAATAATAATAATAATAATAATAATAATAATAATAAGAAGAATATAATAATAATAATAATATAATATTATAATACCATAACAATAATAATAATAATTATTATTATTATTATTATTATTATTATTATTATTATTATTATTATTATTATAATAATAATCATAATAATCATAATAATAATAATAATTATAAGAAGAAGAAGAAGAAGAAGAAGAATATAATAACATAATAATAATAATATTAGAATAATTTAATATTATATGATAATACTGTGATATTGTATTAATTTTAATCAAACATTTGTTCTATATTTTCAATAATAAAATTCCAGAATTTTTCTAACCAACCAAACAAAGAATTATACTTTCCACCATCTTATAATTCGGACATCCAAACAAACTGTGAAATTACTAATTCCGGAACTTTTTTCTCCTCCACCTTATAATCCAATTCCACTCTACTAATTCCGCTTGCCAAACGGCCCCGAAAATATATCCCTTACATTTATTTATATTCCAAATTTGTTTACAGGTTTGAAATATTTGAGCGATAATATAAAGAATATAGAGAATGAGAGTAGGAACCTAATAACGGTAGGTTTCGAGCTAGTTTTTCCATGGATGCTCGACGAAGCCAAAACTTTTGGCCTCGATCTCCCTTATGATCTTCCATGTCTTCAAGAAATTTCCAAATTCAGGGCGAAGAAAATCAAAAGGTAACAATTTATTCATTTCGAACAAAACTAATTATTTTTTCCAAATATTTGTGTACTTAGTTTGTAATGATGGACCAGAATACCAATCGAGGCGATGCACTCAGCCCACACGACTTTGCTATACAACCTCGAAGGGCTACAAGACGTGGTGGAATGGGACCGCATAATGAAACTCCAATCACGAGATGGGAGTTTTCTAAGTGGGCCCGCGGCCACGGCCGTGGTATACATGCACACTCGCGATAAAAAATGCCTCGAGTTCTTGACCTTTGTTGTCAATCGATTCGAAGACAATGGTATGTAAATAAATTTCAAGATTTTGAAGGATAAATTTGATATTCACAATATTCGAATTATGATGAAATGACAGTGCCGTGTCAGTATCCGATCGACCTGCTAGAGCGAATCTGGGCCGTGGATACAATTGAAAGACTGGGTATCGATCATCATTTCCGTGAGGAAATTTCAGACGTTCTCGACTATGTTTATGCGTACGTGCCAATTAAAACAAACAATTTTGTTTTATTCGAAATTAATTTAATTTACAATACATAATTAGAAATGCCGGAAAAGAAGGTACGTCATGGGGAAGAGATAATCCCGTACCGGATATAGACGATACTTGCATGGCTCTTCGTTTATTGAGAACACACGGCTACCCTGTTTCTTCAGGTATATATTTGTATGATATATTGAAATTAATAATTTAATTAACCATGCCAAATAAATGATAATTATGCTTTTGAATAGATGTGCTTGAGTATTTTAAAGACGATGATGGCAATTTGATATGCTTCCCCGGCCAAACACACAGAGGAGTCTCCGACATGTATAATCTTTACCGGTACACTCAAGTTGCTTTCCCAGGAGAAAATATACTAAAAGACGCCAAAGTTTTTGTCGTAGATTATTTGAATAATTGTGTGAAAAATAACGACGTTAATGATAAATGGTCGCTGAAGAAATCTCTCGGCAAAGAGGTATGAAAATTCAAAATATGTCATGTAATTGATGAAAAATAGTTTCTTGTGTTTTAAGATTTGAAATTTTGTTATGAAGGTGAAAAGAGCATTGGATTTTGCGTGGAGAACAAGTTTTAATAGACTCGAAACGAGAGAATATATCGACCAATATGGAGATAGAGATGTATGGATTGCCAAAAACATTTATTGGTAACATATTTCTCGTCCTATTAATTATAGCATTATACATGACTTTACTTATTTCTTGATAATATAAACTACTAATTTGGATAATTAGGATGTATAATGTGAATGATCCAAGATATTTGGAGCTCGCCAAGTTAGACTATAACGACCTTCAACTCCAATACAAGAAAGAAATCGATTCTGTTCTAGAGTAATTAATTAAACTTCATAATTCATATTCAAGTTTTTAACCATTCGCAATTTTAATGCTTTCATTTTATTTCATAAAACGTTTTAAGGTGGTGGAACGGGTGTGGATTCGACGACCCGTTAGTTAGCAATGATTGTCCAAAAGAGACCCATTTTGCCATTTCGGCCACACTTTATGAACCAAACTACGCAGCTTCTCGTGTAGCATATACTAAATGCAACTGCATAGAGAATCTTATTACACATTTATTTGAAAACCACGAATCGATCGATGATTTGAAAATCTTTTGCCAAGCAGTCGTAAGGCAAGTTTAAAAAAAAATCAAAATTAGGGGGAAAATGTAAAATGTATTAATTGGAAATTAATTTTATTATTGTAGATGGGACAAATCGGTGATTAGATCGCTTAATCCAAAAATTAGGGCTATATTTATAGGAATGTATGATACCATGAACGAGTTGGCGGTACAAGTTAGCATGGCTCAAGAAAAGGACATGCGTGCATATTTGCACGATCTGGTATGTTAATCATTTGAATTACAATACTTGGTCGCAAGAAAAAACTAATAATTTTTCAAAAAATGGATATAGAGAGTGAAGCAGATAGAGCATTATTTGAAGAGGAGGGAAGGAAGAGAAATGCCAGGTGTCATCACCTTAGTGGACCAAATAGAACAATACAAAGCAGACCTTGGCGTGGCTACAAGAGTGAGCCCATCCTTGTTTCTTTTGGGCGAGAAATTAGGAGAATTCGGTTTAAGATCTTTAGATCATAATTCAAATATTCAAAATCATTTAGCTTCGTTTTTGGCCTTATTCACCGACTCTCAAAATAGCAAGGTATGAACGAGTCCATTTAACAATAAAATAGAAAGAAAATATGGATTTTGAAACTTACGAGTTTTTTCTCTATCTGGGTTTAGGACTTGGCATCTGCATGTGCAAAAGAGAAGGGTATTTCTGAAAAAGAAGCATTGGAATATTTAACCAATATGATGGAGGATGAATTCGACGAGTTGGTACACGAGGTTTTAAAGCCGGGATTGGTACCGCGTGTTTGTCGAAGGTTAATGCTCGAGCATGCAAGAGTGACTCAACATTTCAACACTGAAAAAATGAAGGACCAAAATGTGAGAAAAGACGTGATAAAAGGAGATACAGAGAGAATGTTCACCCCCATTTGAATAAAAATGTAATGTGTCGAAATAAATGTAGCTATAAATTGATATGAAACTATGAAAAGTATTGTGAATTTATGCAAATCTATTCAAAGATATATGGATAAATAAAATTCGGCGTGGTTTATATTGTATTGGTAATTAAATTGGAGTGAATGGACATGTATTTAAAACTCACTACATAACCCAGCATTTCGTCGAACACCTGACGGGCACACTCAAAAAGTTCACCACAGTCCACAGATATAAGTGGAGGCGGAGGAAGAGTCTCCGTGGAGGGGGAAATGGGTTATTGATCACGCCGGTTTCCTCCATGGAACGACAGGCGAGCAGTGTGGGAGGATAGGTAAGTGTCGCCGTCTTCAACGCTCCAAAATGGAGGTGTACATGGAGAAATGGAGACGAGCAGAATTTCAACTCATGCTTTTAGTTGGAATTACTTTCCCGGTTATGGTCACAGTATTTCAAATCAGGATTCATTAAATTTGATATTTAGAAACCCGGAAAAAATAAGCATCACAATTAATAACCAGGCTTCAGATACGCCACGGCTACCGTTACGTACTAGCGCCACCAACCAGAGAGAAAGAGAGAGAGAGAGTCATTCACTGCTCACAAGCAAACAGAGTAAAAGTAGGGCTTCAACAATGGCAGCCACTATCTCACTCTCTGCCTCCTCTTTGTCCTCGAAGAAGTGTCTATTTGATTCCAACCAAAGAAGCCTAGCTCCGCGAAGAATACTTCTCACTGGTTCAATTCATATCATTCTCTTCAATGGTTTTAATTTGTGGGGGATGAAAATTAATGGTTTAGATGAAAATTAATGGTTTAATCTTTTTTTTGTTCTATTCTTAAATTGAAGGAACAAAGTGTGGGATTCGAAGAAGCGACCTATTGCGAAAAGGGATCACCCTCTCTGTTTGCTGCTCTCTATTAGCCGTCGATAAATCTCAAGGTCGGCATTTTCATTAATTCTTCTGAATCATCTCGTTATTCATAAACATCCTCGAAATATCTGAAATTTGCGAGGTAGCATAAAAACCCTTTTTGGTGATTTGTAGGAATGGAGAGGTTACCATTCAAATCAGATGGATATGATTTCTGGCAATGGAGAGGCCACAAAATTCACTACGTGGTTCAAGGGACCGGCCCTCCTGTAGTTCTGGTCCACGGTTTCGGCGCTTCAGCTTTTCATTGGAGGTAAAATAATTTCTATTTAATTTATTGCTCGAAGAATTGAAGACCATTATCTTCTTTTTTCGTTATTTGAAGGTACAATATACCAGAATTGGCGAAGAATTACAAGGTATACGCATTAGATTTGTTAGGGTTTGGTTGGAGCGAAAAAGCGTTAATTGAATACGACGCGAGTATTTGGATGGACCAACTCTCTGATTTCCTTTCTCAGATCGTTCAAGAACCCGCTTTCCTCGTAGGAAACAGGTACGAATTTACAAAATAATTATTTAAAATTTATTCATTTAATTATTTTGTTTCGTTATCTTTGTAGTCTGGGAGGATTCACGGTTCTACTAACCGCGGCAGAAAAATCGCGACATGTTCGCGGAGTAGTCTTGCTCAACTCAGCAGGCCAGTTCGGGGACCCGAACAAAAAAGTAGAAAAAACCGAGGGTGAAAGCGCGATAAACAAGTATTTATTAAACCCTTTGAAGGAGGTTTTACAACGGGTCGTGCTCGGGTTTGTCTTTTGGCAGTCCAAACAACCTGCTCGTGTCGAAAAAGTCTTGAAAAGCGTAATGTACTTTGCTTTTAAGTATTTTATTATTCTTTTTTTAATTTAGATCTATTTAAGCTATGAATGATTAAAATTTCATGTTATTGATGATATTTGTAGGTTTATGTAGATTCATCCAATGTTGATGAATATCTCATCGAATCTATAACCGCACCAACGTCAGACCCAAATGCTGGTGAAGTTTATTACAGGTAAATATCATAAATACCCCTATAAACTTAAAAAATTCACGTGTAATATCATACATTTTGATATTTTTGAACAGGTTGATGACACGGTTCATGATGAATCAGAGCAAGTACACATTGGACGATCTTCTTAGCAAACTCTCGTGTCCATTACTGCTATTATGGGGCGATCTCGATCCGTGGGTAGGCCCCGCAAAGGCGTTGAGGATCAAAGAGTTTTATGCGGACACAACGGTGGTTAATTTACAAGCTGGCCATTGCCCTCACGACGAAGTGCCGGAGCAGGTTAACAGAGCTCTGGTCGATTGGTTGAGTAAAAATAGCTCTGATGTTAAGCCTAGTAGTTTACAAACTATTTGATTTTGTGTTTTTTAAATTTGATATTGATATTGTATATTTTTATTTGTTGAAAAGGAAATAATTGAATTTGAATAGATGGTTTTGTAATATTTTTGAAAGAATGTTGAATATATCTAATTTGTTCAAATAGTTAAATGGTAAATTTATAGTGTAATAATAGCTTTAGGTTTGGGATTCCAAATCCTTGATTGCGAGCAAATCCGAGATTTTAAATCATGGATTAACTTACATTCGAGACTTCAAATCCGGTTCTTACTGATATGAGAAAGACAATCTCTCCGGTCGGAGATGAAGGTGAGAGTGGAGAGAAGAAGAAATGGAGAAGAGCAAGGTGTTGGTGGTGGGCGCAACCGGCAAGCTGGGTCGTGAGCTAGTAATGGCCAGCGTCGCCGCCTCTCACCCAACATTCGCGTTAGTGCGGGACCTCTCCAGTTTCTCTTCACCCTCCGCCTCCAATACTGACAAATCACTTCTTCTGCAGTCCTTCCTTTCTCATGGTGTTCGTCTCCTCCAGGTCTCTCTTCTCTAACCAACATTGTGCTTTTCGTGTAATTCTATTGTAACAAGTGAATTGATTGATTGGTTTTGTAATATAGGGCTCCTTAGATGATTATTCGAGCTTAATTGAAGCTGTAAAGCAAGTGGATATTGTGGTATGTGCGATACCATCGAAGAATGCACTTGAACAAACGCCTCTCATTCGAGCAATTAAAGAAGCTGGTTGTATTAAAGTAAGCCATTAATGGAGAAATCGTCTCAATTTCACGCGAAATTAGAAATTTTTCTAGAACTCGGTACTTGGTGAAATAATTAACACACTAATTATCTTGTTAACGCAGAGATTTATTCCTTCAGAATTTGGGGCGGATCCAACAAAGGTGCAAATCCTCGGAATGGATTACGAATTTTACGAGAAAAAAGCTGAGATGAGAAAATTAATCGAATCAGAGCAAATTCCCCACACTTACATTTCATGCAATTTTCTCACGAGATATTTACTCCCTTCATTGATTCAACCAGGCCTCGATTCCCCTCCTTTAAACGAAATTAAAATCTTCGGTGATGGAAACATTAAAGGTTGTTTCAACTATTTAATTGTATTATAGTTTCGTAATTTTGTTATTTAATTTGCTTAAAGTTTGTATCTTTCTGTAGCTGTGTTTGTGAAAGATTGTGACGTGGCGAAATTTACAATTTGTGCCATTGAGGATTCAAGAACATTAAACAAGACATTATATTTGAGGCCATTTGGAAATGTTTGTTCAATGAATGATTTAGTTGAAATTTGGGAATCTAAAATCGGTAAAACCCTCGAAAAGATTTATATTTCTGAACATCAACTCCTTAAACTTATTGAAGGTATATGATTAAATCTTCTTCTATAAACTTTTTAGTCATTAAAAAGTTCAAATTGTTTATCAATAATTTAATTTGATTTTGTTTGATTTGCAGAGACCCCGTATCCAAAGAATATGGAATATATATTCATATATTCGGGTTTCATCAAAGGGGATAATACATATTTTAAAATTGATTCTTCGGGTGTTAGTGGGACCCACTTATATCCAAATATTAAATACACCACCATTAGTGAATATTTACATACTCTCGCATAATATTTCTTCTTCTTGTATGGTTTGTAATAATTCCATTTTTGAATGTTTGGATTATTTGAACTCTTAATAAATGATTAGTTGGTTGTATTAATATATTGCTCATCTTATCTGTCAAATATTTCTGATATTATCCACTAAAGTCAAACCTTTCTTCTCCAAACATAACAAAAAGGCATAGAAATCTTGACATCCATATATATAGCATAATACAAACCCTACTCTGCGAGATCAACATAACACGATCGAATTCGAAATAAAATCATGGGCTGAGATCGACTCGATGGCGTCAGAGAAGAACAAGATCTTGATCATCGGAGGAACCGGTTATATCGGTAAACATATCGTTAAAGCGAGTATTAAATTAGGTCAACCCACTTATATTTTGGTGAGGGATTTAAATCCTTCTGATACAACCAAATTGCAACTCTTGAAAAGTTTCGAGGAATCTGGCGTTGTGATTCTTCAAGTAAGTTTAATTTTATACCTTTTTAGATCCAATTTGTTGCTAATTTGAAGTAACTATAAAAAAATAAAATAGGGGGATATACACAATCACGATAGTTTGATCAAAGCAATCAAGCTTGTGGATGTAGTGATCTCAACCGTTGGATATTTTCAAGTTCAGGATCAGATCAAGATCATAACCGCAATTAAAGAAGCAGGAAATATAAAGGCAATTATAGCAACAAAATTGTTACTTATATTTGAGTTAATAATAATAAATTAATAATAATAAGATAAGAATTATGTAGAGATTTTTGCCATCTGATTTTGGGAACGACGTGGATCATGCGAATATAAAGGAACCCGCAAAATCGGTATTTGATGTCGACAAAAAGATTAGGAGAATTGTAGAGGAAGAGAAGATACCCTACACTTTTGTTTCGTGCAATTTTTTCGCCGGTTATTTTCTTCCTACACTCTCTCAATACGGCGTAAATACCATGCCAATTGATAAAGTCACAATTTTAGGGGATGGAAATGCAAAAGGTATGTATGAAAAATCTAAATTCAAAATTCTCCATGTCACATTTATATAATAAACAGCTTTTTTTTTCACTTATTTTTTCAATTTTAGCGGTGTATTTAGATGAAGATGATATTGGAATTTACACAATTAAAGCTATAAATGATTCGAGAACTCTTAATAAGGTTTTACACATGAGACCTCGCGATAATATATTATCGCACAATGAGCTTGTTTCTTTATGGGAAAAAAAGATTGGAAAAAGATTCGAAAGAGTTTATCTTTCCGAATATGAAGTTTTGAACCAACTCAAAGGTATCAAAAATTCTAAACCCCAAATTTCAAATTCTCATTGAATGTTTCCCCTTTTTTTTAAAACTCGATTTCTTTTTTTAGAATCTCCAAGTGCTGAGCTGGCAATATTTCATTCGGTATTCATAAACGGCGATCACACAAATTTCGAAATCGATCCATTAATCGGTGTAGAAGCAACAGAGCTCTATCCTGATGTGAAATACACCACGGTTGATCAGTACCTAAACAGATATTTATTGTAATAAATTATAAAGATTTTTTTCTTGATATTTCAGTTTTATAATTCCGAAACAAATTAAATAAATTACATCCCTTACTACTATCGGTTTACAAAATAAATAAACGGGCATTAACCAATAATCATTCTTCCCCCAACTATAAAAACAAAATAAACAAATATATATTATAAATTATAAATAAAAATACCAAGAAACTCGAGTTCAATAATCAACACCTCCCTAAAAAATCCCCTATATAATAATTCATCAAAAAATAAACCCCCCCAAAATCAACCCTTAACGCCGTCATTATTCTTCTCGCCGAGTTCGACGTCTTTCGACAGTACGTCCTCCGCGCCTTCTTTAATCAATCTTATCTCTTCTTCGGTCAAACTAGTCTTGGTCAAAACAGACTTCTGACGCGCCTTTTCGATCTCGACCGCCCAGCTGTAAACGACCATCCCAACTACCGCGAGAACCATTCCGAGAATATTCTTTAGCGTCAGAGTCGAGTCGAAGAGGATCCAACCGAGCATTAACACGCACACGGTTTTCATGTGGCCTAATACTTGGAATGAAGTCGCGGAAAATCGGCCTATGCATAGGTATTGACTTATGTTGCAAAATACGGCTAAGGAACATGATAGTAAAATGAAAAACTGCATTTGAAGAAATTAAAATGTTAGAAAATTGAAATTAATTTTTTATTTTATTTTTGGAAATTACGATTGGGCCGGTGGAGAAGGAGTAGTCGAGGATGGATTTTCCGTTGAGGAGATAATCGATGAACGGGCCGAAAATTAATAGGGAAATTGCTTGAATTGGGGCCGTTTTGCTCAAGAGTTCAAACGAACCGATCGAATATTTCTTCTGCAACGAACCGATTGTCTGCACAAATTAAAAAAAATCAAGAATTACAAATTCGCCCTTCGTACAGAGGTGGAAATAATTGAAGGAAAACTTACGATCTGTTGCAGAGAGGTGGAGAAAACGGCAACGCAAGCGCAGATAAAACCCTTCGCATTGACTTTTACATCGGTAACCGTGCAGACTCCGACACCAAGGACCACGACTATAACCGCCATTTTAACTTCTCGTGAGTAATGTTTGCTGTGCAAGATCCACTCCATTACGCACACCACAGGAATCATACTCAGCTTCGAAATCTACACAAAATATAAAATATATCGACTTTAGAGGGGCTTCTTTGCAATTTCGGTATAACGGAGGGGCTTTTTTGCAAATTTTATACCTGGTAGAAACCGACGGAGTTGAGCATGAGACTGAGATTCATGCCGGTGATGGAGGTGTTGGCGACGATGGAGAACCAGAGGAGCTCCCATAATGGCACGTGTTTAGATGCGGAGTAGCCAGTTGCGTTCGAGATTAGGCCCACACAGGCCGTCACGGCGAAATGGAATCCAGTTAGAGTCGTAGCTACAAGAAATCATCGTCAAAAAGGAGAAAAGAATTGAAATTGATTGGATAGAAGGAATTTTGGAATCAAAATCAGATCTGGGATCTGGAAATAGGAAAGTTTGTCCCCTAAATTAGATAAGAAAATGTTTAGTTCTTAATTTTTTACGAAATTCACGAGTAATCAGAGTATATGCAAAATATAACTGAATCCAGTATAAATTGAGTGTAATAAGGTGAATTCGAAGCCAAAACAGTAAATAAAATTGAGATTTAGTTAAAATTTTGAATTTACAATGATAAAAGACCAGATCTCAGATCTGATAAGAACTGGCACCATTAAATGCATTCAAAACAGAATAACTCATCAATTAAATCGAAAAAAGGCAAAGATATAAAGAGAGGGGGGAAGAAAGTGACTAACCAAATCCGAAAGCATAACCAGAAGGGGACATGAGCTGCTTATTAGCCATGATAAGACCCACAGAGCTGACAACATTCATGCCCCATGCCCCCACATCGGAAACCGGCGATTTTTTCTCTCCTATCTCCGTCATCTCTCCCCTCCCCTTTTCTCTCTTTCTCAGTCACGAAAAGGAAGAAGAGCGAGCGAGCGAGGAAGAGAGAAAGAACGCCGCTTGATGAATGAAATTACAAACCAACAAAACCAAGAGTGAGTGACAGCCAAACAGATGAATGAAAGCTCTCTCTGTCTCTAGCGATTCAAATCCAAACCAAGCCAAAACCAATTTCTTACTAAGAAGAGAGAGATAAAGTGTGTGTATGTGGGTGGTGAGTTTGTGACCAAGGGAGCAAATAAAGGAGAAAAAAATTCCTTGTAAAATAATAAACAAGTATTCAACTTTTGTCTCTTACTTCTCCCTTTCGTCTCTCTTTCTTCCCTCTCTCTCTCTCCTCTCTCTCAATTAGTTACGGATTTAGACGAGATACATTCCTTGCACCGTGTAACTGTGAATTATTCTTCTCCCCACAAACACACAACGAAATTGGATCTATTACCAAACTATACCAGAAAACGACCTTCCCTCTACCCTTCCTCAAACCCTCAATTTTACCGTACAAATTTCAATCAATACTCTTGAGAGAGAAAGAGAGGTGAAACCTACAGCTAATATGCAGTCACATAAAAGAGGAAAAGAGAAGTCATAGTAGTAAAGTAAAAGAAAGGAAAGAAATCCTTTTCCCGGTTCTAAAAACTCCGTCTTTAAAAAACCCGACTTGATTCCAATTCTGGATTTTTTTCAAAATCAAGAATTTGTTAATTACGTGTATCTTTCACAGGGATTAAATATTGAAAGAAACAGCTGTAAGGTGGCTTTCCGAATTACATTTTAAATTTTAAATTATCGATTTTTTTTAATAAAATACGTGTATCTGGTTTGATTTTTAAATTCGCAATCAAATAGGTCAATTTTTGTTACAAAAGTTTGAATTTTTCTCAGGTAATTGAATTTTGTATTGGACTCGTTTTCTTTTCTCTATTTGAGCCGAGTCAGTCATGGCGTGCGAGTAATTTTTTAACGGGTCGGATCTGTGTTTATATACGATCCGATAAAGAATAAAGTACAAAAACGAAGTATTAATTAACAATAACAATTAATAACTAGGGGGGTTTACATAATATTTTCTTCTTTTTCTCTTCAATCTTTTTCTTCTTCACGCTGTTTGTTTACTTTTATTTGCAGCCATTGACTGTTACATCGAGGTCCATTTTTGGGCAATAATTACTCGAAATAAGAATATTAATATCAAAGGGTGAAATGGTAACTTTGCTTTCGATGTTTTTTTATTTTTTGTATTTAATATATATAATAATAAATTTGATTTGTCCAGTGTCAACTGTCAAGTCAAGATCTTCTTTTATGGAGAAAATAAATAATAAAAAAATTGATTAGTCATTAATCGTAGCCTCGTGATTTGTGCCCGATTAACTTGCTTAATGCAGGTTGATGTTCGATAATAAATTCATGTTTGACGATTGATTAATGTAAGTATGGACATAGTTATATAATTTTTGTGTAGATCGAAGTGAAATTTAGCTCGTGTTTAAGCCAAGTAAACTCGTCGAGATTCGTGTTAACATTAACAATGCTACTTAAAAGGTTTAATAACTTGGTTTGTCAGTACTATCAAGAAGTCTAATTAATATTTATTTTTTTAATGATATGACCACGGGTTTCTTCCAAAATAATAATAATAATAATTATTATTATTATTACTATTATTGTTATTATAAATCTACCTCAAAAACCCATGTGCATGGGTGTGTAAATGAAGATTCTAATAATTATCGTACCACATGCATGGGCGAGTTTGATAATTCATGTGTATTGATTTATTTATTATCGTAAGATCAGATCATCGTATTTTAAATATTAATAATTATGTCAATTATTTGGTTTTAATGTGTTTTTCCATTATTATTGACTAGTTAAAAACTTAAAATAAAAAAATGTTCCATCTAGCGAATTTGCCATGAATTAAAGGAAAGACGTAAGTCAAAAATAAGATAGTAAATTATGTATAATTTCAATAAAATATTTTTCAAGGTCGTTCCAATAAAACGGAATATGTTAATAATTTTTTAATTCGATTATTTGTCTATAGTAGGTTTATTGTACATAATACGATACGATAATTCGAAATATGAAAATATATAAATATAAAAAAAATATTCATAAATAATGGAGAAATATAATTATTTTTATTAAATAAAATTTAAATGATAAAATATCATATTTATGATTGCCAAATATTAATAAATTTTTCTTATTCATAGATATTATATGTTATCAAAATAAAATTGCCATTTGTCAACTATTCATATAATAAATAATTAAAAATGAACAAAATACATATGCTAACATGAATGAAACCTTCCATTGCCTTGCACAGTACAAAATAGTAATTTTGAACATGATTGTTGTCTTGATGAGAAATATTATCATAGATTAACTAAAACCTTCGATATTAATCTTTAATAACTAAATAACTTACATTGACTTGCGCAATTCAAAATAGTAAAACAAAATAAATAATATTGATAAAAAAATATATATATAGAATATTACTCATGTAAAAGAAGATATATGATAAATATAAAAAAGTATATCAAACATGTAAAAAAATGTAACTTGTATTCAATTTAAAAAATGTATCTCATACATTTAGAAAAAAAAAATAAAGCATAAACATTCAGCGTACATGTACAAATATATAAGTATAACATACATTGCATTAAAAAAATATCATACATTTAAAATTTATGCGGTGCATCTACCAGATATAAAATATAAAATATAAAACATAAATATATATCATAAATTAAAATGTATATGCTATATTTAAATAAATCATAAACATATATCATGCATTTATATTCTAAAGGCTTGTTTGGATGAGTAGGTAAGGGTAACGCTAGCTGTAGAGCCATTTTTTCTGAATCTAGAGCGGTCATTCATATTTTTACTAAATCGACCAAAATACCCTCTTTATAATTATATTATGTATTTAAAATGTGATCATTCAATAATTTATTTACTATATGTTTCTTAAATTAATTTATCAAAATATAAATGATTATTTATGTAAACAAATATAAATCTGGTGATAATACTTTTAAATAATTAATTTTATTTGCCTGAATATTTTTTTTGTTTTTTTTTTGGTTTATGAAATTTTTTCAAAGTATTAATTTTGATTTATTTGCATTGTAGTTTTTTGTTCTGAAATGAGGAAGATATTATAAATTAATTATTTTTAAATTTAATATACTATAAATTAAGTAGGGGTATTTTTGTAAAGTTATGAATAACTTCTCTAAATTCAGAAAAAAATAGCTCTAGAAATAACGCTATCCAGTAGGATAGTAAAAGTTTCCTAATTTGTGTACTAGTGCAAGTTTGAGAGCTATTTATAATTTATATCTAGGAACGCGGCGAATTTGTAAATTATGTAATACAAATTACATATTTGTATGATAACATTAATAATATCATATTAAAATAAATTTATTTGAAATTATTTATCCAGGATTATTCATATGTTTTACAATTATTTTACATTATGATAACAAAAAATCTCATTTTTTTAATCAAATAATAATACTTATATTAGTGTCATTATATAATAATATATGAGATATAATAAAATTTTACGAAAAACATACAACAAATATTATATCATTGTTCACAATATTTCATACAATATCAAATATAAAAATAATGAATCATACAACACATGCAGTAACACATTATTAATTATATATTAGTAATGTTTTTTATTGATTCAAAATGAAATGGAAAATATAAAATAATATAAAACTTAATAGTGCAAGTAATTTAAAAAATAATATCAAAATTTAATTTATAATAAACATAAATACAAATTATTTTATATCATATGATTTTTTTAATTTATATATATTAAAATAAAAATACTATTTGGTAGGTGTTTATAAATTTAAGAAATTATTTAGATGGATAAATTATTTTTTAATTCTATTATTTTTTGAAAAAACAAACATTAAATTTGTTTGCTTAAAAACACAAATATACTTAAATTTCTATATTTTTTAATTTATTTAAATAAATGTACTTAGTATTGTATGAGATTCTTATAGTTATAATTTTAAAATAAATAAATAATAATACTTAGATTTTTATTATGCAAATAAAATACTTAAAATTCTATTATGTACATATGTAATTTTTGCATTGTATATTCTGACATAATACTATACTATTATGATAATAGTTTTACAAATTAAAATTATGAAAAATTTATGTATAAATTATGCTAATATGGATGTCAACATAAAGAGAAAATTAAAATGAATATACTCGATGGGTTTTAAAATTAAATTTCTAAACATAATATTAATATATGTTGTATGTTTTATAATATTACATATTGAATTATTAATATTTTATATATAAACTTTTCATATTTCATTACATTCATATTTGATCATGTAATATTATGTGAAATGTTATACAATTGATTAAACTTGGTCTAATTTGAACCTAACCAATAATAATAATCCACATCATTAAAGTATGATGATGTGGGGTTCTAAAAATGCTTAAAACATTGTGTAAAATAATGACACATAAATGACTACACAAAATATGATCCTCAAAAAATCTAACAAAAAATGAATGGTTGAGATTAAACCACATCACTGCATAAAATGGTGCAAATTAATATTTATAAATAATTATACAAAATAATGTTTTAAATGATCAAATATAATATTAATGTATAAGATGAATCCTCATCGATGATGTGGATTCATGACGAGGCTCTAAGATAGGTGCAAAATAGGATGGTGGATAAATATGATTGAGAAATTTTAAATTAATAATTTTTACACTATTTTGTATACAAAAGAATAAAAAAAAAATTAATTTTTGATAAGTATTTTTCAATAAATTTTTTTTTGAACTCTTCAAAAAAAATATTTTATTAAAATAAAATAACCAGGGTCGTACATATATTATTAAATGAGTTTAATAAAATTTAGAATACTTTAAAAAAATTGTATATTACATTATTATTATGATATAATATATTTAAAAAGTATATACGATATTATATTATTATTATTATCTAATTGTATATTATATTATTAGTATCTACGAAAATATGTAACATAAATAGAGGGGAGTGCATCAAGGCAAAATCGCAAATTCGGCAAGGATGCACATGCATTATTGTTTATCTTAAACTAATTGTGAAACAAATATGAAGAATAGAGAGATACTAACCTACTTAATTAAGTATCAAAGATTTGATACTTAAAACGTTCTAATTGTTGAATTTGTATTGAGATTTGTATTTTTTCATGATAATCATAAAATTTTGTGCACATTATTAAATACACAAATTTCAATAAAAATTCAATGATCAAATCATCAGGAAAGTACAAAATCTTAGCCTCCCTCGTATATATCGTTTAGTATCTACGAAAATATCTAAACTGAATTTCATTTCACTTCTATTGACTAGATCGAATCTTCTAAATCGACGGTGGAGATCAACCGACAATGGCAACTCCATCTACCGAAGAGAAGGCCAAGGTACTGGTGATCGGAGCAACGGGTTACATCGGAAAGTTCCTCGTGAAGGCCAGCGTGCTGTCTGGTCACCACACCTTCGCCCTCGTGAGAGATCTCGCTCCTTCTAATCCTGCTAAGGCTGAGATTTTGCAAAGTTTCAAGGATCTAGGCGTCTCTCTTGTACAAGTAAGTATCCAAAAAATTGCATCTCAATTTTGAGTGCATATAAGCAATTTCTTACATGCAAATCGAATTTCAGGGAGATTTGTATGATCAAGAAAGCTTGGTGAAGGCAATTCAGGCCGTTGATGTGGTGATCTCAACGGTTGGATATGCTCAGCTAGCCGATCAGACTAATATCATAACGGCAATCAAACAAGTTGGCAATATTAAGGTTTTTTCCCCAAAATTAACTTCAATTATAATGAAATTCAATGTTCTAAATGTGAATTTATATGATAATTTTGCAGAGATTTTTGCCATCAGAATTTGGGAATGACGTGGACCGGGTCCATGCAGTAGAACCAGCAAAATCGACATACGCTAAAAAGGCTCAAATTAGACGAATTATAGAGAATGAGGGAATACCATACACATTCGTCTCTTCAAATTTCTTCGCAGGACGATTTTTGCCTAATTTGGGGCAAATTGGAGTTACTTTTCCTCCCAAAGATAAAGTTACAATCTTCGGTGACGGAAATACCAAAGGTAAAATTTTACACTCAAGCCCCTCGTTTCAGAGAATAATTTCTTTTTGGTCCCTCGAGTTTTTATGCTTTGCAAATTGACCCTTCTTTTTTTAGCTGTTTTTGTTGATGAGGAAGATGTAGCAACGTATACAATGAAAGCAATAGATGATCCGAGAACCACGAACAAAATTTTATACATTAGACCCCCAAAAAATACAATATCGCAAAACGAATTAGTTTCGATTTGGGAGAAAAAAGTTGGCGAGGTTTTTGAAAGGGTTTATCTTTCCGAAGAGGAAGTTTTGAATCGCATCCAAGGTTAGCTTTTTCAACCCTTTTATTTGTTAATTAATTTAATTTGTAAATTTGTTTCTGTCATTACAATTTTTTATAATTAATGTGATTATGTAGAAATGCCGGTACCGTTGAACATACCGTATTCTATACTTCATTCGGTATTTATCAAAGGAGATCATACAAATTTTGAGATTGATTCTTTGTTTGGTTTCGAGGCTACTCAACTTTATCCTGATATTAAATATATCAGTGTTGACGAATATTTCAATCGTCTCATTTAATAATTACATGTTATTTAAATTCAATAAGCATTATTATCAATTGTGTTTCCGTACTTGAATAAGGACTGGATAAATACAAATTAATTCTAAAATTTGTGTTTTTATTTGTTCAAGTGCTTCTTGAACCATACTCCAATATTAAGAAAGCTCTCGAAATCAGATTGATGCCTGCATATAGCACTCTTTATCTTGGAAATTAAATGAAACTAAGTTTATCTAACTTGTGTGCCAATTTATGAAGATGCGAAAATACCAAAATGTCCTTGATTACCTGAATCCCGTTTGAAACAGGTACTCGAAGATCCTGCGCTCCTAGGAGGAAAGTTTCGGAGTTTTCACCTTAAAAAAATAACACGCATATATATCATTTAAATAATAATAATAAAAAAATTCAAAAAAAAAATGGGAGTACAATAATACCTTCGAAATATGAGAGAGAGGAGATTTATTGTAAAATAAAGTGAGAAAATCGGCTGAAAGAAATTCTAAGAAATAATCTTTTTCTTTTTTCCCAAAAGATTTGAAATAAACCACTCTGGTTATATCACGCACGTGCCGCAAAAAACCTATCTGGTACCTAGTAAAAAATATTAAGAAAATTGATATATTCTAATAATGATAATTCATGTTTAAGAAAAAAAAATATTGATTATTGCATAAAACCTGGCCGATTAAATGAGTTGTTAAGAAGCTGCGAGCCCCCAACTACAGTGATTTTATTTCCATCTAGAATTATTTTTTCAATTACATAAATCAAGTGCCCCCAGTACATCACTCACATGATCACATCCTTTCAAATCCAAAATAAATTGAAAATTGAAAATTAAAAAATAAACAAATAAAACAATAAAAATAAGGAAAATAAAATATTGTATTTGCCTGAGAAGTGATAACTGATATTACCAGGTAGAGATTGTAAAGCCTCCTCTCGGAATACCAACGAACCTCTAAATAATTTCATATTATTTAATTTATTATTATAAGTTCAAGATATATATTTTTTGAAATATTTAACCTACAAATGACCATGAGAATATTTAACTTCTAAATAATTTCATATTATTTAATTTATTTATTATAAGTTCAAGATATATATATTTTGAAATATTTAACCTACAAATGACCATGAGAATATTTAACCGCCATGCAGAAGCAGAACTGATATCGCCTCGTATGGGCTCTTTGCACCTACATAAAAATATTCATTATTAATTAATAATAAATAAATACTATTCAATTATTATTATTATTAGTAGTAATGATTGTTTTTACCGCTTGAGAGATTATCAGAGGGATTTGAAATGGGGATCTTTAATATGCTGAAACAGCGGTCTGATAATAACAACTTGATCCGTATTTTTTATATAATATTTAACAAAAAAAATGAAGAAAAGAATGATATATTTTAATTCATTTAAAATTAAAATTTGGAGAACGAAACCTTGGAATAGGATGTGAGAAGGGGATTTGAAGAGACTTCAGCCCAATCCCAATTACTGGACGTCTCCAGTTTTCTATAATTCGGTTTTGGAGGATCAATTGGGCAGCTAGAGACTACATAATATAATGATAATGATAATGATAATAATTATTAATTTTGATTATTTCTATAATTTAAGAAAAGTTGAAAGTACCAGAAAGAATATTGTCTCCATCAATTGCTAGAATATCCCACGAATAATCTGACTCGGGACTAATTCTCGATACGTGGCCACTAAACAAAAATAATGATAGTATAATCCCTTGCTTGCTTCTCCACATAGATGAAATAATGATAGTACATCCTAATATCCATCATTAAGCCAAGGATTCGATAGAAATCCCGAACAATAAAGACCTGGAAATGATGACTCGTCTTTTGGCAACATCACCAGGACGGGCCCCGACATTTTGGATGCCCTAGTCCGAGCTTGTAACCTCTCTTCATATCATTTGGAATTTCGAAAAAAATATTTCATACACTTGTCAATAGGTCATAACCTAGTTGGTTGAGCGTGATGCAAATAACGTATATGTTGTGAGAGGTTATGAATTTGATTTTCATTGGCATCAATGGATAGAAGACATATGAACCTTCGTCATTTATGATAAAAAAAAAATTTGAAACACTGTCGGTGGTAAAAAAATTTAAATAAATTTTTATTTAAAACAATCAACCCATATAGACAATAAAAATGATTTTTTTTATAGTAGATAAAAAATATCTAGTAAAGATTGAACAACACATTTAAATTTTTAGATGAAAATATTTGATATTTCAAGATATATAAAAAAAAAATTATAGTCATATTACAATTATTATTTTATTAACTAAGATTAAAAATTCAAATGAATCAAATAAAATCCTTAAAACTAAAACTAAAATAAAAAATACTAGTTGGGTCTTGAACTCATGACCTATTAAGTCACACTTGACTCATGACCTATCTGAGTCAAAACATATTATATATATTAAATTTTAAAATGGTGTCCCAACCCAAGTGGTGTCCTAGTCCGTGAACTTGCCGGGCTTGTCCAGGAGCCGGATGTGAACATCACCACCTCCACCTAAAAATAATAAAAAAAATAGGTAAGTGTTCGAGGAATTGCCTCACAGAGATCTATCTCAATTCTCAAAGAGAGGAATGAATGAAATAATTATGATAATTATATAACTAGATTAAATATAGATAAAATATGATAATGAGCACAAGCTTCAGTGTAGTGGTTAAATAATTATGATATAACTAGATTAAATATAGATAAAATAATTATAATTATAATTATATAACTAGATTGCATATATTTGAATGGAAAATAAAAACATTGATTTATAAATAATAGAATAACAGATAAAATATTTTTGTAGAGCACTAAATTTTACAAAACTAAACCAATAAACAACAAGATACAAAATTACTTCGACAAATTCAAAATATATATAACCTATAACAACCCTAAATTTGTAATTTCTGCTTAATTCGCCTGAGCTAATCTTTGATGAATTTCCTCCGAACCCATCAACCTATCCACGCGATAGAGAAGATCACCGCTATGAGAAGGTTTCTGCGAAATCCAATTCGGTACAATCTCTTGCAATAGCTTCAATTGCTCTTCCGCTTCCTCTGCAATTTTCAAAAATAACAAATTTACCCCTAATGTTAATAAAACTTCCATTAGAAAATAAAAAAGATGTGGATAATGAATGATCGAAAATAAAAATTTACCAGGGTCGTTTATCCTTAAATTCCTTGAAATTAAACAGTGAATTAGCTCTTGTTTTGTAAGTACGGATCGATCGATCGAACCGATTAAAAGTAGGATCGAATTTAATGTAGATGGCAATAATTTTATCATTCTTCGCCTTTTTATTTTTTCAGTTCCTCCCTCCTTTGCCTCTTTTACTTTCCTCACCTTCTCCTTTATCTATTAACAAAAGCAATAGAAATAAATATATAAATATTAATAATTAATAATTAAGTAGACGAAAATAAATAAAAATAACTTACAGATTGCATAAGAGATTTTGGCAAGAAACTAAGTTTGGCGCCATCATCGTTATTAGTAACTTCGATTTCTTCTGTGATCTTATTAGGACTCATGAATAATTTGGTTCGAGCTGATTTTCTACTACTGGTTTCTGGACACGGAATTGGCTTCCTGGTTTTGGTTTGAGGGGTTTTGAGTTCTGGAGTAGGTGCCATTAGTCTCATTGGAGTAGATATCACAGATTTTGCAGGTGTACCCTTCTCAGATTCAATATTTGCGGAACAGTCCTTCGATGGAGATGAAGGGCAAACGAGCGATGATTTCTTTTGTTCTGGCTCAGGGCTTTTGGTGGAAATACTTTGAATAATAATAGGGGTCCTTTTGGAAAAGCGGCTTTTAAAGGATGGAGCCATGTGAGACAATACTATAGATTGTGGTTCTGAATTTTGAAGGACTGGAGAGGAATTATTTGCTTTTTGAGGAGTAGATTGAAACAGATTTGGTTTCCTAGTTTCGAAAGGATGAGGTAATTCCGCTTCTGGTATATCATCTTCCTGTAAAAAGTTAAAATAAACACCGTAATTAGATATAATTCAATAATTAAATAATTAACAAGTTTTAATTTATCAAATTGCATGATTTATTCATGCAAAAAAAGATATATACCTCTGAATGATCCTTCAAGAAATCTACGAGTCTTTGCTTGAAAACATTTCTCAATAGTAAATATCCATTTATACCCTCATCTTTTGGGTTAATTTCTAAACCATCGTGATTGAGAGTGATTTGAATTTCAGGGCTCATACAGCAAGTATTCTCGTCTCTTGAAAGAATCTTCTTTAATATTATTACTTCTGGTAATATGTGCTTCATTTGCGCCAAGTGCTTGTAAGTCAAGTTTTGGCTGAAATATAAATGCAACGAATTCGGTAAATTAAGATTTTTTTATTTTTTTTCTGTAATTTAGGGTTTTACAGCAAATCTGTTAAAAAATAGGAAATAATGATTTTACATGCATTACCGATGGTCCAAATTTTTAAGTGAAGCAGAGAGATTTCGAAAAGAAGGCATGTAGTTTTTGAGTCGAATCAAACGAATCAAGCCCAACATGCTATTAAAGATTTCATAAAGCGCCTGAAACCTGAAAAAAATGAACAAATACAATTCAATTAACAATTTGAACTTTATAAAGCCACAATCAGGGATTCGATACTGAATATTGATTTGGGTTTTCTAATTGGACCTATCAGCACTTCAATTGACAAATTAAATTAAACAAAATAAGCTTTTCAATGTTAAAACAAGTGATTATGAATCAAAAATTAGATGTAAGACAAGAATCTTACTTTGGGGGAAGTTCGATTTGGGATCTGGAATTACATCCTTTACGACTTTTAGTAGGCGAATCTATGTTCAACCGCTTCTCCACCGTAGCCAAATCATCAAGATCCGATCTTTCTTTATTCTTGCGAAGACCAATCGCAGCTTGTCTCACATCCTTCACAGAAAAAGCCACGCTCCTCCTCGCCGTACATCTTCTGGGCAACGGCTCCCTTTTCTCCGGCGTAACCAAATCCAAAGATCCAACCTGAGCAATACCTTTAATCGGTGTACCAGAAAACGGAGAAGATGTGGGCTTCTTAGGCGTATCCATGGCAACGACAAAGATTGTCAGTAAATTACAGAGACGAGAGAGAGAGAAGGGTGGGAAGGAGGAGTATATAACGAAGTAGATTTGGCGGGAAAGACACGTGGACAGGGAGGTTGGTTCCCGCCATTAGGGTTAGGTTTCCTGTACTGGGCCGGGCCTTAATAGCCGTTGGAGTTTTATTACGGCATTAATTATGTACATGGTAATAATCTCTCCTTAATCATTACAAATCACCAAATTAGTGATAAAAGGAAACAAATTTCTCAATTTTTAATTCGAGCATGCATGAAATGAAATCGATGGTTTTGGTATAAAATTTTCTTCGATTTGCCCTCGATGCAAGGTTGCCTTAGTTTCTCTCTCATCAACTTGAAGGTGCATGCAGTCTTTTCCTTTTCCTACTACCACAACATTTTGATAAGGTGATCTTAATTTCTCTTCTTCTCTTTCCTTGAAAGAGAAAGATTGCATGCGCTTGGTTTTCACAAATATACAAATTACGCCTAGTCAAAAATCAGTGAATAGTTCGCAAACGAATAACAAGTTCGATGGCGAATTCTGAACGAAATCGATAACTATCTAATCATTTGATTAAATGTGAGAGAAGCTAATGGCGTATTTAGACATTGTGATTATGGAATTTTGTCTTGATTTAATGATTAAATGAGCAATTATCACACGATTCCTTAGCACGAGTCGCGATAACCCCTTGAGTGAAAGCTTGAATCAAACTATTTGCCAGTAATTTTCCTTCTATATTTTCTTTGTCTATTCCATTGATAAGGAGTGGACTCAAACTACCCACCTATTCTCCTGTTATAAATGGATCCCACTACTCTTAGTGATGTACAGTCCCTAATACTCTTTCTCAAAAAAATTTGATGACGTGAATATGAGTTAATATTTTAAAAATTAACAAAAAAATATATTACTTAATATTTTAGTTTATAATTTAATTATCCTACTTTATAATTGAACATTGAATTAAGTGTTAATTCTTAAATTGTTAAGTCATATACACGTCATCAAATCTCTTGAGGGAGAGATGGGTCTGTCTTTAACATTTTCCATCCCACTAACTAGCAAATAGCAATCTAGTGCCATTATAGACTAAGAGTTTCTTGCAATCAATTCTCACTCTGTGTTCTATAAAGTTCCAAAATTCCACCCTATTTAAACACAAAAAACCCACCACTCTCTCTCTCCTATCATTTAACTCAATCTATCTGTCACTCACATGCAGATACAAGACATAATAACAATTAGAGGAATGAGATCAAATAAGGCTTTAGCACTTAGCATCCTCCTAATTATCCTCGCGATTGCTTTTATCGGAAGCAACATTTGCCATGCGAGAAAACATACACCCGTACCGCCACCGCCAATATTGCCGGTACCGACTTCATATGCTGCCGCCTTCAATGTGCTCGATTACGGAGCTAAGGGCGATGGAGTTACCGATGACACGAAGGTGGATATATTTGCAATAATTTTGACGACTCGTGATGCAATCATAATATCGAATAGTATTTATTAGTCTATACATACTACTTATACAATTTGGTTGTGTTTATAAAATCTAACTAAAATTTAAAAGTAAAGTTATAGAATGCCTTTTTAATGGTAAACACGAATCGAAATAGGCATTTCAAGATACATGGGCCGCAGCATGCAAGGTTCGATCATCTATAATGGTGGCTCCCTCCAATTACCAGTTCCTACTCGGACCGATCTCCTTCGCGGGCCCCTATTGTCAACCGAACATAGTCTTTCAGGCAAAATATATATAATATTAAATTTTCTTACATTTACACAATAATTCCCTAATTAACTTGTATTTTTTTTTTGTATTTCAGCTAGATGGAACAATAGTTGCACCCATAAATCACAAAAAGTTTGCACCGGGACTCTTACGTTGGATCGAATTCACAAAACTAAAAGGGATCACGATCCAAGGGCAGGGAATCATCGAAGGACGCGGGAATTCTTGGTGGAACATTAATTCTGATAATGACGCTGAACCGGTAAAACGATCTCATGCAAAATGTGTTATCTAATAAATTATAATGCATTTTTACCATTTTATTTTCCATAGGTTATTACCGGAAGTTCGTCGCAAGCTCGGCCAACGGTAAACACTTCACTATCCAAATTGCTTTTCGCAATTCCGAACCCAGAAAACTAGATCCCGAAATTCAATTCCATTTTTCAAAAACCAGGATCTCGTCTTATTATTATTGAGTTCGATGCATAATTTTCAGGCAGTGAGAATTTATGGGAGCTCCGATGTGACGGTAACTGGAATAACCATACGAAACAGTCCCCAATTCCACCTGAAATTCGACACGTGTCAATCCGTCGAAGTTCACGGAATTACAATTTCCTCGCCTGGTGATAGCCCAAATACGGATGGAATTCATCTCCAGAATTCCGTTTCCGCCACAATTCATCATTCCAATTTGTCCTGTGGTACAATTTTTTTATTTCAATTTTTTTACGATGAATTGAAGACATTATTTTATTTGTCCAAAATATCTCAAAATAAGAAATATCACGAAAAGTATTATCCCTATAAATATAAAAAGTACTATTTATACGCAATATTATTATTTCGCTTCCAATATCTACGAATTATATTAATTTCATTACCTTTCTTTTATTTAGAAACACATGAAATGAAATTAAGCCTAGTTCGAAAAACTTAAAAGAAAGTATTAATTTCCTTTTAAATAACCACATTTATAATTTTATAATGTCGTGTATTTTAGGTGATGATTGTGTATCGATACAAACAGGCTGTTCGAACGTATTTATACACGATATAAATTGTGGACCAGGACATGGAATAAGCATAGGAGGATTAGGAAAAGATGCTACAATGGCTTTCGTCTCGAATATCACCGTTCAAAATGTTAACATCGATAGCACCACCACTGGTGTACGCATCAAAACTTGGCAGGTAAATATGATATTTGTTATTTTTGTAGGGATATATATGAAATTTAACGTGATTTTCGTTCGTAAAAACAGGGAGGTTCCGGATCGGTGAAAAACATAAGGTTCTCGAACATACAAGTCTCGGCAGTAAAAATGCCGATAGTAATCGACCAGTATTACTGCGACACTGCCAGCGGGGCCCACTGCAAGAATAAAACTTCTGCGGTGGAAATCTCGGACGTAACGTACCAGAACATTGTTGGTACGTATACGGCACGACCTGTATACTTGGCGTGTAGCGACAGTACGCCTTGTCAGAATATTCATTTGGATAATATCGAGCTTCGAGCTGTAAATGGAGGTGATGATCATTTATACGGTCCTTTTTGTTGGAATGTTTTCGGCGATTCGAGGCCTCCAACTTTACCACCAATTAATTGTTTGAAAAAACATTAATTATAGAAATATCAAAGGGTTAAATAGAAAAATGGTAGTTACAAAGTAGGTTGTAAAATAAAATAATTATTTATATAAAGTATGATTTTATTAGTATACATATATCAGAAATTAAATATCATGGAATGTTTTGTTCTTTTTGTCCGTCTTTAATTAACCACTTTGGTTCGGTTCTTTTACGCTTTGGACCCTATAACAACATCAAATTAAAAGAGAAACCCTCTTTTTTAAAACTTCACCATCTTTTACGTCGAGATCCGTACCAATACGCGAACACCGCTACGCTCACCGCCACCGCGACGCCAGCTGTCGCATGCCACCCGTACACCGACTTTTCCAAAACTACGTCTATGTCCCTCCCCATATTACTCCGCGTAACCGTAACCGTACTCTCTTCTCGTACCGCTTTTTCACTCTCTCGAACCGCGAAATCCAATCCCAACGTCTCCAATTCGGCAATTTCGGACACTTTTGCCCTCACTTGAACTGTCTTTGCAATTGCATCGTACTCTTGTTTCGTACCACCTTCCAAAAATGCCCCTGTGATTCGGTTCTGGTCCACCCAGTACGCTCCGAATCGGTTGGATGAGTAATCCCCAAAATGAATCACGTCCCCGACGTTGTCCCCGTAAAATTGCCATGATAGGGTGAAAACTCGAGAATAGAAAAACGGTAAATAATCCAAATCTCCAATTTTGTTGCCCCCCATTATTGCTGCTACAGCATGCCTATCAAAATTAATAAATAAATAAATAATAATAATAATTTCCAAAAATTAAGAAAATGAGATCATTTATGGGAATTTTGCAGAAATGCCTGTATTATGCAAATTTTGTAAAAATACAGTGGAGGGCTTATTTGCAAATTAGGCATGATGCAGGGGCATTTCTGCAAATCTCCGAACATATGAAAAATGAATAATTTACCGAGCGGTTTTACGAGCAGAGTCGACATGTTCGAGTCTGCGAACATTATTTCCGAAAAGTTTGACCGGAAAAGCCGCCACATCACCAACTGCATAGACTGAACTGTCACTTGATTGCATGCGCGAATTTACTTTTATGCCCCCCTTCTCCAGTGTCAGCTGTTCTTCAAACAGAGCCGTGTTTGCACGGATCCCGATGCCAACCACCACCATTTCTGCAGATATCCGCGCCCCGTCTTTCAGAATGACACCTGTCACCTGCAAAAAATAAAAAAGTATACATTCATGATATTTATTTTGATATTTTTCATGGGCATACATGAAATTAACCAAAGGAAAAAAAGAATATTACCTTTCCAGAAGAGTCATTTTCAAATGAGGATAAAACATTTCCATTGACGAATTTAACCCCTCTTGCTCGGTAATAATTCTCGTAATATTCCGCTATTTTCGGCGTAAACAACCTAGCCACTGCACAAAACAAATTACCCAAAAAATCGAGGTCAATTTCGTAAAATAACCAGAAATATCAAATAAATTTGCATCGTACTGCAATGTTTTTCAGGGAAGACCATGGTGACTTTAATCTTGTTGGTGACGAGAGCTGCGGCACATTCCATACCAATGTATCCTCCTCCAATTACCACGCAATTCTTTCCCCTGCAATTCTCCATCACTTTTACCATTTTGTCCGCATCTGCTAAGTTTCGCAAATAACACACGTTCTCTGCTTCCGAACCCCTCACTCCGAATTCCTCCAATTTCAGGGCCTAATTGCAAAATTACCCAAATGAATATACTGATTAAAATGGAAATTGAAATGAAAGGTAATTAATTATACCCGAGCACCAGTAGCGATGATGAGATATCTGTACGTGATGGTTTCTCCAATTGAGGTAATTAATGATTTCTTATTTAAATCTGCCGATTGTACCGTTGTCCCGAGAATTAATTCGATTCCTATTTGACAAAGAGAAATTGTTGAATTAAATTCAAGGGAAGTGAAAATTGCGTTTTTGTTTGTTGAAAAAGATTGAATTCGAGTTATTACCGTGCTCTTTGTACCATTTAGGAGTGAGTTTCTCGTCGTTGGCGCCAACACATGTATGGAATCCTGGGAGACGAGATGGGGCTGTAATTGTGCAAGAAAAATGGGGCAAAATGATTAATTAATTAGTCAAATTGTTCATCATTTTGCAGATAGCAATGCATAATTATGCAATTGAGATGTAAACGATTTAAATTACATTCTGGAAGAAGATACCCTTTGCTCAATGCAGGTCGTTCATATGGCGCAACCTACAAAAATTCAAAATGTTTCATTAATTTCACGAAATGGCAAGGATCGGCATGAAAACATAATTAGCTGAGGATGCAATTTTACAGAAAAATGAAGGGGAATTAATAAAAAATTACGAGTTCGTCGGAGATGATGCAGAGCCTGCCGGGGCCGACTTTTAGGCGGGAGAACTCGAGCGCAGCATAGCCAGCCGAGACGCCGCCGCCGAGTATTACATAGTCAAACGCCCTTCCCATTGCACTCCGTCCGTCCGTCCGTCCGTCGTCGCAGTGTGGACACGGAGAAGAAGAAGGATGAATATGTAAAAATGGGGATTGGATTTGGGTTTTTCTTTGGTTGCAGATGCGTTTGGGAAGTCTTTGGACGCACTCTCACTCTAACACAAACATATCTCTCTCTCGCGTGAACATGCTTTCTTTTCAAAAATAAAAAATAAAAAAAATGCTTTCTTTCTCCAATCATGCACCCAAGCACACTTTGTGAATATAGTTGTTGAGATAAAAGATCCGACAAGTTATTTTTCAATATTCAGGCAAATTATATATTTTTTATAATATCTGGATTTTTTTCTTCTAAACGCCTAGGACCTCTAACAATAAAAAAAACGAGTTTATTTGATTTCAATGCGTGTTCTTATAAGTCTCTTCAGTTTTAGGAAAATTTTCCTAAAAAAAACCCTAACTTTTATAATATCTGGATTTTTTTCTTCCTAAAAAAACCCCTAACTTTTCTAGAAATTTTAAAAAATCCCCTATTTTTTGGATATAACACACACACACACACACACCCAACCCCAAAATCAATGTTTCATTTTCAAAAAAAATCCTATTGGAGTTAAATTTAACATCTTGTAGTATTAAAAAAAAATTGGACAAAAATACTACTTTCTATTTCATCTTTGATTTTACTAAAATATTATTTTATTTCATATTTAATCTTCATAAATATTGCTAAATTATACTAATTAAAGAAATAAAAGACTATGTCATATTTATAGAAATGTATTATTTTATATATATATATATATAATATATATATATATATATATATATATATATATATATATATATATATATATATAATGAAAAACTAACATCAAACAATAAAAAATAACAACGGTATATTATGCACCTTGAAAAATCTTTGCAGAAAAATATTATTTTCGTCAAGAATACAATATAAGTATATTGAAAGTTTTAATTTTCTTTCATTGTTACTAATAATATATTTATGTCACTATGTATAGGTGCATAATTTTATTTAACGTTCGTTACTTATTTATTTTTCTACCCAAATATTATCTTGCTTACAAAAATAGTATTTTTTTGGCAAAAAAATTTCAAGATGTATAATTTTTTTATATTGTTTTTTTTTTTGTAAACTAACATCAAACAATATAACTATTTTGGATATATTTTCGAGATATTAATCTTGATGCAAATTCAATGGCTAAAAAGTCTCAAGTACAATACCTCAAATACTCATTTGAGTATTTTAGGTTCTCTCTTGTTTTTAATTTAATGTTAATTTTTCATGAAAAAAAAGATAATAAAGAAATTATTAAAATTATATAAATATATAAATAATATATTTCAATTTTTGTAATTAGTATATGTTAAAATATTTATATTTTTAGACTTAATATAAAATATAAAATAATCTTTTTTTGTAATTAGTATATTTTTAAAAATATTTATGAAGATTTTTAAAATTAATACAAAAATACAAAGAAAAGGGTATTTTTGTCCAAAAAAAGTTAACACCATCAAATGTTAACTTTAATCCCAATAGGAATTATAATTAGTATAATTCTATACTTTTTCCTGGCTCCTGGTTGAGCCACGTCACCAGGAGCCTTTTTGTAAAAAAAAAATTAATTTATATTTTGGTCCTTTTTTATTTACATTTTGGTCCTTTTTATTTCGAAAAATTACACTTTGGTCCTTTTTTATTTACATTTTGGTCCTCCAAGTTTAAAAAAATACATTTTGGTACAGGGGCCTCTTTGTAAGAAATTTCTTAATTTACATATTGGTCCTTTTTAGTTGAAAAAACTATATTTTGGTCCTTTTTATTTTTGTTTTGGTCCTTTCAAGTTTAAAATATTACATTTTGGTACTTCATATTTACATCTTGATCCTCTTTTGTTTACACATTTTAATTCGAAAAAAAAATTTAATTCACATTTTGGTCCTTTTTAATTTACATTTTGTTCCTTTTCAGTTTGAAAAATTACATTTCGGTCTTTCTCAGTTTGAAAATTCCACAACACCACACAAATCGAATCACTGGCCAATACAACGCTGCCGAAAAATAAATACAGAAAAAGCACAAATCATAAAAAAAAACAAATCAACGTGCCCCGCGCAATTGCGCGGGGTTATAGCTAGTTTTTTTTTTAAATAAAACTTTGATTTGGGGGGTTTATTGAAATATCCACAAAGATAGGGTTTTTTTATCTCATAAAAAGTTAGGGGTTTTTTTGAAAATTTCCCTTCATTTTATGGTGCAAGTTTTCAACTGATAAATTTTTTAATTTTTATATATGGAAAGAGCATGATAACAGATTTATTTAACTTGTTATGATATTTGGCTTAATGATCTCTTCGACATATTTTTATCAAATAAAATTATTAGCAATATCGATATTATTTTTGAACAATCAAATATAATTCGAACCAACAATTAAATCAGTAATTGTTAGGTTCCTCATTTTTTACATGCTAGATAGAGTATTACTAAAAATATTGGTCCGTCATAAAATAATATATCATCAGCATTATTTAATATATTTATGTTTCTTAAAAAAATTGAAATATCATCTAATTATATTTTTATTCTAAGTCTCAATAATTTTTCATTCATTAGATTATTATATTTTTTCTCGAAACACATTCAAACACGTTATGAATAATATATATATATTTTTAATGATAGATGATATCTCTTGATAATGATTGTGTAACAACATTTACCTATTAGCGAAGACATATAATTTTTTAAGATTTTACAAAATAATCTTGTAACTTTATTGTTCTTATTTTTATTATTAAATAAGAAAAATTAGAACCATAAAAAAAATTAAAATTGCGTAGTTAAATTTTGAATTCATGACTTACAAGGTGACAATAGAAATATGGGAAAATTTCAAAAAACACCCTATATTTTTTGGATATTCTAAAAAAACTCCTATCTTTTTGAAAACTCCAAAAAAACTCCTGTACCAAAGTTTTATTTTCAAATACCCCATATAGAGGTTAAATCTAACCATGAATGGTGTTAAAAAAAAAAAATTGACCAAAATACCCTTCTATTTTCATATGTATATTTTTGTTATTTTTTCATTAATTTTATTAGTTTTAAAAAAATTCATAAATAATTTTTAACATATAATGATTTCACAAAAATAAAATTATTAAATGTTGTGTTTGTATAATTTTAATATTTCATTTATTATTCATGAAAAACTAACATCAGATAATAATAAAATAAACACCTTGAAAATATAGTGATAGAAAAATATTTCTTTAAACATCTATTTTATTTTTATTTTCGTTTTTCTTTTATGTATGATAGATTCATGATATTTTAATTTTTAAATATTTGCAAGGTGTTCTTTTAATATTATTGTTCATCTTATTATTATTTTATGTTATTTTTTCAGTAAAAAAATATGAAAGTCAAATATATATAATGTATGAAATATTAAAATTATATAAATATAACATATGATAATTATTTTTTAAAAATTATTATAAGCTAAAAAAAAATTAGGACTATTTTAAAATTAATACAAATAACAAAACAATTATTTTAATTACTAAATATGTAAAAAGAAGGGTATTTTGGTAATAAAAAATATTTAACACCATCCATAGTTAATTTTAACCCCATATGGGGGTATTTGAAAATAAAAGTTTGAGAGAGGAGGTTTTTTGGAGTTTCCAAAAAGATAGGGGGTTTTTTAGAATATCCAAAAAAGATAGGGAGTTTTTTGAAAATTTCCCTAGAATTATTTATTGATTATCCATTTATCCTACGTCACATTTTATAATCAAACCCACGTACATAATAGTATAATACCTATATTAAATTCTAAATTGAGTCTCATGTATAATCCACGTCTTGTTTTCCATATTCGTATTCGAATTTTCGAATATTATCGGTATATGAAACGAGTAATTTTTATCGTCCATGTCCGAATCTGCAGATAAAAGTCGTATCTGCCCGGGTATACACGATATCCTTAAAAATACATAATTCAGTTAGTACTCGGCACGCGAAGTATTTTTTTTCCGGATATTATCCGTCGGGTCGGATTCCGTGTATATTTCTCAGATGTTATGGGTTCTGTTCGAAATTTGAATCGGATACATGCGGGTATAAATTTTAGGGGTCTTATCCACGTCTCCACCTTCCAGTCTTTCACAAATATCCAAACCGTAGTCTTCACATAAAATCACAAACCAGCACGAATCTTAAAGCAAAATGACACGTCATAAAATATCGTCCCTACTGAATAAAAGATATTCTTGCAAGCTCAATACTCCCGGTCCAGCAATTCCTCCCCTTTATTCTTCCGCGGTTCATTAAACACCATGTTCATTCAAGTTATTGCATACGTACCTACAATTTCGGTTCAGATAAAAACGAACTTTTACTGTCTAGTTATTTCTTCTTTTTCACTGTTCGCTCCCAAAAAGGACGAGACACTCGGTCTACAAAGTATTCGCTATCGTGGCGTTCTGTAAATGGATGGTTCATACGGACTACTGACCGTACTCAGTACTCGTTACTATCAACATTTACAAATCCACCCTTCGGAAATGACAAAATTACATTTCCTCTTACTGTTCATAGTTTTGCTTCCCTTATTCTGTTCATCATTGAGCCTCTCTTTCTCATTCTTTCCCGGGTTTTAGATCAAGGTAATGTTTCTCTCTGCATTTTAATCTTATTTTTTCAATTTCTTACATGTTTCTAGCTTAGTTTCGAGCAAATTTGACATGTTTTTTTCGTTTTTGTTCTTGTTTTACAGGCGTGACTGTGAGTGAAGATATACATCATTGAAGGTAAATATTTTTAACACCACATCTCAGTTTTATAATAATTTTACTTCTGATTCAACCTTTTTGTGCGATCACTTCATCAGGCTCCACTTAGTTGTTTGTTTTGATGTTTTTCTTCATTTTTTTCATTTTAGTACCTGATATTCTTCATATTGTCAGTTTGAACACTTGATTTTGAACTTTTCTCACTATAAGGACCTTGTGGTGGTAAATTACTAGTTTGAAATATCATGAATATATAAAAGTACTAATGTATGATATTGATATACTTTATTCATGATACTAACTAAAATTGATTGTTGAGTACATTTTAATTTCTTATTTTTAGGGAAGTGCATTTTTGTGTCTTTATTTTTCAAATGTACTATCATAATTTTGTCTATTTAAGGAAGTTCCATCATGTGCTTTTCAGACTGGAAATACATCTGAGTTTTTTTACAGTTGCGTTTAAATCCTTGTTACACACGTGTGAACAACTAAAATGCAGTATATAATTATCTTAATTTTTTTTCTAATGATATATTTACCTTAATTGTAAATATTTTTTTGTAAATAATTAATTTCATCTTTTTTGTTGAATGATAGGAAATGAATATGAAGGGCTTATTGGCTGATACCGATTTGGATACTGTGGATCTTTGTGAAGAAGATGTAAAACCTTTTGAAAATTCAGAGGCTCACAGGGTTAAATTAGAAGATGGAACTAAAATTGAAAGCGAAATTATAGAAATTGATTCCTCTGCTAATTTGGGGAAATTAATGGACACATCCAGTAATGAAGAAACTGGAGTTGAAATGACGAACGAGTACGAGGCTGATATAGATTGGGGTCTGATAGAAGCTGATGAGTCTGACGAAGAAGAGGGAAGAAATGAATTGGGTTTAAATTCGAACGAAGATTTGAATTTAAGGGGAAAAGAGGACAATGAATTTAATGTTATAAGTAGTAATGATAGTACCGTTGAAAACATGGAACTGGAATTGGTTTTGTTTAAAGGAGAGAAGGAGAGGGGAAGTGTTAAAATGAAGGACATATATGCATACGACGTAGATTCTGATGGCATGGTTGAAAATATTCATGTTGTTGAAAAAAATGGTAAATGCGAGAAAAATAAGGGCTCTATTGCAAATAGTGAAATCGAGCGTGAATGTGAAAAAACTGGGATTGAATTGGTTTCGGTCAGTGATGAGGGGATCGAGGGAAGCAAAAACCGCGAATTATTCAAAACAAAGGGTCAATGTGAAGAAATAGATTTGCATTCACCGTTGTCTTCCCTAAAAGTGTATAAAAAGAAGGTTAGAAATGAAAAAACGAAGGACATAAATAAAATGGATCTTAATGCAAATGTGAGTTCGGCTTTGGTGCTACCCAATGTTGGTGAAAATTCATCGAGTAAAAGAAAAAGAAAGGAGAGCAAGTATTTGACTTCTCCATTTATTTCTACCATTAAAATAAGCAAAATGGGCAATCTCTTTACTGGAGAGGATCGTATTGAATTTATCACAAATGGAGAGAAGCGCAGTCCAAAAAAAGCCAAATTCGTAGAAACCGTGTTATCGGATCTAATTTCCACTGCACGAAATCCGTGTGATTCCAAACAAACCAATTCCTCAATTTCCTCCAGGGAGTTTCTCGTGAAATTCCACAATTCAGTCGCCCAGGGGTGTATGTACAAAAATCCTGCTGCACTTATGTTAAAATTAACCCCCCAAGTAACTCCCCTTTCAAAGGAGGATCTAATTGCAAAATTCACAAAATTCGGGGTTTTGATCCAGTCAGAAACGGAGGTTTCGAGCGACAAAGACTCTGCCCGTGTGGTTTTTGCTAGAGAGAAGGATGCCGAGTCGGCATTCGATTCTCTTAACGGGTCGGATGGGTTTGAGAATACCCGGCTCCGGCTTCTATCTCCTGTTATGGTTGGGGCCCCGCCGTCAGGTGTGCTTAGAGTGAAAGAAAAGCTCGAGGAGATGGTGGAGTCTCTTAACGGGTCGGGTTTGAATGGCGGAAATGTGGATCTTGTTGGCGATACAAAGAGCCTTTTGGAGAAGGTTAACTTTGTTCTTAGCAAAGATCAAGGTAATGTTAATTTCTTTTGTGGAATTTCATGTGTACCCTAGCAAAATCTCGTAATATCACTTATATCCCTTCAAAACGTGAAATATTATGACTATCCCTCGAAATATGAGAAATATCATTAATACCTTTTCTCTCCATATATTTCAAAGGGGTTATATATTCAGCCCCCCAACACAAAAAAAAGGTCCTTGATGAGGTGGCAAAAGGGAGTTTAGTGGGTTGTTTAGCCTTTCTAATTGACTCGATTAAATATTAATTGACACGTTTAATTGACACGTAAATAATTTATAACATGTTAATATTGGTACATCTTAATTGACGGGTCAATTAATATTTAATCGAGTCAATTAGAGAGGCTAAACAACCCACTTAACCCTCCCCCCCCCCCCTCCCCTTTTGCCACCTCATCAAGGATCTTTTTTTGGTGTTGGGGGGCAAAGACGTATATTTTCCCTATTTCAAATCAGTGCCCAATTACCTCTTTTTTCTCACTTATATTGAATATAAAGGGGTATACACGATATTAGAGATTTCGAAGGGGTATATGTGAAATTATGCCCAAAATTATACGGGCCATTCTTGTTCGTGTTAATTCTAATTATCTTTTTACAATTTTGATGTTCACAATAGGTTATTGATCGATGAGGATTTAACTCTGGCTACTAGGCAATAGTATTTTCAAATGAATTAAGGCTTGCTTTGTTCGTTTAATTATTTAAGATATTTAGTGTTTCATAATATTAGTTATGTTTAATATAGTCTTATAGACTCTTAGTTAGTTATATTGATAATCTTATCTTATCTTAGTTATGTTTAAAAGTACATTACTCGTTTTTACTAGTATTACATATTTCCTTATTATTATTATTTTTTTTGGAAATAGATTTTGCCTATTTTTATATTATTAAAACAAATAAAAGTATAATTACAATATAGTTGGTCCAATTTTTGCCTAATTTCAAAAAGAGCTAGAAGGCCCCATATAGATCTAGTGGCTTTTGTTTTCTTGAGGTGGAGACGAATTAGGGAAATTCTTTTCTTGTTCAGAGAGGCTCGCCTTTATTCTTCCATTCATCACTTCTCTACAGTCATTCACATGATGAATCTTTCTATTACTTTACCACTACACTTGCTTTTTTTGTTCACATTTTAATCATTCAAAAGTATATATTATAGCACCAAAACTTATATTAATAATATCATGCATATGAAAGATCATAGTGTGAAAAAGACAGTCTTTGAATCATTTGGTCAAAACAGATTAATCTTAAATGAATCATGCTTTGCTCTTTTTTACCTTTTTTTTCACTTGCACTGCCCTACGTGTTGTGGCTTCTTCTAGACAGTTTTATTCACTTTGCCCCCTTTTTTCTTTTGTTATTTTATATTGCCCCCTTAACTAGGGATGTTACATATAAGTTAGATCCAAGGAAAAAATAAATAAAAAAAAGTACACAATTCCTCATATTATATATATTGATTTTTTGATTATGTACTAATTGGATTGAAGGATATTATTGGGAGGTTAGGCTCTCAAATCTATCAATTATACCTTAATTGTTATAATAAAGACGAACAAAAAAGATTTTCAGTCTTTTTCAAGTGACCATTCAAAATTTCAATCACAACAAAATCCGTAGTACTCAGATTTCATATCCTTTTCACACGTCAATTTCGAGTCGATTCGTGTTATTTATCCATCCTTGTTCACATTAATCCATTTTTAATCAAGTTTTATTTGGCTAAAACTTCATACTCAGATATTAATTCATCCTAATGACTCATCATATTTCCACACACACACACACACACACATAAATCCTGAGAACACATGGAAGTCATGTACTCTACTTCCAAAAAAAAAAAAAGGAAGAAAAAAAAACAAATATCAAAAGAACACAACAAAAAAACTTAAAAAGTCACTCTACTACTACTAAATACTAAATTTAGTTGTCAATATTATCAATTCTAATCTCTCATTACTCTTCTTCTAGTCTTCATCATCTCAAATAGCCGTAGACGGTTCGTGACTTTCGTTCATCGCACCCCACATATTAGTCTCGTTAGGATAATAATTTGCCATGTCACGATTATTATCTCCACACGAATACGACTCTTGCCATTCTATAGGCAAGAACTTGTCCATTGGTTTTACATCGACTTCGTTCGAGTCTTCGTGCCCTAAAAATGGAAACTCGAATCCATGATTTGCATCCATCATCGGCACGTGGAACCCGTTATGATTGCTCGAACCAATCGAAAACCTAAGTGCATTTAGGGCGTGTATATCTAATACTCCGTTTTTTGGATCGCCAATATTACTCAAGTCGCTTCCATAGTTATACTTCCATTCGGTAAAATTAGGCGATTCTTGAAAGGGTAACTGCATTCCCGAGAAAGAGAGCTGCAGAGCCGTAGCTGGCAAGTGGTGGGCCCCAATTGCAGATTGTTTTTTAGGGTTTACACGTTTGTTCCTGCGGCATCCACCTCCGACTGGTACGTTTCGCAGAGAACCACCTTTTGTCCAGTACCTACGGCACGTCTTGCAGAAGTATCTGTTATATTCCATAAATTCAACCGAGTTAAAATCGTTGAACTACTAAAACTTGATGTAACGATTTTAAATTGTTGAGTGGATCGGTATGCACGGACCTGGGTTGAGTCAGGCTGTAGTTGTTGTAGTAGCAGAACTTGGTGTGCGTAGAGTCGCATCGCGGGCATTTCAAAGGTTGGTCGTGTCTAGGACGTAACCTTCGATCCATCGGAGACAATGGTCCCATTGCATGTTGGGCCGAGATTAGTTCGCCGGATTGAGGGGACGATGAGTTTGTGCCGATATCCTCGGTAACATTGCCCTTAAGTCATCAAAAGAAAATGAAGTTAAATTAAGTTTATTTATTGATCATGATGATTGGTTATGTTGAAGGGTGCAAAATTCAAATTTCAAATTTGGAGATTCAATTTAATTATATGACCAAACTCAAAGTTATTAAAAAGAAGTTGTTATATGAAAGAATTATATATTTCAATCTTTTATTATTTTTAGAAAATGGTTATTTAGAATAAGGAAAATAAAATATATAGAATTATAGCAGCACTTTTGTTTTTCAACACTCTATGATGGAAAAATGAGGAACATCTTCTTTGATATATTATGTATATCCAAGAGAAAGATTAGAGTGCAATTAAACATATACCTTGAGCCAATCCGAAGATTCGACACATATATGCATTGAAGATGTAGCCATGTATACTTCAATGATTTCGCAATGAGAGAGAGAGAGAGAGAGAGAGAGAGAGAGAGAGAGAGAGAATGAAAGAATGAAATGATGATGAAGGTATGAAATAAGAAGAGAGAGAGAGGGGTGAAGGGAGGGGCTCTTCGTGAGAGAAAGAGGTGCATGTATGTATGTATGTATGAACAGACAAAATCCTATAGAGACTTCTGTGGGCCACTCTCTCTCTCTCTCACTCACTTGTCTTCTTTTCTATTTTTCATTCGAGTAGTGATGTTCATCCACTATTACTCTCCCCCCACATTCTTGATGACTAGGATATGGTTTAACACATTCAAAATTAACACACAAAAACATGATTTAACATCTTAATTTATGATTTAATTATCTCAATTTATGATTGAACATACAATTAAGATGTTAAATCATGAATTAAAGTGTTAATTTTTAAAATGTTAAATCATATCCATCTCATCAAGGATGTGGGGGGAGAGATGGGGGTATGTCCAACATTTTTCTTTTCATTATTTTTTTGTATGGAAAATTATATGTCGCCACTAAATTCCCTACACTAATTAATATATTGATAATTAATAATAAATCAAATAAATAAAATAAAATATATGTGTTAAAACTGGGTATGCATTCATTTGTTAAATACTCATTTTAATATATGTGAAATTAAAATATTTTATTCTCCACAACTGAGTCTCTTCTTCATTTATTAAATATTCATTCAACATATATATTATGCGTTAAATTGAATCTATTTACTATTTTATTCATTTAATAATAAAATGATAAAATATCACTTCATCTATACATATACAATAAAGTAAGGATTGTAGTTTCATATATCACCACTTTTTTGTTATGGAACCTTGTGTCTTCGTTTCTTCCAAGACATTCCTCGGTTCTTTAATGCTAATCTTGTTAATCACATTTTTAAATGTTTAATTATTTTTATTTTGTATAGTTTGAGGATGTACGAGGGACCACGTAGAATCAATTTCCATTTTAGGTATAGTTTCATTCTACCAACCAATCATTTTAAACAAAACAGAAATAAACGTATCATTTAATTTAATTTGAACAAAAAATATATAATGCTATTTTGTAGATTGCATATGATATAAGATTGAAGAACTTGGAAGAATATATTGGGTCTCGTAGTCGTAGAAGAAAAAAGAAGCCAACATAGCAGAACCGAAAGCCGCACTCTTCTTCTATGGACCCAACCTGCTCACACTTCAGAGGATCTCTTATTTTACATAGACCATTACTGCCATTTAATGCTTACACCATGCTTTTGTCTTTCAACTTGCTTAAATAAACAAAAATAAGTATTTTGACCATAAATGTTAACTAACGAAGTTCTATTAGTGTTCAAACGATTCGATTTATTTACGAACTGAACTAAAGAGGCTAATTTCAGTTTGGACGATTCGATTTGATTCGATTCAAATACCGTTTGATATTGAAGAAATATGAGAGAAACAAACAATTTTTTGAAAAACATAAATATGGAATGTGCCTTGTTTGATGCTAAAAGGGTTGTGAAAATTAATTTTCTTGTTTTTTTTTCTCCTCTATTTTTGTTCTTGTTGCAAAATAATATTTTCTTGACAATATAAGTTTTACTAACAGAAATCAAATGTACATTATACTAACTACTATTTAAAATATCACTTCGATTTTTCAAAAAGATATTAAAAAAACACATTAAGAAATAAACGAATGAAATTCAAAAAATTCATCTCCATTCCTGAAATCGTTAAATTATCACGAAAATCAGAAAACTACCCTAAAAATATGCAATTTACAAAAACACAAATTAAAAATTGACTCTTTTTTTAATTGATTGACGGATGACACTTGTTGTGGTATGAATTAGTTTCCGTAGATTAATGATTAAATAAAATTCAGATCCTGGCGAAGTCAATAGATAGTTTGTTTAAAAATAATGTGAGAAAATCATGAAACAACTTGTGGAGAAATGAAGATAAGAGGGAATACGACATGTCACATCCTCATATGTGAAGATGGCATATCATAAAGATTTCTAATATGATCGACATCACATGAAATATGTGTTTCGGAGCGATTTCTCTTCTCGAGATGATTAGTGTTTAGAGAGTTGGAAAATTTCTCAAGGAAGATAAAGAATAAAAGATTTAAAGTTATTGTAGGCCGCGTGGACCACTCGATATATGTAATGATTTATACGTTCCATGTCCACATGAGAATTTTTAGAATTGATTTTCTTTGCTTTCATTTTAAAATTAAATTTTGACCTATAATTTGTTGTATTATTTGTATTTCTCAACCCTTGACAACCATTAGTCGTCTTATTTTGATTTAACCTCGTATTGAATTTATATACGTCACATCATCAATAGTCAGATGTTGTAAAAATAAATTCAAATTCATTATTTTAATACAAGTATAGATTTAATTTATCCATTGCATATGAACAAAATATCATACTTTTATTAATGGATATATGTTTTTCGACTACCAAATATATTGTATATGTGATATTTTAAAATTTTGCAGGGGTACACATGAAAATTGAAATTCCTTCATTATAACAACAATAAAAAACTAAACCAAGTCTAGTAAGATTTGGAACTCTTCTCTTTTCGCCTATGACAAGCAAAGAATCGGTTCTTCTTCCCCACACAAAATCCGCTGACGTCACGCGACAAACCCAACCAATCAAAATCCTTCAATCACTATTTGCTGTTCGCGACCACACACCGGATGCAGAGAAACGACGACGTGGCAGGGAGAAATGTCGGCAGGACAGAAATGCAAAAGACGGCGCGTGAGGAGAGATACTCTCATACGTCGCTATCCCTAACCAACAATACACCCCCGACATCTTTCTCTCGATCCTATGCAACTGTTGTCGTAGCTGTACGCCCGATCCGGTCCCTCCGACCGACCACGTGTCTTCCGCGTGAACATTCCACAGGCCGCCTTATTGGGCTATATTTGTTGGGCCTTATGTTGAGAAGTTTTTACATATTCTCGTAGCGATGAGAAAAGTAAAAAAATAAAAGTGAAAAAAGTGGATTCACCTCGGTAGAATTGTTGACCAGTTTTACCTTTAATTCAAATCGAATATGCCATGAAAAATGAAATCAAGGACCCCTTGGGATCAGAGTGCTGCTTTGAGACTCTTCTTTTCAGGTATATTCAAATTCAAATAAAATATGAGATAATCCAAATCTAAAATGTACAAAACAATTACATTAAAATACGAAAATATATTTTTATCTGTTTTGTGATTTTGTCAAGGCCAATTTATTGTATTCAAATGAAGGAAATATCTGTTTTGATAAGTTTTTAGTGATCCCATAAATCGATAAAGTTTGTAATATGGCTTTGATCCATTGCAAATTTTCTTTTTATCATAATCTTTGTAAAGCTAAGAAGGCCCATGTACTGAGATCCATAGGCAAAACAGTTCAAAGAGGAGTCCAAAGCAATCTCCTTTCTCTCCTTCCCAAGCATTCAAAGATCTCTCTCTCTCTCTCTCTCTCTCTCTCTGTTAAAGCAAAAGTGCAATGCCTCTTCCCCTTTGTCACGATCAATATTTCGATCACAATCCCAATACACCCCCCCCTTTCATTCCATCATAAAAGAGTTCCATTCTATCAAGAACCTATTCTTGCCTTGCATTATCCTCTAGAGAGAGAGAGAGAGAGAGAGAGAGAGAGAGAGAGAGATTTCAACCTTAGAAAAGCTTATCATCTCTTCTCTTAGCACTCTACAAGTAAAATGTCGACAATGCCGACAATCCCGCAACCTATGATGTACCCAAACTCGTTCCAATCGCATCCATCCTCCAACCTGAAGGGCTCGTTCGGGCCGGTATTCGCAGTGCTATCGGTGATCTCGGTACTCGCAATAGTTGCTTGTTTGATCAGTCGATTTTGCAGTCGTAAAGTCTCGAGATCAAAACTCGACGTTTTGGATCAACCGTACGATTCGGAAAGCGATTTGGAGAAGGGCGAGAAAGGATTTGTGGTCGATTTCACGACGGTGAAACCTTCCGAGGTTTCTCAGAATCGAAAGGGCGATTTCGAAATCAAGTTTCCAACAGCTCAATCTTCGATGAAGAAGGATCCTAGAGGCGCGATGAGACCTTACGGGGGTAACAATGTCGTTCATCCTGATATTGCAGGAAGAAGATTGCAAGGGAAAATTATGATGTGATTTGTGATTTTTTGATTTGGAGATTAATTTTCATGGCTAATTGATTTGATCAGAATATTCCATTTATGTCTCTTTTTAATTTCTCTTGATGGTATTTTGGATTTAGATTTATTTGACGGAACGAATGTATTAGTAGTTTGATACATTTTGATATGAGATTGTATCATGGTTTGCCATTTATTATAATTTGATAATTTCCACCTAAAAGAAGGAAAAAAACATGATAAATCCAAAGAAAAGGAAATTTATTCACTGAAAAATTCACTAGTAAGAAAGGTACGTGAAACCAAATGAAGCGTCAAACAAGATGCATAAAATAGTTATGTACATGAGAGAGAGAGAGAGAGTACTCTCTCACATGATAGTAGGGTCGATTAGATTAATCATCGACGGGATCTTGCGGGCATTCACCCGCCTTGCGCTTGATGGTGATAACTGGACACTCCACGTGCTTCACGCAATATTCACTCACCGTCCCCACAAAAACCCTAATTTTGTATAAACCAAACAAAACATTACATTAGTCATAACAATTACACGCAATAATCATACATCTAATTTGATATTTTAATAATTTGATTAGAAATGAGTGTCTTTGTCAAATGATCACACTCAAATTAATTAGAATGTCTCTATCAAACTATAAATTCAATTGATTAAATTATCAAATTCATATACTTGTTTGAAATACCACCATGTACAAGTGTCCTTCCAAGACACCAATCATCATTTATTAATAGAAAAAAATCACATTTCTTTATGAAGAAGATATTGATTGCAAATGATTAATCTAACATAAAAAAATCTATGAATTAGAAAAATAGAATAAGAAAATCGTACCTTTGAAAAGGACCAAGGCCGCGGCAACCAATTACTAACAGATCAGGATTGACGCGTTTCACTTCGTCGCAAATCACGTCTTTTGGATCCCCTTTTCGTATCCAAGCCTCACATTTTACCTAAAATCACAAATTTTCATTTCGAACAATGATCAAATTAAACCATGTATTAAAATAATGTTTAAACGAATCTGAAAAATACATACCCCAAGTTCATGGCAACGATTAACGAAGAATTCGAGCAAGTGAAGGCCCCTAATTTTATCTCTTTCTTTTATGCTATGAAAATCTTCAGGAGATGCATACATGCTATCCATATCATCAAATCCTTTTCAGAAAATTGATTATTTTAGTTTCGAACAATTACAAATTAATCAAAGCAATTAAGATAATCGTTAGCTATAAGATCAGTCTCGAATTAAGGTAGCAAATCGGCAGTACCAGTACAACAAGGAGTGTAAAGTTTAGAAACAGATAAAACTAAAAGTACCGTCTTCGTCGGGGACCTGAACGTGGAGAAAGAGGAGTTTGAATCCAGAAAAATTGGAGCGAATCAGCTTGGACAGAGTCCATTCGAAAGCATTGCGGCTACTGATGGAAGGATGCGGATACCCCTTGATCGACGATTCATTCACCGCGATCATCACCTTCGTCGGTTCGCCATTACTCTCCATTTCTCCGCTTCAATTTTGATTTCTCTAGTCGGTAATGGAAAGAAGAGAGTTGTACTTGTACTTGATGCCTCCGTGCCGACTAGGTTCCGACCTCTCCAGTTAGTCATAAAACGTTCGATTTATATACATAGGATGGCGAAACTGGAGATGTGAACCAGTGGACTGCTTACCAAGTCACAATTGAAAATTTCGTAAATGACCTCATTGTTTTTTCTCTCTCTCTGATAAGTCCCTGGCAAATGCGAATTAAAAGTAACTTGTATTGTATACTGTTAAGTGTTATTACAATGCGATGTCTAAAATCAGATTTCTACAAGGGGGAAATAAGAATTTCAATAAATTATTATGGACGGGTAGACAGCTGGTTTGACATCTCCTCCATTTGTTGGTGCCTACCGATAATATGTGATAATCATCGTGTTAATTAAATGTTATGTTTAAAATATTAAAATATGAACATAAAACTTGCGTATACATATCAGCTCATTTCTTATGATTTGGCAACGAATTTATAAGTATCGGTGAATTTTTGAAAATTGTAAAATCTGTAATTAAGTTTTGTTTAACTCAATTAATTGGGCAGGATTTTAAAACCAGTTGGTATCGGATTTTTAAAATTCAATATAGTTAGTTTTGGAATATTTGTCAAAATTGTGTTATTTTTCGGAAAAAATTCCAAACTGGATTACTGTTAGAAATGCTCCTATATTCGTTCATTTCAAAACGACAAATCAAACTCCAAATTTATTTAAATACATTTTATAATCTGAAATAAAAAAGATATTGCGAGATTATTATACCTGATAATAAAATTATGTGTTGAAAATCACATTTAATACAAAATAAAATTATAAAATCCGCAGCGAAACGTGAGTATTATCCTAGTTGATATGTAATCTACTTTACAATAATTAATACTTGGCGATATATCGAAAAAATGATATTATTGGGCAAGACTATTATTCATGTTTCAGCAATTATTCCTACTCACAAATTTGATAAGAAACATATACTTAATACATGTAAAATTGACATATGTACAACTCAATTATGAAGACTAACCACACACAATTTTTCAATTACGAAGAACAATTTTCATGTCTTAATTGAAATGTAGCTTCAAAACGTTGATGTTGCGACATGGGGGGTTTCCTTAATTTCTTGCCTTAAAATATATACGCAAATGAGTAGCAAAATATTTAATGTCGATTATCAAAATTCATATACCTTAAACCCTAATCGTAATGACTGAAAACATGGCTTCAAAAGTTGTCATAGGTATATGATAATTGTCATGTTACATATCTTAAAAAGAAACTGGCAATGTTTCTTTCCGGTCAATTAATACACAATAAAGGGTATATTGAAAAATTGGTGTAATATGCCTTCTAACACAAATTGTTCACAAAGATCGTTTTACCAATAGTAGGTATAATATTTGGATTTGGAAAAACATGTTTAGTCATTTGATTTATTAAAAAATTGTTAGATCACTTTCCACAAATAGTGGAGAAATTGTAGCAATGTATCATAATTCATAATTATTCCAATTGGTTTACTCAATTGATCTCAATTCTCAACTGGTATGACATCGACATCCAATCCATTTATTACTCTCTTTGTCACAATCGGGTTGATCCTCAATATTATAAAAAGATCTCGCCTTTCCCCTCGCATAATTTCTCTCGTTCTCTCCAGCGTGCCTTCTATAATCTTTGTCCGAAGCGACTCACCTCTTGTCAAAGAAGTGGTACTAGTTTCGATTGGTACTGGTCTATATTAGTTTCAACTTGTATCCCCTCTCGATTTGTAAAGCCAAATTTGAGTAATTGGGTGTATATATTATTGTATGTTGTATAAGTGTGGGAACAATATTTGTTTGCAAAAAATATATATATTTGTTAGAAAATTATAGTATAGGTGTATTGTTGTTGCATATTTGTTATGAACCGAAAATTAAATTGGGTGTATATATATTATACATCATAGTTCGAATTTTTATTTCTAAAATTAATTTTTTTAAAATTGAAACTTCAGTTATGATATGGATGGTCAATTATGATACTAGATCAATAAGTATTAAATTGTTTGAGAGATGCGGATTTGATTTTTTTTATTTCTTATCTTTAGAATGATGTTTGGAGGATCATACATGCTATTTTGGTTAATTGTGAAAACATAGATATTTGATTAAGCATATTTGCACAATCATACATGTCCATTAGTGAAGAGCAAGAAATGAGGAGTGAATCATGAATATGATAGAGAAGATTTAATTCGTTCTAGAGCAGAGTGCTGTAAAGCACATCTGGAAAGCAAACTGAGGAAATGATTATTAATAGATGTGTCCATTAGTGATGAAATGGAGAAATTTCACACAAAAAAAATCAGAATATTCAATACCGCAATTGCCCTTTTCCAAAAAAATAAAAAATCTACGGTAGAATCAGCCACACTAATATAGACTATATAGTCGACTATAGTATTATCTATTTGGTAATATAACTATCATTACCACCACTGAATAATTGGCTATTGGTAATATAACTATTATGTCCCATTTTATATTCGGGCCTCGGGGTACTAATTTAGGGTTTATACTAATACTAATATGAAATTCATATCTCATGCCAAGCAGTTTACCAGTATCCTATTTTGGTAGCACAACAAATTACGATATTATAAACATGATTTTCCACATCAATTCTCAATTAGTTCACTATATTAAAAATATTAAATTTGCGATCATGTTTTTCTTGATATTTTGTAAACTATGCTGACTATTTTATGATATTTTGTGGCTCAAGGTGTGGTGTGTGTGGCAATACAATACAATACAATACACAGGTTTTTCGCAAGGTGTGATATTTTGTAGCTAACACAGAAAACACGCGAATCATGGACGAAAAGGAGTTTTTTTGCAAATGATACAACGTGACGTGAAGATTTTTCCAAGGTATCGGCAACAAAGTGATTCTCTCTGAAATTTTGATATGAACAATGTTTTTTGTATATAGAGTTATACTATGGATCATTTTGTATCTTTTGTATTCAATACTTTTTTATGTTTGTCCATAATGGTTTTGTAAGATACATGATGATGCACTATGCTGCTAAACCAATCATATCTATCTATTTGCATCAGCCTATTCCATAACTGAAAATGTACTTACAAACATCCACAAATTCTGCAAAAATTACAATTCCAAGCAGCAAAGAACACATAACACCAAGCTCCCAAAAAACAAACAAACACAACTAACAAAACTACAATACTTAGTACCTAAAACTACAACACAAAAGAACACTAAACCGACAATTTTCAAACACAACAAAAAAAGAAAAAAATAACCAACGCACTCGACCCACCCCCCGCAATGGCGCGGGGGTAAAGCTAGTAAATATTAAAATTTTGTAAAGATCAATAAGTTTCCTTTTACAAATATCTTTTCTAAATTTCAAATATATCATTAAAAAAATCTGTTGTCATTATTAATCTCAAAAATCATGTATGTCTTAAAACCTAATTTTTCAAATATTGACTGACAATCATTTATCATTAGTTGTGTTACTTATGTATATATAATGCAAATTTGTAAAAATATCACTTATACTAATATAAAAATAGCCCAAACTAAAAATGTTACATCTGTCGAACCGAAAACTTATAATATCAAAGTTGTACTTTAAAAAAAATATATGTAATTTCAAAATCATTTTTGTTATATAAACTGAAAATAACAAGTTCAGCCCTAAATATTGTAAAATAATAATTTTAACATTACGAAATTATATTGTCTTAAAATTAAAAATGAGAAGTTAGGTTTAAAATGTCATTCCATTTTTATTCTTAAAAAATATCAAACACAAAATGATGCCTTTGCAAAATCCAAATAAAATTATCATATAGATATCAAAGATTTGTCAAAAAAAAAAAAATGCAATTAAGATATCATGTAAAATTTACAAATTTGGAGTTATATGTTAAGGCCCTGTTCGGTGTAGTACTTTTATACAGTAATAATAATGATAGAAATCATACTTATTTTTCCCACTTTCTTCCCCCCCGAATCTGACGTGGCTATTTTCTGTGTGCCACATCACCTCAGCTCTATTCATTCAAAAATACATACATCAAATCCAAAACAAAAATGCTGTCAAATAAGAAAGAGAAACAGATAGAATCCGATAAAATAAGATAGTGAATAGTGAATACGGCCGAGGTGCTTGAACGAAAAGGTTGGCCTCACACACCTGTTTGCTCCTTATGCCATTTTTTTTAGGAAAACCACCCCACACCTACTAATCGAGTGCCCTTTCATAACATCAATTTGGAATCGGGTAGAACGACTAACAAACGTCCCTATAAAAAGACAACCGAAGGAGACTATTATTGAAACTTGAAATTACAATAGAAACCGTTTGGACGCAAACCAAAAGACGATTTGGGATATGATGTGGGCATCGATCCTTTGGAAAGTATGGAAAGAACGTAACCAACGTATTTTCCAATCAAGCACGCCGGACGTGTTGGCATTGAAGGCAATTGAGAATATCCTCACTTGGCAAAAGGTCCTAAAGACTAGTTAGAAATATATGAGTAGTTTTTTTGACTACCGTTATTTTGTACCCTATGTAAATATATCTTTTATTTTTTTATAATAGACAGCTAGGCTTCCTAATTTGGGACCCTAACTTCAACAAAAAAAAAAAAAAGAGAAGGGGAGAACGCTAGAAAATGAGCCGAGATATGGCGAGAGAAGGATTTGGTAAAACGAAACCCTTGGATTGAAGCTCATGGCAATGAGAAGCGAACATGTCAATGAAACGAGAGAAAGTCTTGCGAAATCTCAGATCTATTCACTTTTTTTTTTTTCTGAACGTAGAAAATGTTATTGGGGAAAGAAGAGAATCGAAACTAAAAGATACTCATGGGTGTCAAGCATCTCAAGCCGTACCTCTATCTTTATACCTTGTGGAATTGAATTCATAAATGTTATATTTTAGTGGAAACATGACTCAAATTCTCGTCTGTTTTTTTTTAAGATTGATACATTCCTATTTTAAAATGTTGTTAAAATAAGGAGTTGAAATTTGTTAGTGATATTAGTGATATTTTAGCCAAGTTTTGCATGCATGTAATAAGGAGTTGAAATTTGAGTTCAGGAAAATGAATTTCACATGAAATCAATAAAAATTGTGGCCTCAAATAAAACAACCTGAATTAATATAATAATCCTGGACATGCGATTTAATTTTGGGAAATTATATTTGTCTCCACAAAAGTAGGATAAATATTTTCGATGACATCATTGAGAGTGTATTAATTTTTTGTTAACCGGTCTGTATCTATCATAATTTTAATTAAAATTAATTTTTTGCTAATTTGTATGTTTGTTAATTGATCCGTACATATCACATTTTATTAAGATTAAATTTTCAACTCAATTAACCATTAATCCAATTAATGTGATGACGTCATCGAGGAGTTTTATCTCACTTTTGTGAGACACCATATACGCCCTCTTTAATTTTTTGGTTTGAATTTGTTTGTTGAACATGTTAGATTGGATCATATTTGTTGCTTCTGTATGTTACGAGGAATAACACGGACATCATATAAAGAAAACGGTGAATATATCGGTGAACATGACGAGGATCGATGGTTAATTTCACATGAACTCCTCAAAGCGTAAAAAGATTGCTATGAATCGTAAAGAAAAATTCATTCGTGTTTGTAAAATTTGGTGAAAAGTTATGTAGTAAACGATACGGTACAAATGATCTAAAAACACGTTATTTGAACTCCTCAAATCGTAAACAGATTGCTATGAATCGTAAAGAAACTTTCTTAGCGTTTGAAAAATTTGGTGAAAACTTATGTACTAAACGATACGATACAAATGATCTAAAAACACGTTATTTGAACTTCTCAAAACATAAAAAGAATGCTATGAATCATAATGAAAACTTTTTTAGTGTTTGTAAAATTTGGTGAAAAGTAATGTAGTAAACAATACGATACAATTGATCTAAAAATACGTTATTTGAACTACTCAAAGCATAAAAAGAATGCTATGAATCGTCAAGAAAACATTCTTAGTATTTGTAAAATTTGGTGAAAAGTTATGTAGTAAACGATACGATACAAATGGTCTAAAAACACGTTATTTGAACTTCTCAAAGCGTAAACAGATTGCTATTAATCGTACATAAACTTTCTTCGTGTTTGTAAAATTTGGGAAAAAATTATGTACTAAACGAAACGATACATATGATCTAAAAACACGTTATTTGAACTCCTCAAAGCGTAAACATATTGCTATGAATCGTAATGAAACTTTCTTAGCATTTGTAAAATTTGGTGAAAATTTATGTACTAAATGATACGATACAAATGATCTAAAAACACGTTATTTGAACTCCTCAAAGCGTAAAAAGTTTATTATGAATCGTAAAGAAAACTTTCTTCGTGTTAGTAAAATTTGGTGAAACGTTATGTAGTAAACGACACGATACAAATGATCTAAAAACACGTTATTTGAACTCCTCAAAGCGTAAACTGATTGCTATGAATCGTAAAGAAACTTTCTTAGCATTTGTAAAATTTGATGAAAAGTTATGTACTAAACGATACGATACAAATGATCTAAAAACATGTTATTTTAACTCCTCAAAGCATAAAAATAATGCTATGAATCATAAAGAAAACTTTCTTAGTGTTTGTAAAATTTGGTGAAATTTTATGTAGTAAACGATACCATACAAATGATCTTAAAACACGTTATTTGAACTCCTCAAAGCATAAAAAGAATGCTATGAATCGTAATGAAAACTTTCTTAGTGTTTGCAAAATTTGGTGAAAAGTCATGCAGTAAATGATACGATACAAATGATCCAGAAACACATTATTTGAACTCCTCAAATTGTAAACAGATTGCTACGAATCGTAAAGAAACTTTCTTAGCGTTTGTAAAATTTGGTGAAAAGTTATGTACTAAACGATGCGATACAAATGATCTAAAAACACGTTATTTGAACTCCTTAAAGCATAAAAAGAATGCTATGAATCGTAATAAAAACTTTCTTAGTGTTTGTAAAATTTGTGAAAAGTTATGTAGTAAACGATACGATAAAAATGATCTAAGAACAAGTTATTTGAATTCCTCAAAGCATAAAAAGAATGCAATGAATCGTAAAGAAAAATTTCTTAGTGTTTGTAAAATTCGGTGAAAAGTTATGTAGTAAACGATAAGATACAAATGATCTAAAAACACGTTATTTCAACTCCTCAAAGCATAAAAAGAATGCTATGAATCATAATGAAAATTTCTCAGTGTTTATAAAATTGGGTGAAAAGTTATGTAGTAAACAATACGATACAATTGATGTAAAATCACGTTATTTGAACTCCTCAAAGCATAAAAAGAATGCTATGAACCGTAATGAAAACTTTCTTAGTGTTTGTAAAATTTGGTGAAAAGTTATGTAGTAAATGATACGATACAAATAATCTAAAAACACATTATTTGAATTACTGAAAGCGTAACCATATTGCTATGAATCGTAATGAAAACTTTTTTAGTGTTTGCAAAATTTGGTGAAAAGTTATGTAGTAAATGATACGATACAATTGATCAAAAAACACGTTATTTCGACTACTCAAAGCATAAAAAGAATGCTATGAATCGTCAAGAAAACATTCTTAGTATTTGTAAAATTTGGTGAAAAGTTATGTAGTAAACGATACGATACAAATGGTCAAGAAACACGTTATTTGAACTCCTCAAAGCATGAAAAGAATGCTATGAATCGTAATGAAAAATTTCTTAGTGTTTGTAAAATTTGGTAAAAAGTTATGTAGTAAACGATACGATACAAATGATCTAAAAACACGTTATTTGAACTCCTCAAAACATAAAAAGAATGCTATGAATCGTAATGAAAATTTTCTTAGTGTTTGTAAAATTTGGTGAAAAGTTATGTAGTAAACGATACGATACAATTGATCCAAAAATACGTTATTTGAACTACTCTAAGCATAAGAAGAATGCTATGAATCGTCAAGAAAACATTCTTAGTATTTGTAAAATTTGGTGAAAAGTTATGTAGTAAATGGTACGATACAAATGGTCTAGAAACACGTTATTTGAACTCCTCAAAGCATGAAAAGAATGCTATAAATCGTAATGAAAACTTTCTTAGTGTTTGTAAAATTTGGTGAAAAGTTCTGTATTAAACGATACGATACAAATGTTCTAAAAATATGTTATTTGAACTCCTCAAAGCGTAAACATATTGCAATGAATCGTACATAAACTTTCTTCGTGTTTGTAAAATTTGGGGAAAAGTTATGTACTAAACGAAACGATACAAATGATCTAAAAACATGTTATTTGAACTCCTCAAAGCGTAAACATATTGCTATGAATCGTAATGAAACTTTCTTAGCATTTGTAAAATTTGGTGAAAAGTTTTGTACTAAACGATACGATACAAATGATCTAAAAATACGTTATTTGAACACCTCAAATCGTAAAAAGATTGTTATGAATCGTAAAGAAAACATTCTTCGTGTTAGTAAAATTTGGTGAAAAGTTATGTAGTAAACGACATGGTACAAATGATCTAAAAACACGTTATGTGAACTCCTCAAAGCGTAAACTGATTGCTATGAATCGTAAAGAAACTTTCTTAGCGTTTGTAAAATTTGGTGAAAAGTTATGTACTAAACGATACGATACAAATGATCTAAAAACACGTTATTTGAACTCCTCAAAACATAAAAAAATGCTATGAACCGTAATGAAAACTTTCTTAGTGTTTGTAAAATTTGGTGAAAAGTTACGTAGTAAACGATACGATACAATTGATCCAAAAACACGTTATTTGATCTACACAAAGCATAAAATGAATACTATGAATCGTCAAGAAAACATTCTTAGTATTTGTAAAATTTGGTGAAAAGTTATGTAGTAAACGGCACGATACAAATGGTCTAGAAACACGTTATTTGAACTCCTCAAAGCATGAAAAGAATGCTCTAAATCGTAATGAAAACTTTCTTAGTGTTTGTAAAATTTGGTGAAAAGTTATGTATTAAACGATACGATACAAATGATCTAAAAACATGTTATTTGAATTCCTCAAAACGTAAACAAATTGCTATGAATCGTACATAAACTTTCTTCGTGTTTGTAAAATTTGGGGAAAAATTATGTACTAAACGAAATGATACAAATGATCTAAAAACACGTTATTTGAACTCCTCAAAGCGTAAACAAATTGCTATGAATCGTAATAAAACTTTCTTAGCATTTGTAAAATTTGGTGAAAAGTTATGTACTAAACGATACGATACAAATGATCTAAAAATACGTTATTTGAACACCTCAAAGCGTAAAAAGATTGTTATGAATAGTAAAGAAAACATTCTTTGTGTTAGTAAAATTTGGTGAAAAGTTATGTAGTAAACGACACGGTACAAATGATCTAAAAACACGTTGTGTGAACTCTTCAAAGCGGAAACTGATTGCTATGAATCGTAAAGAAACATTCTTAGCTTATGTAAAATTTGGTGAAAAGTTATGTACTAAGCGATACAATACAAATGATCTAAAAACACGTTATTTGAACTCCTCAAAACATAAAAAGAATGCTATGAATCGTAATGAAAACTTTCTTAGTGTTTGTAAACTTCGGTGAAAAGTTAAGTAGTAAACGATACGATACAATTGATCCAAAAACACGTTATTTGAACTACTCAATGCATAAAAAGAATGCTATGAATAGTCAAGAAAACATTCTTAGTATTTGCAAAATTTGGTGAAAAGTTATGTAGTAAACGGTACGATACAAATGGTTTAGAAACACGTTATTTGAACTCCTCAAAGCATGAAAATAATGCTATGAATCGTAATGAAAACTTTCTTAGTGTTTGTAAAATTTGGTCAAAAGTTATGAACAAAGTTTTCTTTATGATTCATAGCATTCTTTTTATGCTTTGAGGAGTTAAAATAACGTGTTTTTAGATCATTTGTATCGTATCGTTTACTACATAACTTTTCACCAAATTTTACAAATACTCAGAAAGTTTTCGTTACGATTCATAGGATTCTTTTTATGCTTTGAGGCGTTCAAATAACGTGTTTTTAGATCATTCGTATCGTATCGTTTAGTACATAACTTTTCCCCAAATTTTACAAACACGAAGAAAGTTTTTGTACGATTCATAGCAATATGTTTATGCTTTGAGGAGTTCAAATAACGTGTTTTTAGATCATTTGTATCGCATCGTTTACTACATAACCTTTCATCAAATTTTACAAACACTAAGAAAATTTTCATTACGATTCATAGAATTCTTTTCATGCTTTGAGGAGTTCAAACAACGTGTTTTTAGATCATTTATATCATATCGTTTACTACATAACTTTTCACCAAATTTTACAAACACTAAGAAATTTTTCTTTACGATTCATAGCATTCTTTTTATGCTTTGAGGAGTTCAAATAATGTGTTTTTAGGTCATTTGTATCGTATTGTTTACTACATAACTTTTCACCAAATTTTACAAACACTAAGAAAGTTTTCATTACGATTCATAGCATTCTTTTTATGTTTTGAGGAGTTCAAATAACGTGTTTTTAGATTATTTGTATCGTATCGTTTAATACATAACTTTTCACCAAATTTTACAAACTCTAAGAAAGTTTCTTTACGATTCATAGCAATCAGTTTACGCATTGAGGAGTTCAAATAACGTGTTTTTAGATCATTTGTACCGTGTCATTTACTACATAACTTTTCACCAAATTTTACTAACACGAACAAAGTTTTCTTTACGATTCATAACAATCTTTTTACGCTTTGAGGAGTTCAAATAATGTGTTTTTAGATCATTTGTATCGTATCGTTTAGTATATAACTTTTCACCAAATTTTACAAATGCTAAGAAACTTTCATTACGATTCATAGCAATTTGTTTACGCTTTGAGGAGTTCAAATAACGTGTTTTTAGATCACTTGCATCGTTTCGTTTACTAAATAACTTTTCCCCAAATTTTACAAACACGAAGAAAGTTTGTGTACGATTCATAGCAATCTGTTTACGCTTTGAGGAGTTCAAATAACGTGTTTTTAGATCATTTGTATTTGATTTGTTAAATCGTTGTGTGCTTGTGAAATGTTTGGGAGTACGTTTTTGGTTATTAGTGACATATGGTGAACTTACCTTATAAACATTCGGTTCGTCCCGTATGGTTATCTCTATACGATGAGTGAGGTGCGTAATGATCAATCCTATCATAGTTTCTAACATTTTTAGGTTGGTTGATTTTAGCACTTTTACCCTTATTGGAGTCGCGGTATATAAAAGCATTTCCGCGATTCGTATTAGTATTGTACTCCCGTTTTCCTTTTTGATCTTGAGATTTTGAAGACACGGGTTTATGACCGTTAGTCTTCTTAAATCCTAGACCCGACTTATCATTGGGATTTTGTCCCTCCAGGACTTTGTCCAATGAAGGAGTGCTAGGTGTAAGTGATACACATGCGCTCTTCAAGGACTCATTCACAAATTTCAAATTTTTGATTTCGGCTTTTAGAGATGAGGTCTCGCTTTTTAGGGCTTGACACTCGCATTTTGAAAATCCGTTAAATTCCGTTAATTGTGCTTTGTGCGACATTACCGATAATTCAAGAGAGGATACCTTAGCCTTGAGATTTAGAATCATGCTCTCTTTTTCAATTTCACTCTGTCGAAGTCGATTGACTTCTCGCATTAGACTCTTGTGAGAGTCAAATTCTAACTCACTTTCCGATTCATCGGATGAGCTAGAATCTTCCTTTATCGAAATTGATTCGAGTTTAGAGTTTATGATTACCTCATGACCGGGGTCATGCGAAGCATCGATGTCGGAAGTTTGCGGAACAACTTGAGGAGCAACATAGGCAATTGGTTCCGGAAGAGGAGTGTTTTGCATGAGCATTTCTTGAATGGCTCGCTCAACCACGTCATTTACGTTTGGTGGTGTGTTTGCCATTAGTCCCACATCCACACCTTCATTGTCGTATAGGTATTCCGAGTCGATGGATGTGCTTGAGCACTCCGAATCTCCCCATGGATCCGAATCGACGATGAAGGCATTCGTCTTTCCGGATTTCTTCACCTTGTTTTTGCCTTTGTCGGTTTTGTCTTTATGCTCGTGTTTTCGTTCGCATCTCGAATCATTTCTATCCTTACCTCTTGGATTGTCTTCGCGTTTGTTCCATGGTGCGTGTTCGGTATGTATGGTCCAACACGTGTCGGTTGTGTGACCCATTTTCTTGCACTCTAAACACATCGGTTTCAAGTGTTGGCGCTTTCGATCGTTGTTGAATTTGCGCTCCCGGTCCTTTAAATTCTCTTGTCTCCTTGTCAACGAAGACATTTCATTTTCGTATTCGTTCGTGTCGATAACGAATTTAGCTTGATGTTCGGAATATGAGGTGCTTTCTATATTGTTGCTTCGTTGGTTCATGCGTGCCTCGAAATTCCTTAGATAACTTACGAGAATTTCCGGAGTGATGTCTTGGGTAGCCATCATGGTTTCCAAGGTGACGAGGAGAGTTTCCCAACTTGACGGCATCGCTCGAATAAGCTTACCTACAACTCGAGAATTTGTTAGTGTTTCTCCTAGAGCGATGAATCCGTTTTTGATATGCGTCATTCGTGAGTACATATCATATACGGATTCATTCTCGATCATTCGGAAATGATCAAATGATTGTTCAAGTCCCATTAATTTGGTTCTCTTCATTCTATCATTTCCTTCAAATCGGTCTAGGAGCGTTCGCCACACAGAATGAGATGTGGTACATCCATCCACAATTATGGAAAGTGACCCGACAATATTTGTGAGAATAAGATTTTGAGCATATGTGTCGGCGGTCACATCGAGATCGGTGCCGTGGCATAATTTTCTGGTGGGATCGGTTTCGGAGGTGCTTACCGTATAAACCTCAAAACCCTTTTCTACCACCAATCTCAATTTTTGAAAAGTGAATACATTTAACATGCATCGCTTCCAAAGATTCCAATTATTTTCATCTAATTTATCGGGGTATGTAATTTGGTACCTATTACCGATTGAGGCCATGGTCGTATACAAGTTTGTCACTTACTCAAAGAGACGGTTTGTATTTTACTCAAAGAGACGGTTCGTATACAAATTTGCTTTCATAGCATTCTTTTTATGCTTTAAGGAGTTCAAATAAAGTGTTTTTAGATCATTTGTATCGTATCGTTTACTACATAACTTTTCCCCAAATTTAACAAACACCATGAAAGTTTTCACTACGATTCATAGCATCTTTTTTTATGTTTTGAGGAGTTCAAATAAAGTGTTTTTAGATCATTTGTATCGTATCGTTTACTACATAACTTTTCACCAAATTTTGCAAACACTAAGAAAGTTTTCTTTACGATTCATAGCATTCTTTTTAAGTTTTGAGGAGTTCAAATAACGTGTTTTTAGATCATTTGTATCGTATCGTTTACTACATAACATTTCACCAAATTTTAAAAACACTAAGAAAGTTTTCTTTACGATTCTTATCATTCTTTTTGTGCTTTGAGGAGTTCAAATAACGTGTTTTTAGATCATTTGTATCGTATCGTTTAGTATATGACTTTTCCCCAAATTTTACAAACACGAAGAATGTTTCTTTACGTTTCATAGCAATATATTTACGCTTTGAGGAGTTCAAATAACGTGTTATTAGATCATTTGTATCGTCTCGTTTAGTACATAACTTTTCACCAAATCTTACAAACACTAAGAAAGTTTTCATTACGATTCAAAGCATTCTTTTTATGCTTTGAGGAGTTCAAATAACATGTTTTTAGATCATTTGTATCGTATCGTTTAGTACATAACTTTTCGCCAAATTTTACAAACACGAAGAAAGTTTATGTACGATTCATAGCAATCTGTTTACGCTTTGACGAGTTCAAATAACTTATTTTTAGATCATTTGTATCGTATCGTTTACTACATAATTTTTTACCAAATTTTACAAACACTAAGAAAGTTTTCATTACGATTCATTGCATTCTTTTCATGCTTTGAGGAGTTCAAATAACGTGTTTTTAGATCATTTGTATCGTATCGGTTACTACATAACTTTTAACCAAATTTTACCAACACTAAGAAAGTTTTCTTTACGATTCATAGCATTATTTTTATGCTTTGAGGAGTCCAAATAACGTATTTTTAGATCATTTGTATCGTATCGTTTACTACATAACTTTTCACCAAATTTTACAAACACTATGAAAGTTTTCATTACGATTCATTGCATGATTTTTATGTTTTCAGGAGTTCAAATATAGTTTTTTTAGATTATTTGTATCGTATCGTTTAGTACATAACTTTTCCCCAAATTTTACAAACACGAAGAAAGTTTTCATTACGATTCATAGCATTCTTTTCATGCTTTGAGGAGTTTAAATAACGTGTTTTTAGATCATTTGTATCGTATCGTTTACTACATAATTTTTCACCAAATTTTACAAACACTAAGAAAGTTTTCTTTACGATTCATCGCATTCTTTTTATGATTTGAGGAGTTCAAATAACGTGTTTTTAGATCATTTGTATCGTATCATTTACTACATAACTATTCACCAAATTTTACAAACACTAAAAAAGTTTTCTTTACGATTCATAGTATTCTTTTTTATGTTTTGAGGAGTTCAAATAACGTGTTTTTAAATCATTTGTATCGTATCGTTTACTATATAACTTTTCACAAAATTTTACAAACATTAAGAAAGTTTACATTACGATTCATAGTATTCTTTTTATGTTTTGAGGAGTTCACATAACGTGTTTTTAGATCATTTGTATCGTATCGTTTAGTACATAACTTTTCACCAAATTTTACAAATGCTAAGAAAGTTTCTTTACGATTCATAGCAATCTGTTTACGCTTTGAGGATTTCAAATAATGTGTTTTTAGATCATTTGTACCGTATCATTTACTACATAACTTTTCACCAAATTTTACAAACATGAAGAAAGTTTTCTTTACGATTCATAACAATTTTTTTACGCTTTGAGGAGTTCAAATAACGTGTTTTTAGATCATTTGTATCGTATCGTTTACTACATAACTTTTCACCAAAAATTACAAACACTATGAATGTTTTCGTTACGATTCATAGCATTGTTTTTATGCTTTGAGGAGTTCAAAGAAAGTGTTTTTAATCATTTGTATCGTATCATTTATTACATAACTTTTCCCCAAATTTAACAAACACTATGAAAGTTTTCATTACGATTCATAGCATTCTTTTTATATTTTGAGGAGTTCAAATAAAGTATTTTTAGATCATTTGTATCGTATCGTTTACTATATAACTTTTCACCAAATTTTACAAACACTAAGAAAGTTTTCATTACGATTCATAGCATTGTTTTTATGCTTTGTGGAGTTCGAATAACGTGTTTTTAGATCATTTGTATCGTATCATTTACTACATAACATTTCACCAAATTTTAAAAACACTAATAAAGTTTTCATTACGATTCATATCATTCTTTTTGTGTTTTGAGGAATTCAAATTACGTGTTTTTAGATCATTTGTATCGTACCGTTTAGTACTTAACTTTTCCCCAAACGATACCATTCTTTTCACTATTTATTTTCTATTTTTGTCCATTTGGTGTCTTTATGTGTTTTAATTCGTGCTATCGAGACTTTTGATTATTTTTAGCTTTCTATTCATATTATTTTTTTGGACCGAAATTCCCTCACAATTTAGTTACATTTCAGTTTATTCTATAAAGTAATAAATAAATAATAGTTTATAATATTGCATATATGATATTTATTGTATTATTTTACAATTTATTGTATGATTTTTATGTAAAAATATAAAATAATTTAAAATAATATTTATTTAATAAAATATTACTTTAAAAGAATAAAATAAAATAAAGAGTTTTAAAATATTATCATAAATTATTTTTAAATATAATAACGTGAAATATTTAATTGTGAAATATTTGATATATTTATGCATTTATTAATCTATATTTCATAAAAAAATTAGAAAAGAAAATCAGCAAGGATAATTTTATTAAAAAAAAAAGAAAAATTGAATAAAATGTTAAAAGTAAATTTTTTCCGGGGAGTAAAAAAATAGATCCAATTCAAGAAAGTCAGGGTCAAATAAGTTAGGGTTTTTCCGAAAAAATTAGATCCATTCTATCGCGAGAAGTTGAGCTATGGCGGCTAGCACTATACAACCGATCTGCACTCCTCGGACTAAGTCGTCGAATCTTTCGTGCTTCAACGGCCAGCTTAAATTCCTTGCAGCTACGAGAAGCCACGGTCATTCACTGTTGCTCCTTGTTGAGGTCAGCTTCGTCCATTTTTCTATTGGAAACTCATTCTAGTTTCGATATTATAATCTGCATTACATCACTTTGTTTTCGTATTGTTTGATCTTATCCCAGGCAATAAGCAAGGGTGGGAGCACCATATCTGCTGCTAATAGTGGTGGTACGTATGATCACTCTCACTCTTTTTACTGAACTCAGAACATTAACATTAGGGAAATTATATTCAGAACCTGAAATTCAGCACAACACCTTCTTCATCCTAATTAACATGGTAATTAACAAGAAACACACAATTAACAGAACCGCCAGGCGCCAATTCAATATCATAGATTAATTAAACATGTGGGATGTGTCAGTCATTACCATGTTATTTATAGGATATAGAGGGTGCCGTAATCTGGGGGCAGAGTAAATGGCCTCTTCGCATTAAGCTCTCTCCGAATTTCCTCAAAATAAGTAAATAAAAGAATAAATAATATAATTAAATGAATTGTTGGAAATTAGATATACTGCACACAAGCTCAGCTATAGGAAGAAGAAGAAGTTTTCATAATACTAGCCGTTAGGAAGAAGAAGAATACTAGTAGCCGTTATGGTTTAGTTCAGATAATGATTTTCTGTAGATAGGAATGTATGTAGTCTGTGTAGTATATAGACTATGTGGTTGACTACGAGCCTCATGATTTGGCGAGTAGCGCACAGGGACTAAATAGAGACCGATTCCATTATCTTAATCAAGCTTAATTACAATTTCATCATGAATTAATAATACGAAGCACACGACTTGACTTTAAAAACTAATTAAATTCTTCTAAACACTCAGTCAAACCTCCGTGGAAGACTAGCGATGCTAGGCTAGTTTTGGAAGATGGCTCAGTATGGAATGCGAAAAGTTTCGGAGCGAAAGGGACACAGAAGGCTGAAGTGGTTTTTAATACCTCACTAACCGGGTATAATAATTTCCCTCATTTTTTTCAAACAAATTGCACGACATGGGTTGACCATACTGTTAAGCTATCAATATTAAAATAAATGAAAGTTGTGTTCACGTTACGCACGGACCGATATTTATAATTCAGTAGGATAACAAAGCAAGCCATCCCAAGTCAGAGCCAACTAGTACCCCTCTTTAGTATTCCCTCTTAATTTTTATTTTATTGTTGTTTGAATTGTTTATTTGTTCGAATACTTTAATCACCTAACAATTTTTTAAAATGTTTTATACAGGTATCAGGAAATATTAACTGATCCAAGCTATGCTGGTCAATCTGTTGTGATGACGAACCCACATATTGGGAATACGGGTGTCAATCCTCGTATGTGATTATAATAAGTGAACATCACATTTATACACATTTTTTTAACGAAAAGTCAAAGTTAGTAGACCAATTGGAGAAATGTCGTTTTCAGCAAAACTCACGTTGATCTTAGCTTAATTGGATTCAAAAGTTATATTACAATATAGTATCTAAATACTATTTTCCTCGTCGAATCATACAAACGATATTAATATAGAGTGAAAATCATGACAAATAAAGTTTTTCGTATGTGTCTGTTTAGAAGTGTTACGTTCATAAACTTATATCCATATGTTAAGAAAAGCATTACGTTCATAAATTTATATCTGGAGGTACTTCATTTTGTCTAGAACTAGCAAAAATTATATTTTTTAAAGAAAAATATTATGTACTTCTACTAAGATTTTTTTTTTTTAAAATTCATTGCTACTTACATGTATTTATTTTATTATATGAATGTAACAGTTTTCTTAATATACATAAACAATATATTTCTTTAGAAAATGTGATATTTATTAATCACTAGATAAAATACAGTATGTACAGGTATACTATTTTAGGAATTTTATGATCAGACATGTATACCGGTATACGCCATTTTTTTTTCAAGTTGGCTCAAAATGACATTTTTCCAATATACCTCTGTAATTTGGTATTTTGTTAAAAAGCTGTGTATATACCAGTGATTTTCCCTTACATTAACTAGTTCAAAATAATTCAATATATAGTAATATAGATTCTCTCACTAGAATTTGACTTTGATACATGCATTGATATGAATTTCAGATGATGAAGAGTCGAGCCAATGCTTTCTTGGAGGTCTCATAATTAGAAGTTTAAGTATTTGGTATTGCTTTATTTTTTAGGGATAATTTTACCTATATACAAGTTCTGATTAAAGGGAATTCTGAAAAATAAAATTACAAAACTTTTTGCCAAGAATAATAAAAAATTCACATGAATTGAGAGAAAATAATTAGTAGATGGTCAATTAAAAATAGTGGAGTAATTAATATATGCGTATATTGATATTCAAAAAGATATAATGATAACATGACATTTTGTTTGTATTTATATTGAAAAACGAAGGGAATTGTTTTTAGAAATATTTAGTATTATTAAGAGTATATTATTAAATTATATCATTATCTTTTGATTATGCTATTATTAGTTTGGGCTAGATAATGGATTTGGTGTTTTGCGCGACTTTTTTTGGTCTCTTTTGAGATGGTGGGACCCACATGCACTTTGTATAGTTTATTTGTTTGTTTTCCTCTGCAATCTTTGTATTTTAACCCGTTCACGAACTACTCTTATCACCCGTTCGCTAAGTATTCTTGTTTTTTGTAGTATTTTTAAAACTTGTATACATGTAAATGTTTCCCTAATTTTTATTTTATATATTTTTCAAATTATAATTTTTTTCAACTTGCAGTTATTTAATATTTAATGTGTGTATATATATATTTTAGTACTTCAAACTGGAGATCCACTGAATCTCTTGCCGAGTATTTGGTCAAACGAAACATCATGGCCATCTGTAAGTATCAATCATTACTCTCTTTCTCTCTCTAAAATATATTATTACATTATTCTTAATACTTGTTTGTAATTTCTCTCTCTAGACGATGTGGACACAAGAGCAATAACACGCAGATTAAGACAAGATGGTAGTCTCATAGGAGTATTAAGCACTGACGAGTCCAAGTCTGATGAGGAACTTCTTCAAATGGCTAAAACTTGGAAAATAGTTGGTAATTAAATTTATCAATATTACTCAATTTTAATACATAAAGGGCCTGTTTAATTGTGGAATAAAATGTTATTGGAGGAATTTTACATACATACTTTCGAAAATTACAAAATTTCTTTCTTACAAAATTCCTATTCTAAATCTTACCACAAACCTAATTAATTTCAAGAGTTTGCAATTAAAATATATGCCTACTGGTACAATGCTCCAAATAGTGGAGGAATCAAGTAGTTATGTCATAGTAAAAATATTTGATTATGAGTATTAGGTTCGTTTGTACGATAAAGATTTGAAGTAGGTTCTACTTGTACAATTGCCCACCAATCAGTTCTGAAAATTATGCAAAAAGGTCCTTGTATAAATGAATTAAAAATGGAAGATGATGCCAAAAAGGTCTTTGTGTAAATCCAAAATAAAAGATTATGCAAAAACCTCATTGTAAAATAAAAAATGGAATATTATGTAAATCCAATTGCTCGCAAAAGGAAATAAGGCTCCTGTAAAACCAATTGCTCGAAAGAAAATTAAATAAATTGTTCATAGTTGAAAAACTTTAGGGTTCGATTAAGAATTAATTATGTTTATTGGAGCTTAATTTAGGTCAACTGCACAAAATCTAGGCCAATTTAAGGCTTGAGCTGAATTATACTAATTTTTAATGTTTATAGGGGTTGATTTAATAAGTGACGTCACTTGCGACGCCCCATATGAATGGACCGAAAAGACCGATTCAGAATGGGAATTCAAACGAGGCGCAACTTCAACTGAAAATTTTCACGTAAAAAACCCTCTTAATTTCCTTAAACCCTAAATTATCCTTAAAAGTCTCGTTAGTCTCTAATCTGAACAATTCATTAGGTGGTAGCATATGATTTTGGAATAAAGCACAACATACTCAGACGATTAGCCTCATACGGGTGCAAAATTACGGTTGTGCCCTCGACATTCCCTGCATCCGAAACCCTAAAACTCAAACCAGACGGAGTCCTCTTCAGTAACGGACCTGGCGACCCTTCTGCGGTCCCTTACGCAGTGGAGACGGTCAAGGGCATAATTGGAAAAATACCCGTTTTTGGAATATGCATGGGGCATCAGTTAATCGGACAAGCTTTGGGTGGTAAGACATTCAAGATGAAGTTCGGTCATCATGGTGGCAATCATCCCGTTTGCGATGTTAGAACTGGTCGTGTCGATATTAGCGCGCAGGTAAGGCTATAAAATGTGAAATTTTTGTTTTTGGTGACTGAAATGAGAATGTTGGGTTTTTGGGGGGTAGAATCATAATTATGCGGTGGATCCGGAGTCGTTGCCGAAGGGGGCGAGAGTGACGCACGTGAATTTGAATGATGAGAGTTGTGCTGGTTTGGTGTTTGAGAAAATGAAGCTCATGTCTCTTCAGTATCATCCCGAGTCTTCTCCTGGACCGCACGATTCTGATCTTGGTACGGTATTTTTATATCATTTTATTATCATTTATGATATTTTTGTAGATTTGTGTCGTCGTTAATTTTCTTGTGTGTTTTGTAGCGTTTGGGGAGTTTATGGAGCTGATGAGGGCCAATAAAGTGTGATTGAGGACGAAACCTACTAGTTGCATTTAAACGGTTTAAAGACTTTTTTTCTACTTTTCTAGAAAGAAACTTGCGAGTGGCCGTAATAATTATTTTGGTTTTAGCTGAGTTATACATGTCTGTTTGAAACAAGATATTCCTAATAGAGATCAGTAAACTATGAACAAGATTTGAAAATGAAATCAAACCAGAATAATGACAGCAAAAATTAATTGAACGGAAAGGGATAAAAATGAAAAACACACGAATTATATATTAGTAAAAGAGGGTGGCCTCATAATTCGATTAGCGAATTATTAAAATGAGAACCCGAATCGGGTGATCACCTATTAGTCTCTTCCCTTGCTCGATAGCAACATGGAAGTAGAACATCTAGCAAAAGTATTCATTGTTTCATATATTTGAACTCCCACAAATGCAGTCAAGTTTTTGTGGACAAATATATTATTTTACATCAAAAGCATCTTACAAAACAATAGTTCATCACATCATCAAATAGCTCAGCAATCCAACAAATGAAACAAATTGGAGAGATGAAATTCATGAAATCAATCAAACCAACAAACTCATAAAGGAAAATGAAACAAACTATGATCATTATACTAAATTTATTTTTTTAAATAAATTATACTAACATCAAATCATCATTATACTCAGATGGACATGTATACTCAACTATCATCATTATACTAATTTTTATTTTTCAATTTTCATAGGTGTGGATTTTATAAGTGGTGTCTCTTGAAACGCCTTGTATGAATGGAGAGAAAGAAACTGATTCAGAATGGGAATTCAAACGGGCCCAGATTCAACTGAAAATGTTCACGTAAAAAAACCCTCGTTATTTCTCTAAAACCGTAAATATTCGTCCTCACACACGTCAAAACATGACAACATTTTTAAATCTTAATTATATATCATAATTTAGAAATGCTAACAAGAATCCATAAAAATAATCCAAAAAAGAATCCAAATATCAAAATATACTATTGAAATTAACAAAATATATTCTTATATTTATCAAAATATACTATTAAAAATGTATTATTTTATTCTCAATTTTAACTATGTTAACATATTTGATTCATCAGTATGTTTTGCTAATTTGAACAGTATATTTTTCTAGTTTCATCAGTATATTTTGCACGCGCGGATTATTTTTTTGGATTCTCCTTAGCAAGCCCGTATCATAATTTATGGTTTCTCATCCTAATTTATGATTTAATTACCTTAATTTATGATTTGACATCTCATGAAACTGTTAAATCATAAATTATAATGTTAATTTTTAAGGTGTTAAATCTTAGCCACGTCATCAAGCTTTGTAGAGAAGAGTTTGAGGGTGTCCAACATTTTCCACAAAAAAAAAACTTGGGAATGGCCTTGTTGTAGGCTTAATCATTATTTTGGTTTTAGTTGAGTTATCCAACAAATGAAACACAGGGCCGATTCTGGCCATTGGCTCGGTTGATAGCAATGTTGTAAAATACGGAAAACGGTACGGAACGGTCGGGGACCGTAAAACGGGATTACTGTAAAACGGTGGAAAAACGGTGAAAAAACGGTGAAAAAACGGTCACCGAAATCGATAATAATTTAATTAAAAGTTATAGATAAAATCAAAAAAATATATAATAATTTAATTTTTTTTAATAGTAAAAAAATAACTTAAACAATATCCAACTTAAAAAAATTACTCACTAGCAGTGGCAGATACTAAGTCGATATTAGGTCATAATTATAAAGACATAATAAATTACTCACTGGCAGCGACATTATAAATTAGCAAACACACGCCTCAATTAAAAATACACAAATAAAACAATCAATTGAAAATAGCCATTATCATTTGCCAATTGCCACTGTCAATTATAAAGACTCAAATAACATACTAAATTGAAATTTAAAAAAAAAAAAGTATCCAGTATCCATTATAAATTCTATATACACATCGAACATACCAAGTTGAGACGATTTGAAGATTCGATATTAGGTCAGAACCGAGTCGAGTCCAATTTCGAAGAATCGAAGAATTGAGTCGAGTCCAAATTCCAATTTTAGTCTTGTCAGCCACTGTCGTGAGAAAGAAAATCAATTAGTTGCGACTTCAATTATATTTCACAACTTCACATTCAGCCACTGTCGTGAGAAATAAATTGAAGACTCGAAATTAGGTCATAATTACCAGAAATAGGAAATAATTGAGTTAAACTCGAAACTAGGTCAGAATGAAGAATGCTTCAGTCGCCACAATCACCACAATCGAGTCGTCCCTTCGCTGCCACAATCGCCACAATCGAGTCGTCTCCAGTCGTCGGTCGAGTCAGCAGCAGCACGCGACCTACTCGAGAGAGATTTAGAGCGAGGCGAGGCGAGGAACTGATTTCGAGCGAGGCGAGTTCAGCACCTGTTTGAGAGAGGCTGCGAGGCGAGTTCAGCACCTGCTTCTTCGATTTGAGAGCGTGAGAGAGTGAGTGAGGCGAGAGTGGAAGCGTGAGAGAGGCGAGGACACTCGCTGTTGGACTTCGACTTCGAGCGAGAGAGAGAGTGAGTGGGGCGAGAGTGAGGCACTGAGGCGAGAGCTGTTTGGGCGAGAGGGAGATAAGGACCCTGGAACCAATGGGCCCAAAAAAAAAGAATTTTATTGGGCTTTAGATGGGCTAAAAAAATAATAAAACTGAAAAATATGATTTTTGTTGCGAAAAACGACCGTTTTTCGGTCCGAAAAACGTTTTTCGCCAAAAAAAAAAACGGTCAAACACGTAAAAAAACGTTTGACCTTTTTTCAATCCGTCTTGCAAAAAACGGGACGTTTTTCCACCGAAACACCGTTTTTCCACCGTTTTTCACCGTTTTTCACCGTTTTTTACAACACTGTTGATAGGCGTCCCAAACCTCCCCGTGCCTCTAATTTTTTTAAAATTCCAGCCCATAATCAATATTTCCTGATCCAGTTTCTTTATTTGCTTTTCCTAAAAGCTAAAACGCACCTTAGCAATGAAACGAACTGATTGACCCAACGTTGTCTCACCTCTTTCTCTTCTTTCATCAACCCCAAACTTCTAACTACGAAATCCTCACGGCAAACACGAATTTCTCACGGTGAACGACCCGAACTTGGCAGCAAAGAGAAAGTTCTCTCTCTATTTTTCTTTTTCTCTCTTATTTGTTTTCGGTTTTGCATTATTTTCGTACCAAGGTGAATTAGGGCTATTTTTTAGTTTTGCTTTCGGCAAATTCATGGGCTTTCAGTCAATTTTCGGTTAATGTTCTGTTTTAAATTAAAGCAATAGAACGAAGTAAAGATATTAATTCAAGATGTACTTTATTTTCTTTTACGTACAAACAAATCCAAACTAATTAAATTTATGTTGAATAAAAGGGAATATTTTTTTGTAATTATTTGTTAATAAAAGAGGAAGAAAATCAAACACAAAAATAATACTCATTTAATTATTTGAAATATTTAAAGAAGTACAAAAAATTGAATTGTTGAATTTGTATTAAATTTATCATGGCTTAATTTTGTAGACAATTATTATGATGCTAACATTTTTTTTTTTTTTTGAGTTTAATGATGCTAACATTTTTAAGATGGTAAATATGATAGTTTTAATTTTTAAAGGACAAACATGATATTTTAGTTTTTTTGGACTGGTTTGTATGTATGTAAATTGCTAAAGTCTATTAGTATGGATGCAAATTATCGATAAAAATATTTTTTTTTTCAATTTTTTCAATTTTTTAAAGGATAGTACGTATGTATGTATAAAAAAAATCATTTTCGAATGTAAAAATATTTTATTTAACAAAATCCGATTCTCCGATCTGACTCGGGCGGTTCTTCCTCTACGGGCATCGGACGACTCCGATTCCGATTCCGACTTTCAGAACTATGGTTTTAATTTGCATGTGTTGAAATCTGATCTTTTGGCTACTGGAATGACTTAGGTTATTGGGCATAGATATTCATGTGGTGGAAAGAGGATTTCTTCAAGAAAAATAAATTCTAGGTATTGGTCGCTGAATATTCGAAATGCTGTTGTCTTTCTTCGATTTGTCGTAATTGGTCTTCTTTTGTGATTTTTGTGAATATGAGGCAGAATTGCTGATGAAGATCAGATATTTTGAAGCAATGTGAGGTAAGGGTCCTGAAATGAAGATTCTGAGGCAACTCGTAACTGATCTTTGCTCACTTCTTGAATATCTTGTTCGAATTGGTTGACTTTGGATCAGTGAGTTTATGGTTTGTCGTGAAATGTTGGTGGTTTACTTTTTGTTGGAGAAAGTGTGTAATGGAGAGAGGGAGGGTCTAATGCCTAGTCTAGCTTCTTTGTTTAATTTTTTGTTTTGCTGAGAAGAAAGGAGAAAAAATATGGAAACAAATTTTCATATTTTGGAAAGAAAATAATTCATTTCTCGTTACAAAGAGGCTTATGTTAGAATCATATGATTCAGTAACTTTGATTTAGTTTTTATTTTCTTTAATGATTCATTTTATCTTTTTTTTTCTTTAAATTATTTTTTCTTTAAAAAAAATAGGTCCATGATAAAAAAATGGGTCTATCATAGCACTTCCCAATATGTTAAATTAATTGTTAATATCATGTTTAACAATTAATCCTCGCATTAATAATTGCCATAGCCACGGGCCTTATTTGGAGGACCGGTCCTGAATTGGAACACATTCGAGAGACCGAGGTTCATGAAATCAAGCAAAGCAAGAGAGGTGCACAAGAGAAAGGGAGAGTCTGTGGTCTCAAATACATTATTAAACTATCAAACAACAAGCAAATTGGCCACACGAGACGACTTGCAAAAATTGCAACAACGTCGAAGAATCGGCAATCCACCTACTTGTAAATTGTCCTTACGCAAGAAGGGTTTGGCAAGGGGTTAAGACCATCATCGGGTTCCCGTTCGCGACCCGAGATACAATACCGAATTTTTGGCTTGACGCCCGAGCTAAGAAGTCCAAGGAAGAAAAGGAGATCCTCAACACATATTTTGTAGCCACTATTTGGGGTATTTGGAAGGAGCGAAACAACCGGATTTTCAACCAACAAAGGACACCACCGGCATCGACAATAGCAAGGATCAACCACGAAGCAAAGGAATGGAAAGTCCTTTTCTAGCCGTGAAACATAACTCTACCTCAAGGCTTCTCAATCTCCTTAATCTTTTAGCTTTTGGTAATAACGTTTATTACCTAGGAAATGTCTTTTATTTATTTTTTGGTCTCTAGACTAGGTTTCTTTTTACATGATTATGTAAAATTAAAACGATGTATTAAACTTGCATTAATATATCAAAAAGAAGCTCCGCTTCTTTATTTTCAAAAAAAAAACAAGCAAATTATTCTTGGAATACAAATAACCACTTCGATCCTGATTTATGAATCTCTTAGGTTTGTAGCCTGAGTTGCAAAATGAAGAAAAATCATTTAATATCACACTATAAAACCAAAAAAAAATGACTTGTTATTTTGTTAATTCAAAGATTGATAAAATTGAACTTATTCAGTTCTGATAGTTCGTTTCTATAATGTTTGGTTGGCATACGGTTCTCAAATTTAGATTTGATTTTCACTTAGCGTCAGTACAAAAATGCACAGATGATTTTTTTTTAATTTTTTTTATCTCCTAGAAGAAAAAGATCATTTGTGCACAGTTCAAAAAAGAGAATTTTTCCGTAACGAGATCTATCATATGATCATTTTCTAAAGAAAATTGACTAAACTACAATTCAGTTAAAGTTTAGACTTTAGACCCAAACTAAGAGTGCTTAGACAAAATAGACTCGACAACGCCTTGAGCGATAGGATGATAACACTCACGAGTCTCCGAGTAAGTTCTCCTTGCGAGCATTACGCCTTCGGGGGAGCATTTTGATAGCGCGGTATAAAGAGGTCTTAAATATCTCATTCTTCCCACTTGTTTCAATGCCGTCTCGGCTAAAGGATGATACTCTTTACATCCAACCGAGATTGCCAGCTCGAGAAACGCGACTTTTAATTCCCAATCTCGACTCTCTGACAAATGGTACCGCTCATCCAGCGAAACAACTTGAGAGGGGTCAACGTCACGAGACAAATTCTCCAAATAGAGTTGCCATTCTTGTCCCGTCCAAAGCACCACCTCATCCTCTTTAGGCATTTTGGCAAACTTGAAATCATCAGCGAGAGCTTTGATCTTCGTGTAAACATTCGATACCGGTTCCATTGCATCGATAGGGAGACCCGTACCATACACCCATTCTCGAATGTCTATTTGTTCATCGATCCCCGGTACGTTCAATTTGAGGAATTCGATGAATTCTTCGGTGTCGATAGATTGGAATTTGAATGTCGAGATGTATTTCTTCAAGAACTCGTCGAATTTTGGCCTCCCAATCTGACGTTCGATACGCCAAAGAAATTGGAAGCCTTTCTCGTAAGGGATCTCCGAGTACACATCGTCAGGATCGACCCCTTGCATATTCGGTTTGAGCTTCGTGAATTCCATATTATCCTTAAACCTCTCTATCGTTTTGTTTAAACCTCTCCATCTAATTCCCATCTTCAGAGCCGCTATCTCCTCTCCTTGCACCACTTCCACTATCCTCCTCTCCGCGTACGTCGTGAAACCTTCATTTAGCCAGAAATCTTCGTTAGTCTTGTTGGTAATCAAATTGCCGGTCCAGCTATGAGCAAGCTCGTGGGCCACGACTTGGGCCCCAGCGGCGTCTCCTCGAATAACCGTAGGGGTTAAGAAAACCATTTTAGGATTTTCCATTCCCCCATATGGGAAACTCATAGGAAGTACCAACAAATCGAATCTCTCCCAATCGTACGGTCCAAACAACTTCTCTCCGGCACGAATCATTTCTTCTGTCCCTGCGAATTCCTTCGCCGCGTCTTCTATGATACTGGGTCCTGCATATACTCGAGTTCTCGGCCCGATATCTCTATAAACGATCTCACCAACAGCAAAGGCGAAGAGATATGGAGGTATTGGTTGTTCCATGATGAATTCTTCGACAATTCGACCTGAAGAGCACCATTGAGAGTCTGGGCAAGCTGGCCCGCCTTCGCCGGGAAGTGGGTCCCGGCGAGACACGTGTCTTGCAGCCATTACGGCGGACAGAGAAGACGGGATGTTCAACAGGGCAGAAAATTTGATGCGAGCCGCAGGGGTGTCGTGACAAGGGAAGATGGATCGAGCATGGATGGAATGACATTGAGTATACGCGTAAGGGTGTTTGGACGAAGCTTGAGAAGGAGAGAGAAACTGGAGAGCGGAAGAGGAGTTCGTAGACAAGGAGATGAGTAACGAAGAATGATTAGAGAGGGAGACAACGAGGCGAGACCCGAGAACGGGATCGGCTGGGGAGAGGGAGAATGAGAGTGGAGAAAGAGAAGAAGAGTCAAGGACCGAATGAACGGTTAAAGAGCGGCTATCCAGGGAGAGAGAGCCCGTGTAAGGTGCTGATAGAGTGAGAACGGCCGACCCGTGAAGCGAGGAGGTTGCGAAATCTAGGTAGAGGGAAAGCGCCATGTGAGTGACGAATGGTGCTTCGGCATCGGTGTAGGAGTGTGGATCTACTGGCGCCATTGCGTAAGAGACGAGTTTTCTGCAGCCAAAAAGATTTTTTTTTAGAATTTCTAAAAGTTTTTCTTTTTCTAAAAATGAAGTCGGAATCATCACCTGTAGAAATTAGGATGATTCTTCAAGAAGTTTAAATTAGTAACTGAAGAAACCCTGATAAAAAAAGCAAAAAAGATAAAAGTAAATTATAGATCTCAATAATACACCTGAAGAATACCTAAGAAATCACGATTCATGAGCAATTCGCCGCAGATATCGATAAATAACAAATCGGTAAATATATTTTTTGAAAAAATGGAAATGATAAGATTAAGGAGTTGATCGATTAACGAACCTTAAAAACAAGAAGATCGGATAATAGCACCGACAGCTTTTCTCATGCTGGTATTCCCGTCAAGAATTAACCCTAACTTTTTTGAAATTTTGGGAGAGACGAATACGATGCCTTCTGAAGAGGAGACCGCTTTGTAAAAATTAACTTGACGACATTTTCTTTTTCTTCATAAAAACCCCTCGTGAGTGTAAATGGAATAACTAAAACCTATCTTGCACGGAAACGGATACGATCGTATTCGATATGATATGAATACGGCGCGATGCGAACGATAATATTGAAAAAATCCCGGATACCGAGTAACGGATACGACTATATTATTATTATTTTAATATATTTATATTATATATAATTAATAAATAATTTATAAATTAAATAATATTTTTAATATAAATATCATGACAATAAATAAAATCAACATAACAATACAACTATCATAAAAATATCTTAAATTTATTTTAGAAATATCGTATAACTAATTTATTCAGTTCTCATAGTTCGTTTCTATAATGTTTGGTTGGCATACGGTTCTAAAATTTAGATTTGATTTTCACTTAGTTAGCGTCAGTACAAAAATGCACAGATGATTTTTTTTTAATTTTTTTATCTCCTAGAAGAAAAAGATCATTTGTGCACAGTTCAAAAAAGAGAATTTTTCCGTAACGAGATCTATCATATGATCATTTTCTAAAGAAAATGGACTAAACTACAATTCAGTTAAAGTTTAGACTTTAGAGACGAACCGTGCAGAGAATTTAATTCGAAAAGAAAAAGAAAAAAACCATATCTTTTTGAAGCCCACAAATAACTAACTAATTTAAAGAGTGAATCTCATAACGTTACAATTATTCTTGAAAATCCATTAAACCATACAAGATGTTTTAGATTAAAACACACTCAACCAAGATTGATCAAATCACACAACATGTTTAGATCGAGAGACCCAAACTAAGATTGCTTAGACAAAATAGACTCGACAACGCCTTGAGCGATAGGATGATAACACTCACGAGTCTCCGAGTAAGTTCTCCTTGCGAGCATTACGCCTTCGGGGGAGCATTTCGATAGCGCGGTATAAAGAGGTCTTAAATATTTCATTCTTCCCACTTGTTTCAATGCCGTCTCGGCTAAAGGATGATACTCTTTACATCCTACCGAGATTGCCAGCTCGAGAAACGCGACTTTTACTTCCCAATCTCGACTTTCTGACAAATGGTACCGCTCATCCAGCGAAACAACTTGAGAGGGCTCAATGTCGCGAGACAAATTCTCCAAATAGAGTTCCCATTCTTGTCCCGTCCAAAGCGCCACCTCATCCTCTTTAGGCATTTTGGCAAACTTGAAATCATCAGCTAGAGCTTTGATCTTCGTGTAAACATTTGATACCGGTTCCATTGCATCAGTAGGGAGACCCGTACCATACACCCATTCTTGAATGTTTATTTGTTCATCGATCCCCGGTACGTTCGATTTGAGGAATTCGATGAATTCTTCGGTGTCGATCGATTGGAATTTGAATGTCGAGATGTATTTCTTCAAGAACTCATCGAATTTTGGCCTCCCAATCTGGCGTTCGATACGCCAAAGAAATTGGAAGCCTTTCTCGTAAGGGATCTCGGAGTACACATCGTCAGGATCGACCCCCTGCATATTCGGTTTGAGCTTCGTGAATTCCATATTATCCTTAAACCTCTCTATCGTTCTGTTTAAACCTCTCCATCCAATTCCCATGTTCAGAGCCGCTATCTCCTCTCCTTGCACCACTTCCACTATCCTCCTCTCCGCGTACGTCGTGAAACCTTCATTTAGCCAGAAATCTTCGTTAGTCTTGTTGGTAATCAAATTGCCGGTCCAGCTATGAGCAAGTTCGTGGGCCACGACTTGGGCCCCAGCGGCGTCTCCTCGAATAACTGTAGGGGTTAAGAAAACCATTTTAGGGTTTTCCATTCCCCCATATGGGAAACTCATAGGAAGTACCAACAAATCGAATCTCTCCCAATCGTACGGTCCAAACAACTTCTCTCCGGCACGAATCATTTCTTCTGTCCCTGTGAATTCCTTCGCCGCGTCTTCTACGATACTGGGTCCTGCATATACTCGAGTTCTCGGCCCGATATCTCTATAAACGATCTCACCAACAGCAAAGGCGAAGAGATATGGAGGTATTGGTTGTTCCATGATGAATTCTTCGACGATTCGACCTGAAGAGCACCATTGAGAGTCTGGGCAAGCTGGCCCGCCTTCGCCAGGAAGTGGGTCCCGGCGAGACACGTGTCTTGCAGCCATTACGGCGGACAGAGAAGACGGGATGTTCAACAGGGCGGAGAATTTGATGCGAGCCGCAGGGGTGTCGTGACAAGGGAAGATGGATCGAGCATGGATGGATTGACATTGAGTATACGCATAAGGGTGTTTGGACGCAGCTTGAGAAGGAGAGAGAAAATGGAGAGCGGAAGAGGAGTTCGTAGAGAAGGAGATGAGTAACGAAGAATGATTAGAGAGGGAGACAACGAGGCGAGACCCGAGAACGGGATCGGCTGGGGAGAGGGAGAATGAGAGTGGAGAAAGAGAAGAAGAGTCAAGGACCGAATGAACGGTTAAAGAGCGGCTATCCAGGGAGAGAGAGCCCGTGTAAGGTGCTGACAGAGTGAGAACGGCCGACCCGTGAAGCGAGGAGGTTGCGAAGTCTAGGTAGAGGGAAAGCGCCGTGTGAGTGACGAATGGTGCCTCGGCATCGGTGTAGGAGTGTGGATCAACTGGCGCCATTGCGTAAGAGACGAGTTTTCTGCAGCCAAAAAGATTTTTTTTTTAGAATTTCTGAAAGTTTTTCTTTTTCTAAAAATGAAATCAGAATCATCACCTGAAAAAATTAGGATGATTCTTCAAGAAGTTTAAATTAGTAACTGAAGAAACCCTGATAAAAAAAAGCAAAAAAGATAACAGTAAATTATAGATCTCAATAATACACCTGAAGAATACCTAAGAAGAAATCACGATTCATGAGCAATTCGCCACAGATCTCGATAAATAACAAATCGGTAAATATATTCTTTGAAAAAATGGAAATGATGATCGTTTAACGAACCTTAAAATCAAGAAGATCGGATAATAGCACCGACAGCTTTTTTTTTGCTGGTATTCCCGTCAAGAATTAACCCTAACTTTTTTGAAATTTTGGGAGAGACGAATACGATGCCTTTTGAAGAGGAGACCGCTTTGTAAGAATTAACTTGACGACATTTTCTTTTTCTTCATAAAAACCCTTCCTTGCATAAAAACCCCTTGTGAGTGTAAATTGAATAACTAATAACCTATCTTGCACGGATACGGATATTTCCGATATGATACAAATACAACGATACGATAATTTTAAAAAAATCACGAATATGACTATATCATTATTATTTTAATATATATATATTATATATAATTAATAAATTAAGTAATAAGTTAATAATATTTTTAAATAAAATATCATGTCAATAAACAAAATCAACCTAACAACAGGAATATCATAAAAATATCATAAAATTTATTATAAAAGTATCATAAACCAATTTAGCAATATCCTAAAAATATTCTATATAATTTATTTAAAAAATTTATGGTCAAAATATATAATGGATCGAGATATCCCAGATGTATCATGGAAGTATCTCCAGTCATATCATGTCGTATCGAAAACATAAATTTTACAATAATTTAATACATAACGTGACTTTTGTACTTTGTATCCGAACTGTATCACACCCGTATTCGTATCGGATACACGTATCTATGCTACTTTTGTACTTTTTATCTTTCAAGTAGACAACGCATCGTGCTGATAATGTATTATAAAAAAAAAATTGAAAGAAAGAGATAATTGTGAAAGAAAATGTTTATTTAATTGTGACAGAGCATCCGTGCAAAAAATGTTTATTTATAGGGTGACCAACTTAAAAATAGAAATCAAATTTGTATTATTGGAGATTCAAACTTGAAATCTCTCAACTAATAAACATATATTTTACCATTACATTTCGAGAAATATAATTTTTTATTATAATTATTACTTTGAAACAAACAAAATCATTTTTTTTAATGAAAAATTTGTAGGATTTCGATTTTATGGGGGGGGGGGGGGGGGTCTTTTGTATGCGAGTAAGAATACAATAAGCACCTCCTTTATATAGTAGAGTTACTAGAGTATAGGTGTTGGTAAAAAATCTCTGTCTAATTCATTACAATAAAAATAATCTATCCTAAATAGTAAATACAATAAAATATATATTCGTATATGTTGTACAATAATTCTTTCTATAATTACAAGATTTTCTAATTATTTATTACTTACGGGCTAAGTAAATGATATTCATATTAATCATGATTCATATTCATAACATAAATCAATTATTATACTCTTAACCATATTTATATTATTTTATAGTATTACTGTCGAAGTTACAATATACATTAGGGATGCAAACGAGCCGAGCTCGAGCGAGCTGTGCCAAGCTCAAGCTCGGCTCGGAACTTACTCGAGCTGGCTCGGCTCGTTTAGAATTATGGTTCGAGCTAAAAAATCAAGCTCAAGCTCGGCTCGTTCTAATTCGAGCTAGCTCGGCTCGGCTCAACAGTAGCTCAATTAAAAAAATAATTTTAATTTTAATTAAAAAAATTGTAACAATTGAGAGTAAACAAAAAATATTCTAAATACCAAAATATCTTAAAACATAACAATAATAAATCCAACATACAACACAAAACACAAAAAAATGAGATTTGGACATGAAATTATTAATTTGTCTTCCTTAGTTAATTTTTTTTTAGGACCTAAGTTGTAACCTGACTTGGAATTATTAAGGAGATAAAGTTTTTCTTTATAAAATTTTCTAATTATAATAATATACATAATATGAATTAATTATGATAAAAATATTTAATTTTCTAAATCGAGCTCAAATTGTTTTCGAGCTTAATACGAACGAGCTTAGTCTGGCTCAAGCTCGGCTCAATAAGCGTTCGAGCTAGGTCGGCCCGGCTCGTTTAATTTCGAGTTAATATCGAGCGAGCTATTATCGAAGTATTATCGAGTCGAGCTCGAGCTAAAGTTGCAGCCCTAATATACATTAAATCAATATATAATAAGGGATATGATCAATGGCCAACACTCTTGTTTGGCCAACGTCGGCCAACAACACTTATTTCACTAAATCCAAATATTAAAATCGAATTTTAACCGTATAAATATGATTTATATCATTTGAGAATGTTGTAGATTTAATTTCTATCATACTTATCACAATACTTATCATAATACTTTAAAAAAATAAAAATTTCTATCATACTTATCATAATACTTTAAAAAAATGAACGGTAGGAAATAGTTACAACATGAATCATCATTAAATAAATTTTTAAATTCAATTTTTTTGGTTTGGATGTATTTTAAATCATATAGATAGGGTCAAGATGAATTTTTACTAAGTTTCGAGTTTTCCTTCATGGAAATCTATAAATTTACCGAAATGAACGGTTGTGAAAATATGTTATCGGTTTTGTTAGATACAAAAATCGAAATTGTATGAAATTTATTCTACATCATATCTAAATGATATAAAACATATCTATACGGTTAAGATTCGATTATAATATTTAGATTTAGTGTAATAAGTGTTGTTGACCGACGTTGGCCAAACAAGAGTGTTAATCATTGATCTTATCCCATATAATAAATAAATTTATTGAATAAATATAGTGTCATATTACATAATTCTTTTGTTAATTGTTATAATTAATAAAATATACTAGTCTAGGACAGGTGGTATTTAAGTATTTTGTCGTCTTTTAAAATGCAAGGTAAAGGTAATTTTAATAATCACAGGATGCTTACGGACTACCATTAAAAATTATTTCTTTGTCACTTATGGGAGATTTTTAATACTATGTATAACCACTTAGATTTGAGAAAAAAAAACTTTTTTAAAAAGAAATAAACAGTGTCAAAAATTTCTAATACATTCCAGGCAAGGATGTTAAGTACTTCGAATTAATAAAAATATTTCGAGGGTGTATATCCACAAAAACACGTAGGGCAGTTTTCATAGAAGGAGAGAATAAACAAAAAAATTGGGGGCAAAAAGGAAAAGTGAGCACTAAAATTCAGAACCAGTGAAAGTTCCCGTACATTCTCTCTCTCTCTCTCTCTGGCAGTCTCCAGTATTCTCTGAACTTCCTCACTCTAGAAAACCCTCGCGCCCGATCGCCGCCTCCATCAACCGGAGGTAATTTCTCTCTCCGTCACAATCATTCGAGTCAGTTCACTGACATTGAATCCCTTAAATAGTTCATGGTTCGTTAAATTATCAATAAATTCAGCAATTTGTTTCGAAATTCTGTTACTGAAGTTCCTCGATTGTAAGCCATCAAATATATATCTATTTGTAGTAGGCTCCACCTTCCTTAGACTTCACCGAGTTGTACTAAATTTCCTCGTCTCTTTGTACTTATTAATTAATTGGATATTCAGAAATAATTTTTAGTGTATAAATTTGTTGGATTTTCAGATTCTCAGTAGTTCATTGTAGCATTTGAGACATTCACATTAAACCAATCAAGCGAGATCATGTCACAAGAGAACACTGTGGACTCGCCACGGCGTAAGCAAGGTCTACTCAGAGATCAAGTCCAGCTCGCAAAGCGAAAGGACTCGAGCCGGTACGAGATCGTACCGATTCCAGAGCAACTCTCCTTCGAAAAGGGCTTTTTCGCTGTGATTCGGGCTTGCCAGTTACTGGTACAGAAGAACGAAGGAATCATTCTGGTCGGTGTAGCTGGTCCATCTGGTGCGGGGAAAACCGTGTTCACGGAAAAAGTGATCAATTTCATGCCAAGTGTCGTCGTTATATCCATGGATAATTACAATGATGCTAGCCGAATCATTGATGGAAATTTCGATGGTCTGTTAATACTTGTGATTAATTCGAGTTATATATTAATATAAATTAACTTAGGAATATATAATAAGTCGTGATTGTATTTGGCAGATCCAAGATTAACAGATTACGACACGTTATTGGAAAATATAAGAGGAATAAAAGATGGAAAAACAGTTGAAGTCCCGATTTATGATTTCAAGACAAGTACTCGAACAGGATACAGGCAAGCTTTCTCGTACATTTTGCATATATACCCTCAAGAAAAACATGATTTTTTTAATCTTGTCGTACAGAACTGTCGAGTCGCCCGTCTCGAGAATAGTAATAATAGAAGGGATCTACGCCTTGAGCGAGAAGCTAAGGCCTTTATTGGATTTAAGAGTGTCAGTGACGGGTGGGGTCCACTTTGACTTGGTCAAACGGGTCTTGAGAGATATTCAACGTGCCGGTCAAGAACCCGAAGAAATCATCCAACAGATCTCCGAAACAGTTAAACATTTAAAAAATAAGAAATTTAAACTTTTTTAAATTTTAAAGGGTTTGATTTATATTTTTTTTGTAATATGGTGGACCAGGTTTATCCAATGTATAAAGCGTTCATCGAGCCGGACCTGCAAACGGCGCATATTAAAATCGTTAATAAATTCAATCCTTTCTCTGGATTTCAAAACCCTACTTATATCCTAAAGGTGGTTCATCCTCTCTTATTCTATTTTCTTATTTTCCAACTAATTTCATTATTTATTTATATATTTAATTAATGTATTTTGTAGTCGCCGAAACAACTTACAGCCGAACAAATAAAAGAGGTGTTGCCGGAAGAGCATAAAGAGAGTAGTGAGGAGACTTACGATATTTACCTCCTGCCACCTGGCGAAGATCCAGAAGCCTGTCAGTCTTATCTAAGGATGCGAAATCGCGAAGGCAAATATAATCTCATGTTCGAGGTAACCTTTTAAAAACTAAACATCTCATTACCAATAATTATTTTAATTTAATTTTTTTTTGGTATTTTTGAAGGAATGGGTAACGGATAGTCCGTTTATAATATCCCCGAGAATTACATTCGAAGTGAGCGTGAGACTTTTAGGAGGATTAATGGCTTTGGGCTACACAATCGCGAGTATTTTGAAAAGAAGTAGCCATATTTTCTCTGATGGAAAAGTTATCGTTAAAATCGATTGGCTCGAACAACTTAATCGCCACTACATCCAAGTAAATAATTAAAATACACGAAATTTTATAGTCTTGTCAAATTACTATTTTTTTATTTTATTTTTGAGGTGCAAGGTAAAGATAGATTATATGTGAAATTCATAGCGGAGCAATTAGGATTGGAGGGATCTTATATTCCTCGTACGTATATCGAGCAAATCCAACTAGAAAAACTCGTTAATGATGTCATGGTAACGAAACCTCATAATATTATTAAAATTAACTACTCGATTAATTAACGATATTGATGAATATTATGATGATGATGTATAGGCTTTGCCTGATGATTTGAGAACGAAATTAAGTATCGAGGACGATATAATTCAGAGTCCAAGAGAAGCCCTTTCACGCGCCTCTGCCGGTCGAGTCGCCATGCGAAATAAAAATCTCAAAAGGTTTAAAAAATTAAGACTACTAATTTGAATCCTTTTTTTTTTAATCCAACTATAATTGTATAAAATAATTAAAAAAATAACATAATTAAAAGAATTAAATCCGTGTATTTTTTTAGTGGGTTGTCTCATTCGTATGCGCAAGGTGATAAAGAGATCGTGCAATTAAGCAATCTCACTGATAGCAATAGAAGATTTGTTTCTCCTTCAATCAATCAAGTAATATATATTTTTTCATTATTATTGTTATTAATCAGTAATTAAAAGTTATTAATTAACTTTTTTGTATTTGAAATTTTAGGGTGCAATTACGCAGTTGTCAGAGCAGATATCGACACTGAATGAGCGAATGGACGAATTCACGTCGAGAATCGAAGAATTGAATTCGAAAATGACAACTTTGAAAAAATCATCGACGAGTCACCAAAATTTGTCTCTTCAACCCGAAGCTTGTAACGGGTCAGGTCCCACAAATCAGTTCGTATCCAATTTGGGAAGCGGGACCTTAATTCCATCGTCTTCTTCTAATCAACTTATCAAAGAGTCTCCTTTGCTCGACGAGGTAACTTGTACATTTTGGTTTATCACTCGTATTAACTTTGTTTATTACCATCTTTGTGTATTTATTTAGGTGATGCAAATATCGAGAGGGCAAAGACAAATGATGCACCAGCTTGATAGTCTTGCTAATTTGGTGCACCAGAATATGAACCGGGTCCATTTAGAGAAAAACGGGTCGAGAGGTAGAATTTTCGATGTGGAGACGATTTCAAACCGACTCGTTCTGGTTCTGGCAGTTGGGGCAGTTAGCTTTTTTGTCTTCAAGGGCATGCGTCAGAGCTGAAGGACGCAACTAACTTCTTACTAGGTTTCATTTCATTATATGATATTTTCTCGAGTACTTTTTTTTTATGATGAAAATAGGGATCTGAATCAAAATTAAAGTTTTAAAAGTTGAAAAAATAAGTTGATAGGAAACTCAATAAAAAATAAATAAATGGGGTAAATGATAATTGTTCTTATATCTTTTTGTTGTTCAACATGAAGATGTATTGTATTGAACAAAAAATTTGTCCGAAAATTTTGTTATAATATTTTGATCTCTAGACCGATATTGTTATGAAAATTTAGAGTTTGTAGGTTGTAAATAATGTAATTTTCACTCTAATTGGTTAGGTACAAATACGCAGATATATAGTACAAATACACACATATATGTACAATGACCCTATTATTTTCGAAACTAGAAGATCCACTTTCACTTGATTATACACTGGGTTACATCTTTATTATGTATTTTATTGTAACAAAATATATTGCTCTTAAATTTTTGTGATAAACAATACTAAAATTATCTCAAATAAAAGTTCTCATACTTAACGCTACCAAATATAATCAAAACAATATTATTAAATATATATAAATCATAATCGTAAAATATATTATAATTTAAATAATTTATAAATGAATATATGGCTTTAAGTAGAGGCTTAAAGATAAATTGAAAATGAAGGGTTTGGGTTAATTGTATTATATAAAAGAACTTTCCAAGTAGACTTCTAAGATTTCGTAACTATTATTTATGTATACAGTTAGTTATTAATTTAATATCTATGCACTAGAATAATAAATTATATAAAACAAATCAATGATTAATCAAAGATCTAAATTTTACAACATCGTAATCTTACGGTTGAAATGATTATGTTAATATTACACAATGAAATCGTTCAAAGATATATGAAGAAATGAATGGTTGGGGTTAATTGCAAGATTCGTTTCGTTTGTACAATCATATAAACAATAATCATCTTGCCATTTTATAATAATCACAAAGAACTCCTCGCACCATCAAAAAACCGATCTTATGCCACCCTTCTCCTCTTCGTGGCCTATTATTTTTTATTTATTTATCATCAACGGATGAATCGACATCTATATACATCAAGGTCGGATTACATGAGAAAGGGGGAGCGGCTTTCTTGGGGTCCCGCTGCTATTCGAGAGGCGATGAGTCTGTTGCTCGAATTCTCCACTCGACTCCATCGAGTTAGCCACTTGTCGATATCTTTGCATTTCGTTCGGTGGATATTGGTTACAATCGAATGCCATGCCTTGTCCTACATTCGACCCATTCGCCAAGTCCATCGCATTTCCATCACTAACCAAAGCTCTTTTGACCTAATTAAAAACAAAAATTCATTAATTATTATATAAATTAGAGATTAACTATTGATATTTTATTCTACCTGAATCATGCGGGGCCGTTTAATAGCATTGTGACGAACACATGCTGCGGCTGCTTCTATCATGCGAAACATCTCCTCGTAATCGTAATTTTTTCCAAGTCTCGGGTCTACCAGTCCTTGTATTTCTCCCGTCTCAAGTGCGTGTACCAATAACGGTCTTGCCTGTAATTTACCCATTAAATATTAGAAAATATCAAAGATTTCCAACTGTAAGGGCAAATTTGATATAGGTGTAGGTGTACCCAGTCGACTAAGCTTTCGTGTCCGGGAGGTTGAGAAGTATCGACGGGTTTCCTTCCGGTAATTAGTTCTAGAAGTACAACTCCGAACGAGAACACGTCTGATCTATCTGTTAGTTTTCCACTGGATGCGTATTCTGGTGCGATGTACCTGAAAATGTAAAAAAGTAAAATTTGAGTGAAAATCAAGGACGAAAGTGCGTATTTTCTAACACGTCTCCTTGAAAAATAAACTGGAAAACTAACCCGAATGTTCCCATGATATGAGACGATGCATGACTCAAACTCTCAATTGTGAGCTTCGTGAGCCCGAAATCGGCAACCTGTTATGTTCGATTATATATCATAATAAATATAATTAAGAAAATGAATATCTTTTTACCTAAAAAAGGATATATTTTCATACCTGTGGTTCAAAAGCATAGTCGAGAAGAATATTAGCAGACTTTATATCTCTGTGGATTATCCGAGGCTGGCCTGAAAACACATACATAAACAAATAATCAATTACTTCACCGTATTGCAACGGTGAAAATATGAGAAAGATATATGTAGATATACTTACACTCTTCGTGTAGATACGCCAATCCCCGCACCGTTCCGACTGCAATTTTTACTCTTCTTTCCCAATCTATAGCAGGCACTCCTTTACCTTAATTATCAAAAATAGTCCCCAAAAATCCATAAATTTCCATACTAGTTTCATTTTCATGCATAATTTTAGGTATTTTTTTTATATTTACCATGCAAGTGGAAGTCAAGCGTACAATTCGGGAGGAACTCATAAACAAGGGCTCTATGGTTATCCACCACACAATATCCAACAAGCGACACCAAATGCCTATGATGAATCCTGCCAATGGTCTCCACCTCGGCCCTAAATTCTATCTCTCCTTGCCTGTTCCCAACCTTCAGCAGTTTAACGGCCACGCTCCTCCCATCTGGCATCCACCCTTTGTATACGCATCCAAATCCACCTTCCCCGATTAAATTATCTTGCGAGAAATTGCCCGTCATGTCTACAATTTCCTCATAAGTAAAACTTAATGAGAAATTTGCTCTCGCACTGTTATTCTCGCAAGTAGGGGTTGTGGGGTGATACGGCCTGACATATAAATACTTGATTATATGTTGTTTATATGGGCATATCATATATATGGATTGTTTTCATATTTCATAATCTCGATACATCGAATTCAAAAACACTTTTTTACATTGCAACGTACCCGGCATGAGAGCTACCACTAGGATGTGATGGAGTCAGGGAACGAGTTCGAGACGAAGTGGAAATTCTTGGTTGTCCGAAAAACGGGTCCGTAGTCAGGACGGTAGGGTTATTGTAACCTTGTCGGTACGACAATACCGTAGCTGCAACATAGACATAAAAAACATGCATGAAATACTGTTTACGTGAATTAATCAAATTATTTGTTGGTAAAATAAACAAATAAAAAAATACTCGTTATCTTTCTCACCTGGTTTGGGAGATGGGTTCGCGTGGGTAACCAAAAGTTGATCCGTCTTCGATCTTCTCCACTTTACGATCACAACGAAAAAGAGTATTATAAGGATGACAATACCTCCGCCAACCAATGCACGCGTATCGGAAGAACGGCTCATCGACCTTTCGCCAGTTGACGGCGGTGTCATATCTCTGTAACTGTCAGCATACTCGGAAGGCACTATAATCGAAGGTCCGGGTGGCGCCTCTGACACTGGGGAAGAAATATAGGTGGGGGGAGTCGGAGTCGGAGTTTTGTTTTCTGATAAAGATGGAACTACTACAGTTGGATCGTCGTAATCTGGTCCGGGGAGGACAGCTGCTAATGGTTCGAATGTGTCAGATGTAGTTGAGTTTGAATTTGACTTGTTTAGGGGTGGGAGAGGGTTGGAATTGGAGTTTGAGTGCGAGCTCGAATTGGATTTTGAGTGCGAGCTCGAACTGGATTTTGAGTTGATTTGGGAAGGAGCAGGACGAGGTTCGGAACTGGAGCTTGAGTTTGAGCTTGAATTGGAGTTTGAGTTGATTCGTGGAGGAGTAAGAAGAGGTTTGGAGTTGGAGGGATTTGAGGGTGGAATTGAAGCTCGGCGTGTGGGGGGACGGGGAGAGGGAACGGGCTTTTGTTTGGGTTGTTGAGGTGGTGCCGAAGTTCTTGAATTTGCATTTGCATTTGAGTTTGAGTTTGAATCTAGATTATTATGAGCACTTGGAGAGGGTTCTCGGGTTTCTCGAGCACTCGGTGGTGGCAATGGGGTGTTCTTTGAGCCTGAAATTTTTTTATTTCCTGAATTTGGAGCTGAAGGTGGAGTTGAACTTGACATTTCGGACTCAAATTTCACAGGTTCGCAATATCCAAGTAAAAAAAGAAATTTATCGATACTTAAACCCCGATGAATAAATCTTGAGAAGAATAATTCTCTCTCTGTTGAGTTTTATACAGAGCTCTTGTATGCCTCTTTTAAGTGATTTATCAGCTTCGAGTTCTGCACAAAATATAAAAACCCCGATGAACAAATCAGGATTTTGGAATATCCCAAGCAAAATATATTGAAACTTTCAGTAAAAAAAAGGGAAAGTTCGAAAAGTAAGTATTGGATAGAAGTTTATTCGAAAAGAAGTATTAAAAAGAAACAAAAAAGCGAGAACCTGAATTTTACTTCTCCATAAAAATGGAGCCGTGATTCGTGCCGTCGAAAACACCAAAAAAACTTTTATTAAAAATTAAATTGAGAAAATTTAAAGAGCACAAAACCCTTGCAAATCCACTCAAATTATATCTAAATATAGAAACTTTAGCAGAACTTGTTTTCAATATCCTCTCATCCATGTTCTATAAACTACTCTTTAATGGCTTTAGTTAGGAGAATTTGTATTAAGAACCTCTAAACTATAGAAGAAACAAATTAAAGATATTAAATTTATTTGATTAATGTCTCAATTTAATTATAGTTGTAGTGATGGAAAAAAACCCGCTTATTCTCGTCCCAATTCTAGTTAAATTTGGGAATTTCGCAAAAAAAAAAAAACTCATTGAGTTACGCTTAAATTTCCAAATTAAAACCATACATTATATTATAAAGTGAAGTAGGAAAAAACATTTTTTTTATTATACCAATATCATGCAATCGTAGTTAAATAATGTTTTAAGGTACAATCATTTCGTGAATGTTCTTTTTTTTAACGGAGTTAATGATTATCAAAAAAAATTATTAAAAAAATGCAAATACTCTTTCTTAATAATGGTACATATCCGTAATTTCAATAATAATAATAATTTGAGATAATTTATAAACCACGATAAATATTTAATCATGCATTGATTAATCCAAAAATTTCAACATGAGTTCATTTGATGGTTGCATTTTGATATCGAAGGCAGTCTAACAAAACTGAAAACAAACAATATCAAAAATAACTTATTTGTATTCGAAAGAACAAATATAACTCTCGTGATAGTATAATTAGTATTTCCCTTACAATATAGTTTAGACATTAATTTAAAAAATATGTGATAGAAACGTAGATTTCAGAGATTTTAATAAAAATATAAATGACCGTTCTAGACGAAAAAATATTAAATCTAAAAAAACATTATCCAGTGGATCTTTTTCTCAAATAAATAAGCTTAGTTTTTTAGGAAAAAAAAACAAATTTTAGGAAATAAACTCAGGAAAATTAAGGAAATATACAAAAAGAAGGCAAGTTATGTATAGATATAGTATTTCAAGGCCCAATATACCATTTTGGCAAGCCTTCTTTCTCAAAGCCCAAACATCCTTCAATCCTAAAAAAGGAAAGGACAGGTATAGACAGAGAGAGAGACAGAGGAGAGAGAGGGGGAGAGTTCAGCAATAAAGTCGACCTGTGTTGCCTCGTCGTCATAGTGCTAATTACAAGCGAAGAATAGGGTTTTCTTAATCGTCGAAGAACAAGAAGAAGAAGAATATGGCGGCCATGGATACGGATGTGAACATGATTCCTGTCGGAGAAGGCTCTTCGTCTGCGGCGTCGTCTTCTGCCAAGAAGGCCAAGCGATTTGAGATCAAGAAGTGGAACGCCGTTGCTCTTTGGGCATGGGGTAATTTTCTTTTTCGATTTTTACGAGTTATTTAGGAATTTGTTCGTTTGATTTTCCAGATCTTGTGAGTTGAACGAAATATCTTGAAACGTTAGGGTTATGAATTTTATGGTTGTGATTAACACGAAAATATGGGTAATTGGTCTGTAAATTAGGAACTATTTATTGTGAAAAAGCTAGATCTTTTCAGGGATTAGGTTTTGGGTTGCAAAGTTTGATTTTTTTTTTCTGATTTAATTCCTTGTTCTTAATGTCTCCTTATATATTCCTGATTTGATGATTGTAGATATTGTGGTGGACAATTGCGCCATTTGCAGAAACCACATCATGGATCTCTGTAAGAACTTTTTCTTTTCTATTTTTTAATATTATAAATTATGTTTCTTCTTTAATTATTGGCTTATTTTGTGTATATTTTTTTTGTTTAATAGGCATTGAGTGTCAGGCAAATCAAGCAAGCGCTACAAGCGAGGAATGCACTGTTGCATGGGGTATTTATTCTCTCTTGATTTTACTATTTTACCCCTAATTAAATTATCTTATTAGTTATTATCGATTTTATATGCTTCTAATAATAATATATTCGTAACAGGTGTTTGTAATCATGCATTCCATTTCCATTGCATTAGCAGGTGGCTCAAGACTCGTCAAGTTTGCCCACTTGGTACTAATCTTAACTTTATTATCTCTTAATATTAATATATTTACAATTCTAATATTTGTTTTATTTGTTATTTTTTTTTAATTTACAGATAACAGTGAATGGGAGTTTCAAAAGTATGGGCATTAAATTGATCTGTGATTGGTTCTCTTTGAATGCTACTTTATTGTATGCATTTATTAATCTACTATGTTTCGATAACTTGATAAAAAAAGGAGACTGCTATATTCTATCTCGAATTTCTCTATTTTGTTATTTTGAATTTTGAATATGGCTTGTTACTTTTTATGTCAAGTTGTTTAATTAGAAATATTTGTATCGATTGATTTGAATTTCTTATATTCTAAGGTTTTTTTGTAAAGATCTAAAATCTTTATTGTTTTTCTATTTGCAATTCTATCAATTTCTCTGAGTGCAAAATTAAATTGATATTTGGTTGTTTCTATTTGATTTCTACCGAAATAAATTAAAGGTTGAGAAACTAATTAGGAAACTGAATTATGTTTAATTGAAACAAAACAATGTTGAGATAAATATATATTTTGCTCATGAATCAATGCCAAACAAAATAATACTATACATAATTTTTTAATAAAAGCACAAATTACTAAGTTAACTACAAATAATAATACAACAATAACACAAACAAGAGTTATGAACACAAACAAACTCAAAACATTTTGGGCTAAAACTGAACACTCAAAATCGCAAGAAATTTTACAGGACTCTATTCACTAAAATGCTGTTATGTATATTCTGCAATATTTCATTTCACCCTTTTCTTTCTTTAGTCAATGCATTTATTTGCTTCTCCATCTATAATAACAAATATAATTTTATTAACGTAAAAATAAAAAACGTGAAATCATAATTAATAACACTGACCTGTGTATTTTTTATCTTAATTATTTGAAGCTCTTCGGTGAGTGCCATAACACTGCAATAAAATTAAATTTCAGATTATAAATATTCAACTATACGTGCATAAAAAATAAAATTAATGAATATAAGTAAATTTTCTCATAATATACCTTTGTTGGAGCTGAGCGAGATGAAGGTGCATTTCCTTCTCCTTAATCGGCGTTACAGAAGACTGAGCAAAAAATAAACAAATTAATTCCAATTAATCAAATATCTAGATCTTTTATAAATTACACAAATATACCCCTGATGATTCAAAAGATGCTCCCTCAATTATATCCTTTTGAACACCTGTTATCAAATCCAAATATAAATTATGCAAATATACCCTTAAGATAAACTACAAATTATATTCAACTTATACTTTACGTACCAGAGGTTTGTTCAACAGATGTTATGATTTTCATTAGCTCTTCCTGCAAAAAAAAGAAAGAATATAAATCCCAAAAATGTGAAAATATTAACAGATGGTTTAATTAATTGCAAAAAATTGCAATTAATGAAAAGAATACCTTTTGCATTGCGTTTTGTTGCAATAGATAATGCAAGGAGGGAAGAACCTTGGACGCGTCCACAATTGTTCGTGACGGGGACGATCTGCTCGTGTTGCATGCCTTCAAATTTACCGATGATGGTATCTATCAAAAAATAGATAAATAAATTCAAAAAGAAAAATATTCAGAAAAGCAAGGTTATTTTTGAAAAATTAGTTACCTTTGGAATTACTTCGGCTTGTGTGACCTTAAATCGTCCCTTTTGTTCTATAACCGCCCGTTCTGCTTTTTGCTCCCCTGCCAAAATTCAAAATAAAAATTAAATACGATCAAAATAGAAGTTAGGGAGAGAGAGAGGAGAGGAGAGAGAGAGAGAGAGAGAGAGAGAGACCGGAGGGAAGCTTGGAAGGGTCTTTCATTGGGCGAGAGAGAGGGCTACTAAAGTTCTTATCTTGTGATTGTTTTTGGAGAATCATTTCCCTGTGCAAAGTTCGCGAAACAAAAACTAAATTACGAAATTAAAATGAAGAAGCAAAAGGGAGATGAATTTGGTTACAGTAAATAAATAGAGAAAGAGAATCTTTTTATTATTGCAAATATTAATACAATTAAATTCTAACAGAACGATTCGTCGAACAATCACTTCCATACCAAATAAAAATCTCAACTCATACAAATCCCAAAATTAATAACTTTTCCAGAGAATATTCAGTTAAAAATTATAGAAAAAATTACGTACCGCTCGAGAACACGGTCCGGTACGAGGGCCCCGGTAGATAACTTATGAGAGCGACTCATATTCATCATATTAGACGGTACGGAGGAACTTCTCTCCATATTCTCACCGGTGGTAACCGTACCGGCTTTCGCATTTAATTTATCGGTTTGCTTCAGAGGAGAGAGAGTTTCAGGAGTGAATTGCCTCGACGGAGATGTGGATCCAGGCGTCAATATACCTTTTGGACTTAGAATACTCGATTCGTCCTCACACACGTCAAAACACGACCTAAATATTTCAAAATATATACATATATAATTATTACAAGTTAGAGTCGAGGGGCATACTTGTAATTTTAAAAAATATATATACTTTAAGGCTTGAAGAGGGCGGCCTTGAAAAGCGGTGGCGAATTGACCGTCCCAATCTTGTATATCATGTAACCCATCCTAAGATAAAATTAGTTATATACATGTTAAATATGTAAAACAATATGAACTTTTTTAATGCACGATTTAATGAATTAAATAAAATAAATAATAAAAGTACTTCGCCAGAAGTGGAGGAGCCGGCATTATTAGTACTCTCAGAATAGCTGCTTTGTGGTCTGGTCATAAAATCGTTCTTTCTTGTTTTATTCGTGCTGTTCTCGTATGGGCTTTCAGAGCTGAATCCATCCTCAGGACTATCCAACTACACAATAAAAAAAGAAAATAAATGATGAAAATTTAAATATATTAAATATACCCCTCCAAAATGTGAAATATCATGAATAAGGTAATGCATTAAGGTATGCATGATATATCCTGATTGAGAATTTGAAGGGGTGCACATGAAATTGCACCAATAATTAATTAAATAGGAAGTAGAGTTAGTGAATTTACAAGTGCGGCTTTAGCTTTCAAATCTTCGATATTGAAGTTCCAACCACTGATTCCCTTCATATACTCTTGCTGCAAATCAAATAAATATATCAAACACAATTTTAATTACGAAAATACAAAATACAAATATTTTCATAAACTATTATCGAAATTAAATGAAAAACCTGAGATAAATGCTCCTTGTCACCGTGCACCTTGCTATTTACCATGTTTGCCTCCTTCGCCTATCATCCAAATCCAATATAAAATAACCCTTATACCAATAAAACTTAAGAGAGAGAGAGAAATACCTTGAGTTCATTAAAGCGGTCTTGAAGAGGAGGGAGGCCCTCTAAGAGAGATTTAGCAAGATAATCCGGAGCTCGAGCATGTTTAAAAAACGAGTGTTTCAATAATTTCTCCGCGCTAGGCCTCTTTTTCGGATCCTTCACTAAACATTCCGCCACCAACTCTTTAAACGACTAAACACACACCACAAAAAAAACAATAAATTAATAATAAATGTTAATGTTTTTACAAAAGTGCGAACTAACCCGAGAGAATCGTCGGTCGCGTTCGTAATCCAAGCCAGGCGGCGCGTTCTGAAGAGTCATGAGCAAAACTTTCATGGGAGGATACTTCGAGAAGGGAGCGTGGCCGTGTGCGAGTTCCAACGCGGTGATGCCGAAAGACCAAATGTCGGCCTTGAAATCGTAACCGTGCAGTTGTTGCATCACTTCGGGAGCCATCCAACACGGAGTCCCAACGAACGTGTTTCGTGATCTTTGCCTGTCTCCCGTGTCGAACATGCATGCCGATACCCCGAAATCGCCCAGTTTTACCGTGCCGTTAGTGTCTATTAATATATTCCCCGCCTAGAATATAATAATAATTTTATATCAATAATGATAAATATAATATGGTAGGATAGAGTTCTTCCAACTTTGTTGATTTTCAACTTTTTATTCATTGTATTTGCATCGGGGTTCGTGTTTTGTAATAAATTAACTGGTTTCGTATAATATTTAAATTATTACAAAACACGAATCTCGATGCAAATCCAACGGATAAAAAGTTGAAAGCACCAAACCGTCTATTCTTCCGAAAGCACCCTAGCCCAACTCTAATATTTCTCGTTTTATAGGGGGCATAATTGACACTTTGACATTTTCTATATGAAATTGGTCAAATTATGACATATAAAAAGATACAAATGAGACAATTGGGCTCGTACCTTGACATCTCGGTGAATGAGACCGTGATAATGGAGATAAACGAGGGCTTTGAGAACTTGAAGAAGAAGCGTGGCGATAACGGGCTCGTCGAATCCATCTTGAAAAGTGGGTTTACTTTTCATTAAGTGCAAGGCGGACCCGCCGGCCATAAAAGGCATCACCACCCATAAACTATGGTCCGAAGTGAAAGAACAATGTGCGCGTACCAAATTCGGATGGTCGATTAGTATCATCGTCTGTACCTCTCTCCTCATCGCATCCTAAATCATCATCACCAAAACAAATAAAACCCAAATCAAAATTCAAATTTTCATACCAAAGAAATTGATCGATCTAAATGAGAGAAAGAGAGAGAGAGGAGCTAACGAAGTCGAGGTTGCATGTGTCTAGGTTGAAGACTTTAATTGCGACTATCTCGTTGAGGGGAATGCAAAGAGCTCGGTACACAGTAGCACTGACGCCTTCTCCGATTTCTTCGTAGAGATTGTAATTTTTGGGGTCTGTAGGAAACCTACTCTTTTCATGCTCGTGATTCTGCATTTTTTATATCGTTCTTTTTTCACTAATAATCTCTTAATTTGCATCATTAGCAGGTCTCTATATCGGGTGGGAGCTTATGCAATGCATTAAGCATGCTGGTATAGTAAAATATATACACAATCTTCTAGTTGAGACTGTGATTTGATTGAGCCGATGGATTCTAGAGGACCCAGTTTCTTATGCTAGGAAATTAACTGGAAATTGGAAAAATAAATAAAGTTAGTAAGAAGCAAAATTTGTTCTTCAAATGAAAAGAGAGAACAATTTGCCTCAAAAGCAAGAAATTCCGAAGGTTTTAAGCATTAGGCTTGCTTTGGAGATAAAATGACACTCTCGTGAATAAACGAATTTAATCACAAAAGCTCGCAAACAAAGGAAAATAAAAGATAAAGAGTTCTACTGATTGCCCCCAAAAAAAGCTAAAAAAAAAACAATAAATCTCGCTCGAGCTCCCATTTCGGCATGTTCATACTAATTGGTACCGTTACCGAGCTAACACACAACAACCACCTTCAAATTACAATCGATTATTCTTCCAAATCCCTATTTTCACTCAAAATATAAAAAATTACTCATCAGAACCTCGACCCACATCCAAACCAACCAAAACTCAACATAATACTTCCAGATTTCACTGAAATCGATAAAAAGAACCAGAAAAAAACCAACAAAAGAAAAATTAAAATTGGAACAGGAACAGGAACCTGATCGATCTCAATTGATAGGGAGAACTCGCCGGGATTTGTTTGGTTCGCTTTGGAGAGAGACAGAGAGTTCTATCAGAATTTCGTTTTTTTAATACATGTTTTTTAGTTTTGTTTTTGTTTTTCTGTCTTTTTTATGTTTTTCCTTCAGACTGTTCGAGTTTCACCCGTTAACCCGCTTTGAACGGGTCGGACCGAGTCAAATACATACCCGACCCGATAAGTGTTGGTTGCCTGACCGACCTCGCGTGATTTGATTTGATTAACAACATACATCTTGTTTCCAAACCCTCAAAACTTTCTAAAATTACATTATCATTCAAAATAACAGTATTATCACTAAAGTTAATTTTGAATTATCTGAAATCATCGTTCATATTTTTATAAAAATAGTCAAAATACCCCTCTTGAATTATTAGATATACTAGGATAATGCGTTACGCGGCCAGTATATTAATTATATTTTGTGTGGTAATACAAAGTTCATATTTGTCCCAAGGTGACGTTTTAGCTCTTCATTCCGTTCTTGGTTTACATGCTTTGTTAACCGGACCGACATGTATAAAAAATGTGCGATAATAATAATAATAATAATATCTCTAATAAATTATTTGATTTAATTTATATTTGATTATGTATATATTTTACGATTATTTTACATTTATGATACTCAATTTTTTTTTTTATCAAATAATAATACTTATATTAGTGTTGGTGTATAATAATATCTGAAATATAACACAAATTTACAAAAAAAACATAATGATTATATCATTGCCGTTCCCAATATTCATGCGATATAAATATAAAGATAATGAATCACACGACATGTACAGTAACTAATAACACATTATTAATTATATAATATTAGTAAAATTTTGTTGAGTCAAAATGAAATAAAATTTTAAATAATATCAAACTTCATAGTAGAAGTAATTTAATAAGTACTATTAAAATTTAATGTAACATAAATATAAATATAAATTATTTAATATCATATGATTAATATAAGAAAGATATAATGTACAAATTATTGTATATACTATATATTAAGAAGGGATATTTAATATTACCTCAAAAAAGAGGATTATTTAATATCACCCATAAAATTTATAAAAATATAGGCGATTGTTCTAAGCAAAAAAAAAAAGATTAGTTTTAAAAATACATCACCAATTAAAAAACGGGCATAACACCATTCTATTCACCCCGCAATATTCTTACTTTTGAAGGGTTGAATTACAAAAAGTTTTCAAATGCTTGAATGTGATGAGAAGGGGTCTGATCTGGATTGCCTAAGAAAGTTGGTAACCGGTTATGGTTCAGAGGATAATGACTTTTCTTTTTCTAATTAAGACTAAGCATAATTATGACTTTATATAGAATATGATGTAATAATAAAATATTATAATTCTAATTATTAAATTGTATTCATATTGTACTTTATAAATGAATTATTAAAATATTTCAGTGTCAACTTAGGAAGCTCCTCAGAAATTGGGACATTTATTTACTGCCCCACAAAATTATTCCATTCCAACTTAAGAAAATTCTTATTTTCAATTTTAAACAATTTGAAAAGTAAATGACATGAATTTGAGTTCCATTTCGTGCCAAATTTAAATTCAAGAAATGAGAATGAAATCCAAAAAAGGTAACCAAAGGAGGTGCAATTCTCTTTTGCTTCTCTTTTTCAAAAAAGGGGCATTTTACTCCCACAAGTTTGGGCTAATCTAATCTATCATGGGCCGTTCGAATCCTCAATTATATGTATCTTGTGTAGCAAATCAAAATTAAGTTAGTTTGTAACTCGTTACGCGGAAATTACAACACGCACAACAAAAGATCTTCATAGAGACATATTTAAGTCATTTTATGAAGAATTGAGAATCTCTTTTCATGGAGGAATATTTCTTTTATTTATTGTCTTCCAGTACATAAATATATTTTCATAAAAGAAAATAGAGTATAGATCATTTATGCCAATATGGATCCGATTATCCCATAACCCGATAAGATGATAAATTTCAAATTTCAAATTTAATTAACTTAAAAATATCAAAAATTGAATATAAATTACAACAATTCCCTTACAAAATAACTTGTTTCTGCAAAGATAAAATAATAAAATAAAATAACACAAATAAATATCATAAGAAAACAAAATTGTGAGTACCACATAATAATTCCCTAATTTATGAAAAATATCTTCCAATCAAAAGTATCTCTCAAGTGGACTTCTTTCTCTTTTTATTCTTCCTATCGTCGCTCTTCTTCTTATCCTTGTTGCTATTTTTCTCTTTGCCCCTCGAGTTTTTACTTTTTTCATTCTCACCCTCCTCAACATCCTTCATTAAATGCTCGTAATCCTCTAGACTCGCAAACGGGGTCCCTCCTACTCCTCCTCCTTGCTTCCTTTTCTTTCCTCCACTCTTTACCTTTTTCTTCTTGTTCGACACGCCATCACCATCTTCATCATCCTTAAACCAATCACCACCTTCCACATCATCATCATCACCATCCACATCATCATCATCATCACTAGCCACGTCATCATCGTTAACACGAGCATAATGATTATCTCCAGTCTCCAAATCGCTTCCATTTCCGAGCAATTCATCATCATCCTCAATCCTAAATAAATACACAAATCAATCACAATTTCAAAAATAAAATATTTTTTAAATGGTAAACAAAGTACGTACTTGTCGAGGTCATCGTAATCATATTCTTCTTGGTCTGACAAGATGGCCCCGCCGCCAAGAACTGCATCGATCTCGGTCTCTTCCATGTCCTCTTCCTCGTCACTATCTGCCTGTAAAGCAGTATCATCACCGTCCAATAGCAAGTCGCCACCTGTCTCCTCGTCGTCTTCTTCCTCCATCGGATCTTTCATCTTCTTCTTCTTCTTGGAATTCTTCGAACCCGTTTTGTTCATGTAATATTGATGAAAGAACAAATCTTCTGGAGGCACTTCATCCTCGGCTAATTGCAGTATTTCCTCTCCGATCAATCTTTTATTCGTATCAATCTGCAAAAAGAAGTAAATATTCAGTAATACAGGGTGTTTTTTGAAAAAATTGCGAAGTCAAGCAAGAAAAAAGGGAACCTTGGTGTTGGGAGCGATGTGGGACCCGCCATGCCATTTACCCTCTTGAATGTGGTTGGTCTTGGGTTTCTTCTCCATGAACTTATCCAAGAAAGCGGGTAAAGATAAATCGTTTAATGGGTTTCCATTGTATATAATGGGCGAACCCGTTAACAAAGTCCGTGCCATCGTGGCCACTGATGGGTGCACGTGTGTCGCGAGAACAGAAAGTTCCCACCATGATGCTTTATCTGCATTACTGTTTCAAAAAAAGGGTATATATATTAGAAGATGAAATTACATATTTACCCCTGGAAATTTAAATATTTGTACCAGTAGGAAGGTTCTCTGTGACGCGGATCATAGCCAGCTGGAAGTGTGGGGCCCGCAGTTGAGTTATTATTTTCTTTTTCTTCGTTATGTTTTTCGGCGTTTATTATTTGTGAAGTGGATTTTTTGTCTGATTCGTCTTCGTCAGAAGCTTCTAGAATGTCCTCGAAATGCTCGGTTTCGTCGTCGATGGATTCGTTTTGAAGCATCATTTCCCTGTAAAAATAAATACTCACATTAGTACAGGAACTAATTTGAAAATGAGGGAAATTATATTTATGAGGGACGAAAATGAAAAAAGTACCAAAGTGGAGGCTTTGCAGTGAGGACTTGAGAGAGTAAGAAGAGGCATCCACAAGCATACTGAGGTGGCCTCTGAAGCGCCACCTGTTAAAAAATGGAATATTAAACGAGGGAGCAAGAGAGAGCGAGTAATATTGAAAATATGAGGGGGCAAAATGGAAAAGTACCTGAAGGAGACGCTTGGAGAAGGACGCGACTCGTTTCAAGTTGAGATCGTTCTTCATTGCTTTTGTAAGCAATCCAATAAACAACTCAGGCTAGGAAAACCAATCACAAATCTCCAATTAAAAAACAAGAAAATAAAATAAAAAATGATGAGAGAGAAAGAGGTAGAGAGAGAGAACCTTGGAAGAAACAACTGCAGAAGGACTGAGAAGCTTAGTGTACAAAGCACGATAAAATCTATCGCTAGCAATTTGATTTTTCGAAGATATTTGATACAGAAGCATTAGTGCTTGAACTCCAACATTGAAATTCTCAGAATGCACCTTTAATAACACAAAAAATTATAATAAATAGGAAAATAAATTTAGACAAAGTAAATGAAAAGATTGAATTAAACGAACCAATTTGAAAAGGACTGGAGTTTGAACTTCGATTATATCATCGGCTTCTTCGCTCGAAACAAATGGAAATGCTCTATTTACTCCCTGAAAATTGTAATAAATTGTGAAACTAAAAAACAAATAGATAAAAAAATGTGTACAGAGAACACACAGTAAGGAGTGCAGATAAGAGACGTGAATCCATCTCGACGTTCGACTCGTTATTTTCAGTTTGGTCCTTTATTTTTTCCTTTTTAAACTTTCGTTTCCCTTTATGAGCATTTCTCTTGTCAGGTTTTGCATCCTTTTGAGTTGTATTTTCGTGGGTCCCAGATAAAAGCACCTGAAAAGAAATTACAAAATAAAATATGAAATTAGAGATAATAATATAACGATTAGATAATAATATAAATCTTGCCTTAAATAATGCGAAATAAACATCAATGGCTCGCTTTGCTAATTTAGGCCCTTCCCCTCTTTTCGTATGATAAATTTGGTTCATAAATATTACCTACAAATAACATAATCATTTAATTATTAATAATAAAAATAATATAACTTAACATATTAACTTAACAAAAAAATAATATGAACATACAGCATAGTATTTGGCACGCATTCCAATATGTGGCCTGAAGAGAAACGAATCCACTTCATCGATCACTACAGCCTGAAAAAGATAAATATACACTTAATTAAAAAAGTCATTTTATTTTAATTAAAAAAATAGAAATATCATGAAAACATGAGAAATATCATTTATGCCGCTCATTTCCTTATCTTTTGTTTACACAATACTAAACGAGAAAGAAGGGTATGGATGATATTTCTTATGATTTGTATGGATATCCACGATATTTCATGTTTTGGAGGTGGTATATGAGATATTTTGATCTTAGAACAAATGATATCATACTATATTATTATAAAAAACTTTACCTTCATGTTAGGATGAGCTTCTAGAAGGAGGGATAAATGGTGCACTGCACCAGACGCAGCCTTACTTTCTGGATCTCCCAACTACATAAAAAATATATATACTTCTTATATTAGAATCAAATATTATATATACATAAATGTAATAAAAATTACTAAAAAGAAATTATTAAGAAAGAAAAGAAGCTAACTTTATTCACAATAGCGCCAAGCAATCTGCGTTCTTGTTCTGATTTACTCTTCAACAGCACAAACAATGTCTGAAAAAAACACAAATAAAATAACATATAATTATAAATTGAAACAGAAATAGCAAAATATTTAAGGGTATTGTTGCAAAAAGACCAACCTTCATGGCCTTGTCTTTGAGATTAGGAAGCATGTCTTTTAACGCTTCCTCTAATGCAATCACAAACTTCTCATACCTACACAAAAACAAATAACCAAAAAATGATAAGTTTTACATGAATACTCGAATTATTTAATTGAATTGAAAATTTGAAATTAGGTTAAAAGAATGGACCTTTGTTTGAGAGACTCTTCAAAATACCAAAAGAGCAAAAGCGAATAACCATCTTTTGTCTCCGGTAATACATCTAAAGGCCTCTGAAATAAACTTTTAAGTTTTCGATCTGGTAATAATCTACACAAACACAAAAAAAAATATTAAATTTATAATTAAATAAACTTTTAACTGCATAAATAACAATTAAAACATGTATAGTTATCAAACCTTGAAAGAAACAACTCCTTCAATGCATCAAATCCAGTGAAAGCATATCTCTTCCCCACCTTTGATGTCACCATTGCTACAAACAAAACATAATCAAATAAATTCACAGGGTATGAAGTTAGGGTTTAGGGTTTAGAGAGAGAGAGGGGACTCACATAATAATGCATCGAGAGATCTGAGATTAGCAATAGGATTATCTTCAATTAAACAAGCAAAAGCAGAGACTTTATCAGCAGTTGTACCGGATCGAGTGGTAGTTTCTAGAAGCCTCAAATCTCCACTCTTTTTCTTTCTAGCTACCTCTTCATATTCTCTCGTGTATTGTTTCATTAATCTCTCTCCTAGTTCCTTCTTTTTCTCTGCTAAATTTTGCATATCCGTAACTCTTGTAATTGCAGGTTTAGCGCCCTTGCCCAAAACTTTGGGTTCCAATTCATCTGCGTCTACGTACCAATTACCTAATAAGACGAGAAATTAAACAAAAATAAATAGTGAGAATAAGGTTTGGTATATTCGTATCAATGGAAAAAAAATGAGATTTTGTATATTAATTACCTGATAATACATTAGGTTTCATAAGAGGAAGCTCAGGAACCTTGTGACCACCAGTATTATTACTCTCGAATGGAGCAATCTCCAATGGCTTAGGCTTGGGCTTGCTCCTTATAGGAGCCTTCTTCTCAGTGGCTTTAGGGGAGTCCGTTTTCGGATTCGGTTTAGCTTTCGGAGTTGGTTTATCTTTCGGATCAGATTTTCTGGGGGGTTTGCGAAAATCTGTGTCATCAAAGCCGGAGGAGAGCGAAGGTTTGGAGCCGGCGAGGCCAAGGGAGGAGGCGAATGATGCCACCTCGGATTGGATAGCAACGAGGTCATCCGGTGAAGAGGAGGCTTTAGGGTTTTTCGATTTCGCCATTGTTGGGAGGAACAGGGAGGTGGAGAGAGACGAGAGGGTTTTAGGTTTTAGGGTTTGGCAATATGCTTGTCCAAATTGCCAATTCCGAGAACTGAAATCTTGGATTTTGAGAAAATGAGAATTGAAATCTCGACTTATGAGAAAAATCGAGCATTGAAGATTTCAAGCCCAATCAAACGAGGCCTTGGGCCATTGGTTCCTGAACTTCTTCTAGGAACAAGGCATAAATGCTTGTATACCCTTGAAAAAGAAAAAATATCATACAAATCCTTACAAAACAAAAGTAAACACAAGGGTGAAATTTAACACGCACCCTTTTAAAATCTGAAAATATAAATATACCCCTCTAAAACATTAAATATCACCTAAACCCCTAGAAATTATATAAGAAATATCACTGATATCCCTCCATTTAGGGGTGTCAACGGTTGGGATCCGGTTCGCATAGTGGTCGTACCAAATCCATATCCATATTATTTTTCGAATACAGATCCGGATAGAGATACGGTTCGGATAGTAAACGGATACGAATACGGCTCAGATATTGTCGGATACGGATACATATACGATTCTTTTTCGGATATTAAAACGGATAATATGTTATGATAACATAACTTATCTTTTAACTAGAAATATATATAATTTGTAGTATGAACGATATATATATATGATTATATTTAAATATGATTTTACGATTGTGATTTTAAATCACTCACAAACCATTAATTTCTATATGATATTTGAACTAATATCAAATAAAATACATAAAAACAATATATAATATACGGATTCGGATCCGGTTCCGAATACTCGAATCCGGTTCCAAGTATCCGAATCCTAAAAACAATCGGATCCAGAACACGAATTCGGTCCCGACACCAAAATCGAATATCGGATCCGGTTCCGGTTCCAAAAATGTGTAATCATATCTATATCCGGATCCATTCGGATCGGGATATTTTTTTGAATCCGGATATTTCTTCGGATACGGTTCGGATCGGTTCGGACAATACCCACACCATTGACACCCCTACCTCCATTGCGTTCTTCAAAAACGTGCCCCAAACTATATTTATAAATATAATAAATGAAGGATGGTTCCAGAATTTTTTAAAACAAATATAGGGAGTAGTATGCATAATATTTCATATGTTTCTAGGAGTATACTGTATACATGATATTTCCTATATTTTATAGGGATATCCACGAAATTTTGTATACACGATATTTTGAGAATTCGCAGCGGTACACCGTACACATGAAATTGTGCCAACCACATTAGATTAAAAATATATCATGATATATTAAAACAAACGAATAAACAGTCATAATCTCCAAAGAAAAAAATGTACAAGAAATCAACCATCACTTTTACAATTTCACCATATCCTTAAACGAAATCCAATCAAACACAAAAGTAAACATAAAAAATCAATCGAAACCAACAAAACGAATACACATTAACATTGTCCTCTTTTTTTGTATCTATCTTTTCATTCATGCCGCAATGGAATTTCTCTTAACATTAGGGTTTGTATCAAGGAGGTTTTGGAAAGACAATGCTTTACGGGTCCGAACTCGACCCGTTTCTTTCAAAAGGTTCGCTAAGCGTTTCTTTTCGTCGTCTACATCTGGATTGGCCGTGCCGAGCGTCTCCTCTCTCATACCAACCACGTGTTCTAATATCTCTATTGCTTCTTCAAGCCTGGTTTATGAGAGAGAAAATCATTATTTTAATTTAACAAATAACCGGTTCTTTAATTTGTAAGGGTACATGTGAAATTGCGCCTAATAGTAAAATAATAGATGAAATTACTTTCATAACCATGCAAGATCTAGACCAGAATAAAAAGTTGAAACAAAGCACCCTATTCTTAAAGTTTCTAAAGTTAAAGACTTTATTCTCATAAAAGAAAAATAAAAAAGCTACTATACTTATTACTTAGTAGCTGGAAAGGTGATAAATAATTAATAAAGATACTGGTACAATATTTTATTATTCAATTAGTAACAAGAAACTTCCAAGTACAATCCATAAAAGCAATCAATCAGAGAAAATAATTGTATCTTTATTAGGGTTAGCTCTTTATTAAACAGTATAATCATGTGCATGCAACTAAAGAGATTATCATAAAACAATCTAATTTTTTTCACCCATGTAAATTATATATTCCTTTTCTTACTTTTTACAATCACAACTTTTAGGAAACAATCATGGGCAGAAAGAAATTATTTTATTTTTTAAAAAGAAATTTGTATCGTACCTGCCCATGGCATCGTAGGTACCGGCGAGATTACTATAAACACCGAGAGTATCGGGGTGGTACGGTCCATACTCTCTCTCTAGAACCGTTCTCGCTTCTTCAAACAACTCGTTAGCCTCCTTAATCTCGTACCGTTGCACACAAGTCAACCCCATTTGGTTCAACGCGACCCCAAAAAAGGCCGATTTTTTCTCCCCACTCGCTCTCAATTTCGCAATCCCGCTCTTGAAAGAATTGTAGGACTCGTTATAATTCCCCAATATATAATACAAAACCCCCATTTGCGCCTCGATCCCCGCAATTGTACTTTGTTGGCCCGACGAATTATTGTACATTTTCAACGCTTTTTGAAGCAATTTCAACGCTTGTTCGTGCTCGTTCATCGATTCGTAAATACCCGCCACGTCCGTTAATCCGCTCGCGATGTCCTCGATCGAGGTCCCCGGTACGGGTTTTTGGTATATTTTCAACGCATTCTCGCAATAGGATTTGGATTCCCGGATTTTCCCGGTCTTGTTGTACAAATCGGCGAGCCGCACGAATACCGAGGCAACCGTAGGGTGGTTCTCTCCCTTGCTTGCTTTGAAAACATTGAGAGCCTTTTGGTACGCGAAGACCGCCTCGTCGTACCGGCCCATGGAGAGATAAATATCTCCGATGTTGCAATCTACGAGTGCCACCTCGATCTCTTGGCCTCCGTTGGAGACCATTGACATGTTAACATGTACCAAATGCTCCAAAGCACTCTCTCGATCGCCTTTAATGTCGCAAATTAGACCCATTAGCCTTCTATCAGCTATTTCCTCAGCTGAGGAAGGATCTCCCGTTTCTCGATGAATATCCAACGCCACTTGGCACATTTTCTCCGCATCGTCAAATTGTAGCGCTTGAACATGAGCTTCGGCTAGGTACCTACACGTCTCGCCGACTCGTGGGTCCGTACCGCCCAAAGCGTCCTTTTGGATCTCTAACCCTAATTTGTAACAATCGATTGCACTCTCGAGTTGGCCTAAAAGGCCGTGAGTGTCGCCTAATTGCATATACCCGGAGAATTTCGCGAGCGCGTGGTCTTGTCCTTGCTCGAGCACGGGTATCTCGAGAGATTTCTTAAGTACCGGTACGGCCTCGTTGTATTGGTTCAAAGTGCAATAAATTGCCGAAACCACGTGTAAACTCATAGCTAAATTCAAACTAGGCTTGCCATTTGCGCATTTCTCGAAGGATTTAACTGCCCTCAACGCGTATTTCAAGGCCCTTCGAGGATTATCGGCCACGATCAAATCTCTCGCGTGTTTCAAGAGAAACGGACCTAAATCAGGATTGTCCAAGCCGGTATCTTCGTCTTTATCTGGAGTTCCGTTGCTTAATCTTCGTCGGCCTGAGCCAGCTCGATTCGTAGATTTTCTCGATGCGGTGTCACCTTCATCGACCGATCCAACGCTCAATCTCGATCCCAAACCCTTCTTCATAACCTTTTTACTCGGTGAGTTCGAATGGGAGGGCGTGAGTGTAGTGGCAATATTGTAATTTTCCCCATCTTTGGTACTTTTCTCTTCTTCTTCTTCGATGACTCTGACGGCCTCCATTTCGCCTCCTACGAGGTGTCTGAGTTCAGAGTCGATGCGAGATTCGTCTCCGTCTGAGTTGAAGCTCGCTCTCGAAGGGGAATGCTCCGTACCGGAGCTCTCCATTTCACAGACGTTATTGTACAGTTGTTCTATGGAAGGTTCTGGAAGGGCGTTTGTTGATCCTTCGGGTGTGTTGAAGATCTCGCTTGGTGTGATTTTTGAGCTTGTGACTTCGATTTCGTTTTGTGCTACTTGAGGGGTATTTTCGTCCATTATTATACCTGGCATTTTTTTTAGGAAGGGGGGAGTGGATTTTGAGTTAATGTCGAGATTTTATTTGTGATGTATCCTGCGAGAAATTAAATGGGTTAGATTTAATCAAGTGGAAGTAAAGTAAACTTACATTATGCATTTTAACAATTAATAGAGAAAAGTTACAACATGTTAAACAAATAACTCTCCTTGGTGAGTCGAGTTACTGATGTTTTTAAAGTTTGCAAAGAAACAATTTTTCAATCAAACAACAAGCAACTGAAGAAGAATTTGTACGAAAAAGCCAACAATTTACCAAGAAAAATTGAAGAAGAAAATGGTTGTTGGATCTCTCCAAATTCACAGTGAAAGGCTGATTCAGCAAAAAGACTGAATTTCGAGCTCAATTTTGCAACAGTAGTATTATCAAAGAAAAGCTATTGCGTATATGAAAGAGAGCAAAAAAGTTAAGAGGGAAATCACACGGTTCTGAAGAAAACAAACAGATCTCTCCAAGTTTCTCGACTAACGCTTTTAATAGAAAGCAAATCTCTACCTACTTTCGTATGTATCTCTTTGGACACATTTCAGCTAAAATTAAAGGACTTCAACCGGTTTTCTCAATTCAAAGTATTAATGTGCTAAATCATCAGCTTAAGTTCGTAAAATCCTGATTTTCACTCATTTAAAACTCAATTTAAGAAAACCCAACAAATTTTCACCACAGAAAAATCTAAAATTAAGACAAAAAAACACAGATCTCTCAAAATCAAATAACGAAGAAATACCAGTGACAATGCAGATCACTTGAGAGCAAATTACGAAATCAGAGAAAGAGAAAAGAGAAAGGGAGAGAATCGTACATTAAAAAGCCTCCATTGAAGAAAGAAAGCTTCTGAACTTTTCGTCTTCTGAAGAATTGTTGCTTAGAGAGAGAGAGAGAGAGGGGGATTCGTATGAGGTTACAAGCGTAAATTATTTAATTACGAGTCCTTATTTGCATTTAATATACTTTAAGAAGAAGAATAATGAAGTAGGAGAGGTGGAGTAGAGTAGGTATAATTTCTATTTTCTTCCATTTAATTTTTCAGATCAGGGGTATTTTTGATATTTTCTATATTTTGTCTTTCCAATTTCTTCCGAGATAATTGTATTATGTACGAGAATATAAATATAAATATAAATGAGGTTATTTGTAAAATGACATATGTGCCCTTGAAGATATAATTACTTTGGATTCCTTTAGTTGGGGACTCCAATTGGCAATTGGTTCGTCACTTAATAAACGAAAATTACATAAAAAGACCGAAGATATGAAAAAATTGCAAAAAGACAAATACATAGTTCCAATAATATTTTTGCAAGTACTTTTCCTTGAGACAAATACAAAAACAGAAGATATAGTGTTCCTTTCCTTGTAAATATTTTTATATATAACCTCGGTTTGATGAAATTTACAAAAATATCAATCAGCATTTTTACAATATTATGTGACCAAAATGCAAAAATATCACGACCAAAATGATTTTCCTTTTTGATAAATATTTTATCGATGTGGAAATAAATAAATAAATTATTTCCCATACATTATGTGATGAAAATGTACGTACATTCCTTTATCATGTACGAAAACACATGCATTATCAAGGATAAACGGTGCATAAACATCTCTTACTGCAGTCATGAACGCAATCTGATAGTAGAATTATGATGATGATTATTTTTCTTATTTTAACACCAACAAATATTTTATTTAAATATATATATATATTCGTAACATAATGTGACGAAAATATTACTTTTACAAATTGGATCGAACTAACACTATTTTTGTAAATTTCAACAAAACCGATGTTATAACCCATAAAAAAAACCGATGTTATAAATAAAAAAAATTCCTTCGCTTTGTCTTAATTGTTCTCGTATGTATATTTTTTAAATGGACTCTTTTATTGTTTTAAATATTTTTTCCTTAAGAAATTTTATTTATTTCCTGCATAATATCAACTCATTATTTTCATGCATAATGTATGCCAAAATTATTTAATAAAGTTTTAGATAGTTTATGCTCCAAAAATAAATAAATAAAATATGATGATAGTGATGAATTTGCATTACAATAGTATCCAAGAAATAACATATTCTACAAATCATCATGTCAAGAAATAACATATTCTAGAACTCATGATGTCATATTTATCCAACATTATAATACAAACTAAAAAAATAATATATAAGTATTAAATGATTTTATTATTTATTTTAATGAAAAAAAATATAGTTTTTGTTTACGAGCATACATAATACGACAATACGTGTTTCCTACTATTTATAAAATACTCGAATTGTTAATTAGACTGGATATTATTTGTAATACATAATTACTCTTAAATTAAATTATACGCATATAACATATTACTAGCAGACTAAAAGACTATCATGGGTAACATAGAGGGGTATATACACAAGTTTTTACTATCATAAATATAAGATTTTGGAGGGATATATATGAAACAACAAGAAGAAGAAACGGCGGGAAGTCATACTCGGAAGACGGACGGCACCATCCGACGGTTGAGTGAAAGCGGCCGGCCATCTGCCGTCTTTCCTTATTGGCCGTCACTTGCCCGGACCCCACACTCCCCTCAACACCAAGACCCGGTTCACGTGAACCTACCCGCAATATTCATGCTCGTCACGGACCCGGTCCAGGAGAAAGCTGGCAAAAGTGATAAACACCGACGGCTGATGTATGTAATTGTAAGGGTTGCGTAGTAAATATTTGAAGGTTATGGGAATAGTTTATAAGAAGGTCGGCGGCCGTGGGAGGATGCTTTTGTCTGTACCGAAAAGGACAGGTTTTGCTCTTATCTATCTTTTATCAACAAATGATATATTTACATTACATTTTACTTTTAGAAGAAATTTAAATTTAAATATGCCCTTCAAATTTGGGACAATATAATTGACCCCTCAAACTCGTTCCAACCCCTTCGTAAAACGACAAAATGAATTAATTAATATTTTAATATGTTAATATTAACACATATTAATTAATTAAATTATCAATTAACTCGTTAATTTATTCAATTAAGAGTATTAATTATTTCAACTAAACACACTTTATTACATTAAAGATGTTTGAGTGAGTTATGGGGACTGCATATATTACCTCTTCAAATTTGAATGCCTCAAATTTAAATCTGAAATTATTTTATATATTTTATATTTTATGCTTATAAGTTATATGTTAACGGTCAAGAATTTTATAGTTGATAGTTTATTTTGTTTTCGATGTTTCCATTATCTAGTTGGTTGAGTGTTCGACACAATAAAATTATATGTTAAAAATGTTATGAATTCGAGTCTCGTCGACATAACATACAAAAATAAAGACCGGTCGATAAGCGATCGCTTGTCGGGTGTCATTAAAAAAAAGATAGTTTAGTTTGTTGAGCGTGCAAATGTTTTTACGTTTTAGAGAATTTTTGACGAATTTTAATATGAAAATTTGATATATATATATATATTTTAACAAATCAAATGACTTTGCAAAAATATATCGCACAACAATAAGTAATGAATAAACTATAATTTTTTTTTAAAACGGAATAATTATAAATACAATATCTAATTCATAACAAACATTGAAACTAAATATTTGTATTCGAATAAAACTAAAAAAGAAGAAAAATAAAGTTAGAATTAAAAAACAAAAGTGTAGTGTGGGTTGAATTACAAACAAAGTTTGTTTGAGTTTTAATTGTAGAGTTAGATTAGATTAGATTAGATTGTTTGAGTTTATTTATTTTATTATTTGTATATATATGTATATGAAATAAATTCTAGACGCCTGCAAATATATATATATGAAATAATTCTAGACGCCTGCAAATTATATTCTTCGACTTTTGGGACTTTAGACGATGGCTTGCTGAAAATTCAGAGTCAATCATGTTCAAATTACGAATATAATGTGACAAGAAGAAAATGGTTCAAAATCGAAATAAAAAATGGAACGATTATAAAGTACCTACAATAAAATATATATATAATAAGTCTCGGTTGACATTGTATTTTATATTTTTGCAAGGAAAAACTATTTTCTATATCCATAAATTAATTTTTGTGGTTTAACTGTTTTTCAACACATTAGACGTATTTTGTCAAAGTACTCAAAACAAAACATAACACATACATAACGCACAAGTAATGCATGTATATAAAGTGTCACACAAGATTCTATATATATTTTAAATTATAAATTTGACCGAATAAAAATGTGTTTTTCATCTTCAATATGCATTAAAAAGTATAGTTTAATTACAGTCCCACTCACAATAATTGTGTTTCTAAGTTATTTGTTTTTCCTATAAAAATGAAGGGGAGTTCTATCATACACCCTTTTACAAGGGTATTTTGGGTATTTTAGCAATTAATAATATTTGTAAAAGGGTGTATCATAAAATTTATCTTTTATGGAGATTTTTGTTTAAATGAACAACAAAAAATTCCAATTTAGTTAAACATTAATTGATAAATATATTTGATATCTTATCTTAAATATTCATAAATGGATAATTACTCCAAATACCCTTGAAAATGAGTGTATGATAAGGAAATGGGTGTATGATAGAAGCCCCCAAAAATGAAACCCTCCCTAGACCATCAAACTATTATGAACAAAACTACTCTAATATTTTTTCACTTATTAATTCATTAGTGATTTTTTAGTTAACATTTTGTACTCATTTGCAAATTACGATCAGTACATTTATATTTGGTAAACATACAAACTAAATAAAAAATGGCCTTCATATGTATCCTTAACAAACCTCAGAATTTCACGTATATTCTTGTAAAACTTGAAATATCACGAATATCCTTACAAAATTATTATAATATCACAGAGGCCTTTTTTTGTTAGATTTATGCTAATTATCCATTAAGATCACTGCTAAATTTTGTTTTTCTGATTTTATCCCTTATGTAAATAAAACAAAACACAAATTAGTGGTAATCTTAAAAGACAGTTAACCGAAATATAACAAAAAAAAAACATTCATGAAATTTTAGTAATTTTGTAGGAATATTCATGATATTTTACATTTTGCAGGAATATACGTGAAATTATGGAATTTTGTAAGGCCATCGACGCAAAAAGCAGCAAGTAAACACGGTCGGTGCGTTGGGTGTACATATCAAAGCAGATATTACTTAGTTAGGGAAATGGGACCTTAGATTCGGTGGAAACAGCTCGTGTTGTGTTGTTGCCCTTTATATAAATAATAATATAAACCACATCGCATTAAAAATTTAAAATGCCCCCTAAAATATACATTTCATGAGGGCAAAGCTTGTTGTTTATTTAAAGTTTTAAACTACGAGTACTTTGGCAAAAGTTTAGGTAACGACATAAGTGCGAAAGTTGGCACAATATCTAATTATCTATATCAAGTAGACAACCTAAATGATTCCTCAATTGAATAAATCAGGAGAATTATTTCTTGACCTGGCTTTTCTAATTCTAACTATAAACTTGGAAGCTCGTGCCAATGAGCTCACGACACAGTTGGTAATTGATTGAGTGTGAGACATATATATATATATATATACATATATATATATATATATATATATATATATATATTGTGAAATGTTGTGAGTTTAAATCTCGTTAACATCAACTGATGAAGGACAAATACGTCTTCTCTATTTATTCTCAAAAAAAGAAAACTTGAAAGAAATTAATTCGGCTTTTCTAATTCTAATTCTAATTACTAACAAACTGGATTGTTGACTCAATTAAAATATAAGCCTTCTTATTGGCCCAATAATAAAAGGATACAGGCTTTGTATCTGATGAGTAAACAATATGCACAGTTTTATACTAGTCTAGTGATACGCACAAAATACAAACTAACAAATTTTGAAAGATACGAATTACTATATATTATATTTCATTTATAATAATAAAAGGATTTATAATGGACAATAATTACACGATGAGCAAGACCACCAATATTAACATCACACAAAGTTTACTAGATTAGGTCTTGTTTTCCACCTTGTGAATACTATTACCCAATTGGCTTCTGTATAACTTGACAAACTCTAAACATTGTCTGATAATGGTTACAATTGTAAAATCCGTGTCGAAATCGTTCTTTATCACTGCAGGGCGGCGGAGATTGCTCGAGTTACTAGACGTGTAATTCTCTATGAAATAAACACAGTCTGTTCGCGCCCTGAATGCCACCTCTCGCCGGATCTCTTCAGCTTGTCTTGTTGTTTTTATCGCCTTTTTGTTGGTCAGAACAACAATTAGATGTAAACCTAGAGACGAGAAACAATTAACAATCGCGAACGATTATCATTTATGATGATTTTGAAACTAGGTTATCTATGATTCATCATAATATACTGCACACCGATAAATTTTTCTTGATTTTCTTCGCAATATTAACTAAAATCATTAATATTTGATATAAGTTTGCGTCGTGACAATTTCAGATAACAATATAGATAGGAAGTGATTTTTCAAGAACAGAATAAAATCTAGTCAAATTATAATTTTTGCCAGACTGATAAGAGAGCACGACATGCAATTTATGCAAGGAAAACATAAAGACAAATGGCAAAAACAACATATATATATATATATATATATATATATATATATATGCGAAAAAAGTGTAATCTGATTGGGCCAAAAACACGTAATTACCTCGATCTCGAACGGTACCAGCAATATCAGCCAGTCTCCTGACAGCCAAACCCCGTTCTTTCACCGGACCGGAGCATTTTACAACAACCACGACGCACTCCGTCCCTTCATTCCCACCAATAACCACCTCCAAATCATCCTTCATTTCTTCCAATTTAAGTCCCTTCTCCACCATCTTCACCTCAACTTCCTCGTCTCCAGTGTTCTCCCTTATTAATTCGATTTTTGCATGAACAATTATTTTCCTCTCTCCAATACTCTCCCCTCCTGGTGGCCTTGATTCCGCACGTAAAAGGAGCGGACCAGTCTCGCCGGCAAGTGTACGACATGCTGTGTTGAGGAATGAACTCTTCCCGTGTCCTCTTAGACCTAAATATTATTCTTAACATGTTATATAAGCAATCCAAACATGTACATGTTTGTATAGATACAAAGATGAAACCTATAATGAGAATTGTCGGTGGAGAAGGTGATGCTAGACAACACGCAGAAGAATGTACATCACGGTGAATTGACGAGATTGAATCATCCCGTCGAAAGTGACGGAGAGTTAAAATGGCTGCAGTGCCGCTAACAATGGAGGCGGTGAGTTTTAGGAGTAAGGAGAGCGGAAGGTTGTGCATCATTTCAAGAAGAAGGGATTGATTTGGAATAATAATCCGTGGATATCTTGAAAGTGTCTAATCAACTGACAAACAAAGGAAGAAATTAAAGAAAGGAATAAAGTGAGAGAGAAGTCTATTGTTCTTACAAGGAAGAGATCAAATAGTTTTTTCATTGGGAAACTTTCTTTATATTCCTATCAAGCACAAAATAACATATTTATTCATCTTAAGTTGTTAATGTCATATTTATCGCTACTAAGCACAATTATCATGAAATTATTACAAACATAACTTTCTTTTAAACTTAATGGATGGAAAAATAAAATTACCATTATACCCGTACACAACAACCCTCTCTCTTCTCGATCTCCTTCTATGTCTCTCTCTCATGTCTCCGGTGCAAGAAGAGGGTCTTTCGTGCTGGATGGCGATCTTCCTCTCCTATCTCGGGTACCCTTCTTTTAAAAAAAAAAATCTAATTTTTTGATTTATTTTTCTCATTTTTAAGGTTAAAATAGAAGAACTGCTTCAATTTGCTCACGCAGCAGTATCAGTACGGGAATTGAATGCTGACGTGTCGAGTTAGATGTCTAGTCCTCGAAGATCAAAGTGAAGATCGAAGAACTAGAGGAAAATCTACAGGAGAGGATGATGATAAAGCATCTGATAAATCTGCTCTTGCCTATGTAGAGGTATGTTCTCTTGACTTCAGGGCCGGTCCGGCATTTTTGGAGGCCTTAGACAAAAAATTAACGAAACTAATTAAATATTAACATTATATTAATTTAACCAAAAAATTCTCAACTACGGAACTAATACAATATTTATTAAAAAACATTTGTTAATGATTTAACTAATACAATATTTATTAGTGATCGAACGATTTTTTTATCTTTTAATGACATAAATATAATATTTACCAATTTTGCAACTAAATTTTAGATGATTTTGTGTTTTATAATTTATTTTGGATATATGTGAAATTATCATCAAATAAAAATAGGTCCACAACTAAAAAAAAATGATCACATACATACAAGTATGTTGGCCCATAACTAAAAAGAAGAAAAAATTGTTGAATTTTTCTTAGTAGTTCCACCATCTACAAATCTTAAAAAAAAGACAAAATAATTCCTATATAATAGAAAAAAGTTTGACAATTGCCAAAAAAAATTATGTATTTTGGGCTTGTACAATACATACATAATTATATGTTTGGACTTGTACAATAATACATACATAATAACACAAAATAAAAATTTGAAACCTATTTTTTTCGATGAGCATGTACTAAATATCAACTATGGCTAATGGGTGGACCGGACCTAAGTTAACTTTCACACCCATTACCTAATTTTCTAATATAGCATTTAATTTGTAATCCCAGGCTTCAGTATTATGTCTATGCATGTCTTTTTTGTTGATTTATTGCCTGTATATATTTTTTATATAGGCACTGAAAAAACATACTAAGTGAGATGAGGCTTTTGATAACATTGAGGAGATATGTTTCTCAGGGCCAGTAACATAATTACACATCATCCAGTTCCCTTTGCCGGAGCTGCTGAATGTCGGCGGAGGCGAGGCTTTGATAAATAATTTGTAACATTACGACCACCCATATTAAATAAATAATTTGTGATCATCACATAAACATCCTTTATGTATATATTCTTTTGTTTTATGATATTGATATTGATCAGAAGACTTGATTTAATGCCATCCTTAATATTATCAATACTATATCTTGATAAAGAACTAGATTGAATAAAATAAACAAAATATATTATCACAATTTGTTAATTCTTTTGAGCACAACCGTACATTTTACTCTGGTCTCAATTCATTAGGGGACATAGATATTTCTCTCATATATGAAGGAAAACAAATATCATCTTCACCACATATTTTTTCACATGCTTAGTCAAATACATAACAATAACTTTTATAATTAACCGATTAATGTTAAAGTTCGGCTATGTAAAAGTATAAGGATCCCCGTGCAGGGAACTGGATGATGAGAAACATTTCATACAAGCCCCAAGCCCGGTCCGAGATTTTCGAGAGCCTTAGGAGAATTTTGAGAGGGTTTTTGGAATGCAACGGCTAGCCACGAAATCTTCTCATATTCGTATGAAATCTAATTACAACCATAATATTCAATTTAAAACAATATTAGAAAAATCAAAAGAAATAAAATTAGGAAAAATCCATTTTAGAAAGAAAAAAAATGTCGATTTGAGAAGAAAAGAATGGATTTGGGGAATTGCTTTATTGTTTGAACTTGTCTATATGTATATACACATGAAAAATTCTACTATGCTCCTCATTTCCCCACAAGAATCGTGATGATATCACGATTTTTAATTAACACCCAATTAAAAAGGTAGATTAACGATTAAATATTAATACATGATAAAAATAATAATATGTAATTAGAGTCTCCATCAATTAACAGTAAATTAAGAATATTCAAAAAATTAATAATTATAGATTAATCATTAATTTGAATTAACAATTAAGGACTTAATCATGATGATGCCATCACGATTATGGTGTGGAAATGGGGGGTGGGATGGGAATGAAAAGCTACTCGAGATTCTCTATATTCGTAGTACATAGATCTTCATCCAGAATCTCGAGGTTATGAAAAAAGGTCGATACTGAAAGTCGAGAGTATGGAAGAAGGGGACTATTCTTGTTCTTTCTTGATTTCAGGTCGAACAAAAAGTGGGCCACACTGAGTTAGAGAGCGAGTGTGAAGTCCGCCGGCCTTTGCCTACGTCTCAACAAATTTGATTCCAGGGTTGGTTGGATCGATTCTCATCTCATTAAGAACCGAAAGAAGCTAGTATTTTTTACAAGAAATCTCTAGTAAATGGTAGAAGGCCTCTTACATATATATGGGGGTTAAAAATATATGAGGTCTTATTTTTTTACAGCAAGCCTATCCAATATATATCCTCTAACGTATATGTTAATGATTTTATATATCATATTCATCATCATTTAAATGTGATCATCAATCAAAAAATATCTTAGTGTACATACATAATTTGATAATACAAATATATTATACATGATTTTTTTTTGAGGAAGTAAAGGCCTGAGCCTTCCTTAAATTATTTCTTTAGTTACAGTATACGTATGACTAGAGATGCATGTTTAATTGTTTTTGTTTTAAGATTTCACTATTAAGAATCACATAATATTCTTATGACAGTAAAATGAAAACACAAATTCATGATTGTTCAACATTATAATTAATATAAACAACCAATACCCACAATAATACCAAATAAATATGATGTTCGATATTTATCATTTCCCAAAAGACTAAACGATTCGGCCTAAAATATTATTTCTTTCAGTTTAAACCCAAGATGACAGCTGGCTAATCCTCTACCTTCAGTTTCCTGGTCCTTTCGGGGACAACTGCATTTCGGTCCCATCATTAGCAGCGAGTGGTGGTGTTTGCTCATTGATCAAGACTTCATCAGTTGATATGGGTTCTCGAGACCTCTTCTTCGTGTTAATTGGGGCTTGCGAAGGGGTTGTTGAGGATCTTGATGAGGTATTCACAGAAGGGGGTGGGGAAGATTGCGATTGGCCCTTAGTGGTCCTAACCAATGGCTCGGTGCCAAGAAACGCGTACCTGAGCGGGGTTGGGTTAAAAACATATTTTGGAATTTTGGAGCAGGTCGACGAATTATCAGAAGTTGAGTCCATTATCTAAATTTCAAACAATCTATATTAGGACTTGAAAACTATAAGAAAAAAACGAGACGACTTTGAAATCATAAACCTTCCGTTATGAAATAAGTGCTCAATTTTAAAATTCAGTCAAAAGTAATGATAATAAAACAATGTAACGTGCTAGAAAATTTATTTGTAACGGACGAGACTTTTTGTATATAATGAGCATGAAAATTTAGTGAAGAGATTAATTAAATTTTAATCTTTTACATATTGGATATTCAAATCCACAAAAAACTAAAGAAAATGAAACTAAATGTGCAGAACTACAAAAAAAATCCCAATATGGAACTTTTGATAAATAAGGACCACTGAGCCAGATTAAAAAAATAATGACAATTATTAAAAAGAAGAAGTTAATTTTTCATTGAAATTGGGCTGAAAAATGCAAGAAACAAATTTGGGAAAATGTTCTTACATCTACTTCAAAACCAGTTTTTAATATAAACAAAAATCAATATTCACAATAACTAAAAACAAATCAAAACATGATAGATCCCTATAAAATTTCGATCCGAAAAGAAACCTTTAATTTTTAACATAAAAAATTATCCTAAAATTTGTGTCTGATCTTGAGTCCTTGACTATATTTCATCAGTAGAAGCCATATATTAATATATAGGACATACAAACTATAAAAATTACTTTTAAACTCAAATTACACATAGTCAAACTAAAAAATATCAAATTAATAACATATAACTTTGAATTTTGATTGCGAAAAGGTAAAAAATCAATGTAAATAAAATTCAATATCAAAAATTGAAACAAAACTCACAAACACCTAACTTAACTTTACGGATAACCTAATTTACAATATGATCGTCTCTAAACCGATCAAAGGAAAAAAAAAATAGTAATGAAATAACAATTGAGAGGCTGAAAAAACGATACCTGAAAGGAGAAGCCTCGGAAATAGTTCGAGAGGTTGAAGGAGAGTTAGAAAACAAACGAAAGAAAAATATATGGGAGCTACAAATTTGCAATGGTGAAGGAAATGAACGGCGGGCGTATTTATAAAATAAAGGCTCGTGAGAATTGGGAAAGAAGAGAGATACGGTCGTCTTTCTCTTAATTGCATGTATTGAACATTTTTTAGTTACATACATTGAAGAGAGGAAATGAATTGCAGGTTTTATTGAGAATTTCAAAGTGCTTGTTTGAATAACATTTTTCGCAAAAAAATAACAAGACATTCAAATCACAAGAAAATAAAACCTCTAAAATTGTGTAGTTGCCACGTGGCATCTCAATAATGTGTGTCGGTGTTCAATGTATGCAATTAAAAGAGAGACGACTATTTCTTTTTTCTTTCCCAATTCTCACGAGCCTTTATTTTATAAATACGCCCGCTGTCCATTTCCTTCACCATTGCAAATTGTAACTCTCATATATTTCTCTTTCGTTTGTTTTCTAACTCTCCTTCGACCTCTCATACTATTTCTGAGGCTTCTCCTTTCTGGTATCGTGTTTTCAGCCTCTCAGTTGTTATTTCATTACTATTTTTTTTTTCCTTTGATCGGTTTAGAGACGATCATATTGTAAATTAGGTTATCCATAAAGTTAAATTCGGTGTTTGCGAGTTTTGTTTCAATTTTTGTTATTGAATTTAATTTACATTGATTTTTTACCTTTTTCGGAATCAAAAATCAAATTTATATGTTATTAATTTTATATTTTTTAGTTTGACTGTGTGTAATTACTAATTTGAGTTTAAAAGTAATTTTTATAGTTTTTATGTCCTATATATGGCTTCTACTGATGAAATATAGTTGAGATCAGACACAAATTTTGTGATGATAATTTGTTATGTTAAAAATTGAAGGTTTCTTTTCAGAACGAAATTTTAGAGGGATCTATCATGTTTTGATTTGTTCTTAGTTATTGTGAATATTGATTTTTGTTTATATTAAAAACTGGTTTTGAAGTAGATGTAAGAACATTTTTCTCAAATTTATTTCTTGCCTTTTTCAGCCCAATTTCAATGGAAAATTAACTTCTTGTTTTTAATAATTGTCATTATTTTTTTAATCTGGTTCAGAGGTTCTTACTTCTTATTTATCAAAATTCCATATTGGGAATTTTTTTTGTAGTTCTACACATTTAGTTTCATTTTCTTTAGTTTTTTGTGGATTTGAATATCCAATATGTAAAAGATTAAAATTTAATTAATCTCTTCATTAAATTTTCATGCTCATTATATAAAAAAAGTCTCGTCCGTTACAAATAAATTTTCTAGCACGTTACGAAATTATTTTTTTTGCCCGTTACATTGTTTTATTATCATTACTTTTGACTGAATTTTAAAATTGAGCACTTATTTCATAACGGAAGGTTTATGATTTCAAAGTCGTCTCGTTTTTTTCTTATAGTTTTCAAGTCCTAATATAGATTGTTTGAAATTTAGATAATGGACTCAACTTCTGATAATTCGTCGACCTGCTCCAAAATTTTAGAGGTTTTATTTTCTTGTGATTTGAATGTCGTGTTATTTTTTTGCGAAAAATATTATTCAAACAAGCACTTTGAAATTCTCAATAAAACCTGCAATTCATTTCCTCTCTTCAATGTATGTAACTAAAAAATGTTCAATGCATGCAATTAAGAGAGAGACGGCCGTTCCTTTCTTCTTTCCCAATTCTCACGAGCCTTTATTTTATGGGGGCTTCTATCATACACCCCTTTTCTTATCATACATCTATTTTCAAGGGTATTTGGAGTAATTATTCATTTATGAATATTTAAGGTAAGATATTAAATATATTTATCAATTAATGCATAACTAAATTGGAATTTTTTGTTGTTCATTTAAACAAAAATCTCCATAAAAAATAAATTTTATGATACACCCCTTTAAAAATATTATTAATTGCTAAAATACCCAAAATACCCTTGTAAAAGAGTGTATGATAGAACTCCCCTTATTTTTATATATATGTCCGCTGTCCATTTCTTTCACCATTCCGGTCCTAGCTCTCAAATATTTTTCTTTCATTTGTTTTCTAATTCTCTTTCGACCTCTCATACTGTTTTTGAAGCTTCTAATTTGAGGTATCGTTTTTTCAGCCTCGCAGTTGTTATTTCATTAATGTTTTTTTTTTCTTTGATCAATTTAGATACGGTAAAATAATAAATTAGATTATTTTGTAAAGTCAAATTTGATTCTTGCAAGGTTTTGATTTAATTTTCACTATTGAATTTTATTGAATTTGATCTTTTACCTTTTAATAACCAAAATTCCAAGAAATCTATTATAAATTTGGTATTTTTTAGTTCGAAAACGTATTCGAGTTAAGAAAAATAGTTTTTTTTTGGCTTAATGTTCTGTACACGACTTATATTTGTGGAAATAGTTAGGATAAAACACAAATTTCTCAAAGGGTGATTTGAATGTTGTTTCAAAGAACAAATCTTGCCTTTTCAAAACAAAATTTTAGACGGATCTCCCGTGTTCTGATTTTGATTTCTTCTTTTTAATGTGAATAATGTTATTGTTTGGTACTAAAAATTGGTTCCGAAGTATATGTAAAAACATTTCCCCAAATTCGTTTCTGGTCTTTTCAGCCCAATTTCAATGAGAAATCCAGTTCTTTATTTTGTATAATGGTCTATAATTTTTTTGTTTCTCTCATTGATAAAAAAATATCCATATTGATTGGCCGTGGATTTGAGTGTATAATGATGTAAACGAGAATGTTTTTAAATAATATTATAATATAATTTCGTCGTCACAAATAAATTTTTCAGTTCAGTTGTAAAAATAATCCGTGCCCGTTACATTGTTTTAGTATTTTATTTCTTTCTTTTGATCTAATTTTAAAATTGAGCACTTAAATTCTTGTCTGTGTTCTTTTTCTTTAAATTTCAAATCCTATAATATAAATATATGCAGATTCGTCACAAGTAAGTTATTAGAACATTGTTTTTTAACGCTGATATTGAATCCTATAACATCAAATCTTATAATATATAAAAAAAACTACGTTTTACATTTGAATAATCCATATTCGAACTAAAACACACAAAATCAACAACATATTGCTTTAGATTTTGACTCTGGAAAAGGTAAAGGTCAAAATTAATAAAACCCAGTAGCATAAATTGAAAAAGTAAGCATCTCAAACACCCAATTTGATATTAATAATCCTCTATAAAATGCTCGAAACGCATAAAAAAGTAAAAATTAAATAACAATTAAGAGTTTGAAAAGGCATTACCTTGAAATAAAAGCTTTGTAGACATCTCAAGAGGTTGAAAGAGGGCTATAGAACTAGGAACAAGAGACATAAAGAGAGTGTGTGTTTCTGTGAGAGAGAGGTTGGTTTGGTGAATGAAATGAATTGAGGGGTTTATTATAAAATGAATGTTCGTTCTAATCGGAAAAGAAGAGGGGAATGTTCGCATCTCCTCTTCGATGTCAATTCTTATCGTTGTCGATTCTATCAACTCTGAATTTTGAGTCCCGTAAATTGCATTCGACGAACAACAACATCTCTTAACGTGCTGGAAGGAAAAAAATGCACGAACCAGAATTTAATGTGGAGTAATGACATTCATGAATCAGGAACGTTATATGCTATATGCGATGAATGTTTGAATGTTTGAATTTGGATTTACTAATGATGCACTGATTCACTGAATAAATGTTTTTGTTAATTTGTTACAAAAATATTAAAAAAAACAAACATTGATGATTTTATTTATTGAGTTTCTGGTAATTAGTACTCCTTCGAAATGCATTTTTCAAGAAACTTGAGATTTGGAACAAAAGCAGTTAATAATATTACACAATCCACTGATAAATAATATTGTATGTAGTTTTTATGATATTTTACTTATATAATTTTATACATAATTTGTTTAATAGTTAAATAGTTTGTAAAAAGTATATAAAAAGTATTGTTTCAAAAGAAGTGAAGACCCCTAAAATGAGTGATGGGGTTTTTGGTGTTGCTAGGCGGCAAGGGAACAAAACAATGGTGACATCGAAATGGTGATGGGTCATAAGAATATTAAAAAAAGATAAAATCTCCTCTATTTTTTGTTGTTGTTGTGTGCACTGTTCCCACCAGGCTGCTAAGGAAGTTGTTGGTGATCGATATCTAGTATCTACCACTCGCTCAGGCTGCCTGGGACCTCCATTTTGTGTTAATGAGTCATGTTTTAAATGCTTACTAGGAGAACACTCGCGCTACGCGGCGAGGATGTTAATTATGATTTTATACAATATAAAGTCATTATAAATATGATGATATTAATAATATCATTTTATAATATAATTATTTGAACTAATTTGTTTATTATTATGTATAAAATTTTCAATTATTTTACATTATGATGACACAAAATTTCATTTTCTAAATCAAGTAATAACACATATATTAATGTGATTGTATAATAATAATATATGATGTATAACATGATTTTACAAAAAAAACATAACAACAAATGTTATATCATTGTTGTTCATAATATTCCATACAATATCAAATGTAAAAAATAATAAATCATACAATATAGGAATTTTTTCTCCTCTCTCTTTTTCACTAGCAACTTTTTATGTTTAAAATGTTATATCAAAATTTAGCAATTTTAACATGGAATGTCCGGGGTCTTGGACAAGCTGAAAAACGAAATTTAGTTAAGGAAACAATTAGAACTTCCAGTTCTAAAATAGTTTGTCTACAAGAGACGAAACTAGACTCCATTAACTCTTTCTCCGTTAAACTCTTCCTCCCCCATCATCTCACTTCTTTCTCTTCTAAACAAGCGACATCCTCTAAAGGCGGTCTCTTTACCGCATGGTCGAACCTTTTCCAACTAGTTAATTTTGAAGAATTTGAATTCTTCCTTAACACTACCCTAAAAACGGAAAATGGCTCCCTTCTTCTTATCACGAACGTATATGGGCCTACGGACCATAACGCCAAACTTCGCTTTCTCAATGATCTACAATGAGCAAATCCTCTCTCGTTACCTTGGATTATTTTGGGTGACTTTAATCTCCTAAGAAATGCAACCGAAACCACGTCCCACTCCCCTAACGTGGATCTCATGTCGTTCTTCAATGACTTCATTGATTGCGCTAACCTCCACGAAGTCCCTCTTCTTGGAAAACGTTTCACATGGTCCAATAAAAGGCAAACTCCAACCCTTTCACACGATTAACTCTTTCAAGGATCTCCCCATGACTACTTCCGACCACTCTCCTCTAGTCATCAAAATCGAGACTCCAGCTAGTCTCAAAAGACGGCCTTTCAAATTTGAACGATATTGGACCAACTATGAGGAAGCAACTTCGATTATAAGAGCGATTTGGGCCGTCCCGATTGACGATCGAATTGACTTCACCCAATCGTTTCTAATCAAGATGCGGCTTACTAAGCAATCCCTCTCTTCTTGGGCTTCCCACACGTTCCAATTTGCTAAGAATAATTTGCAAACATTCAAGGATATACTTAGGGCCTTTGACCTAGCTGAGGAATCTAGGTCCTTACTCCCGCATGAACGATCATTTCGTATCTCCCTACGTGAAATTTTTTATAAAATCACGAACGACCAAGAAATCAAATGGCAACAAAGATCCTCTTGCCGTTGGGTTAAGCTAGGGGACAACAATACGTCCTACTTCCACAAACTTGCCTCTTTTAAACTATCTTACAACCGAATCAATCATATAATTCTAAATGGTAACCGAATTGAAGATGAAAAATTAATCAATATCTCTTTCTCTTCTTACTATAGGGATATCTTGGGTTCATCCCCTCTCACCTCTCTCTCTTGCAACCTCGCAACTCTCTTCCCGAATATTCCTAGCAACTACCTTTCACTACATGGCCTCCAAGACCATTTCTCGGACTTAGAGATTAAAAAAACAATACTTTCTATGGCTAAAGGCCGCTCGGCGGGACCCGATGGCTTCCCTATCGAATTCTTTCAATTCTATTGGGACCACATCTCCGTCCATGTCCTCAAATTAATCGAACTCTTCCACCAAGAAGAACTCCCTCTTTCCAAATTCAATTTTGCGAATATCTCTCTCATTCCAAAGAAAAAAGAGACGAATGAAATGAAAGATTACCGTCCCATAAGCATTATCACTTGTGTCTCTAAAATTATATCAAAACTCCTAGCTCAAAGACTTCAACCTCTTATGCCGACTTTAGTAGGTCCATATCAATCTGCGTTTATCGCCAAGCGCTCCATTGCGGAGGCTTTCATTTCCACTCGTGAGATCCTCTCCTTCTACCACCGGAAAAAAATCCCAATGGTTCTTATCAAAGTCGATTTCGAAAAAGCATTTGATACAATATCTTGGGAATACCTACTCAAACTCTTAGCTATCCGGGGTTTTCCTTCGAAATGGATTTCTTGGATCTCCTCCATATTAACCTCCTCTTCATCTAGTGTCAAAATAAACGGAATTATAGGTGCTCCGTTCACTCACCGTAAAGGGCTTAGACAAGGCGACCCCCTCTCTCCTCTCCTCTTTAACTTAGTAGCTCATTCATTACAAATGGTGTTTAATAACTTAAACCACCTCCTCTCCGCCCCAATTAAGTTAGCACCGCAAGCGATGCAATATGCGGATGACACTATGATTTTTGTAGAAGCAACGCCAAAAAATTTGAAAATGGTGGCGCTAGCGCTATCCCTCTTCTCAGAAATGACCGGCCTTAAAATAAATTGGTCGAAAACTTCTTTTATCCCAATTGCCATCCCGGACCATCTCCACCCTACTATCCAAGCCATTTTAGGGTGTAGGAAAGGCTCGCTCCCTATCACCTACTTAGGGATCCCCTTATCCACACGAAAGCCGAGGAAGATCGCCTTTCTCCCACTCATTCAAAAACTCAGAGATAGGCTATCAGGTTGGAAAGGCCAATGTCTTTCCACAGGCGGGCGTCTAACCCTCGCCAAATCGGTCCTTAATGCAATACCCACCCACTTTATGCAAGTGCTTGCTTTGCCTAAATGGGTCATTGCCGAACTTAATCGTATCACGAGAGCCTTCCTCTGGAAGGGTAGAGAGACGTGTAAGGGCGGTCACTGTCTAGTCAACTGGTCGAAGGTAACTCTTCCCATCCGACATGGAGGCCTAGGTCTAATAAATCTGGAAAGGCACAACGAGGCCCTCCTTTTGAAATGGGTAGACAAGTTAGACGGCAGCTTGGAGTCGCTATGTCCGCTCACTATTTCCATGCTATATGGCACGAGCAGCTCTGACTGGCTGGCGAGCAACACATACGCCTCTCGATCCTTCTTCCTGGCAGATCTTAGAAAATTACTACCCCAATTCCAAATCCTAAGAGGCTACAGCTCTCAACCTGTCCCAGATCGGCCACTCTTCTCCACCAAAGCCACCTACGAGCTTTTCATCCACCCTGGTCTACTATCTCCGGACAACTCTTTGCTCTGGAAAATAAAGGCTCCGAAGAAAGTCATTTTCTTTGGTTGGTTAGCCTTTCAGGATAGAATCCTAACGGGTGCTAACCTCCTTAAACGAGGATGGTTGGGTAACGGCAATTGCACCTTTTGCAACTCAACTTTGGAAACTACGAGTCACCTTCTCCTTCACTGCCCGTTCTCCAAGCACTTGTGGTCCTGTATAAGCTCCTCCATGCGTATTCACCTTCACTTCCCCCAACATCTCCTGGACTTCTGGATCCTACACAGAGACAAAGGCTCATTGGACGAGCAAAGGTTTTGGAACTCAGTGCTATTATCGTCCTTCTGGAATATATGGAAAGAACGAAACCGAAGGATTTTCGCGAACAAGAAGACCTCACCTAACCACCTTCTGGATAACATTTTCCTCGAAACTACACTGTGGCTTAAGCATGTTTAAGCCGCTAGGATATTTAGGTTAGTCAGTTCTTAGTGGGTATCGGATAAGATAAGTTTTTCTTTTCTTGTCTAATTTGTTGTAAATATTGTTGCTTTTTAATGAGAAGTTTTTTAGAATGTCCTTAAAAAAAAAAAAAATTATCAAGTACTAATAATTTGTTATTGATTCAAAATGTAATAGAAATTATAAATAATAAATAATAAATCATACAACATCATAGTAACATATAATTAATTATAAACTAATAATAATTTGTTATTGATTCAAAATGCAATGGAAATTATAAATAATATCAAACTTAATAGTGAACGTAATTTAATAATAATATAAAAAATTAATTTAGCATATCGTAAATATAAATTATTTTAAGTCATATGAGTTTTGTTAATTTTATATTTTAAAAAATAACATTACTATTTTGTAAATGTTAATAAATTTAGTTTTTTTTCCTATGGATAAACTATTTTTATTTCTATTATTTTTCAAAGAAAATAATATTAAATTTGTTTGATTAAAAACACAAACATAATCAGCTTAGTTTTATATGATATTAGTATAGTTATAATTTCTAAAATAAATATTAATATTTAAAATTCTATGTAAATAAAATAATTAAAATTATTATTTGTAAAAATACATTTTTGCATTGCATTTTTTACATAATATTTTTACAAATTCAAATGATGGAAAATGATATGTATGAACTATGCTAATATGGATGTCAAAATAAAGAGAAAATTAAAACGAATATATTTGGTGAATTTTTAAAATTAAAATTCCAAAAATACTACTACTATATGTTGTATGTTTATAGTATTATATATTCAGTTATTAGTATTTCATATGTTAACTTTTCATCTTCCATTGTATTCACATTTGATCATGTAAACTCATGTGAAATGTTAAATAATTGAATAAACTTAGTCTAACATGAACCTAACCAATAAAAGCAGCCCACATCATTAATATATGATGATGTGTTTTCTAAAAATTCTTAAAACATAATGTAAAATAAGGGACAATTAAATGGTTACAAAGAAAAATGTTTATTAAAAATCAATGATTAATCAATGGTCTAAATTTTACAACATATTATAATACATGGTTAAAAAGAAAAGTGATGATGTGACACAAGGAAATTGCACAAAGTTGGGTCCAAAATAAGGGTGTGGGTAAATTATTATGTTAATTACTAGTGCTAATCATGATATAGTGGATTGATTATATGATGGATTTTCAGTATCTTATTAGTGATAAAATACACCACGATGTTTAATTAAAGAAATGTTATCGCAGACGCTATAATAGTTATTCCGAGAATAAATAAGTTATATTTTCAAATTATTTGTTTTCAATTTTGTTAAATTATTGTCAATATAGTAAATGATAGCTTACGAAAGAGAGGGGGGACTAATAAAAGGTTGTAATAGACTAACTTTTCGGACAATAGAATAGCATGGATTAAATTGGTGGGAAATTGTTTTTCCCTATTCCACATTTAGGATGTAATAGACTAAGGGCCTGTTCGGAGGCATAGTTTATGCACACTGTTTATGTAGGAAATCAAGTTTTCCATGGAAAACAAAACCATGCGTTTCGGTGGGCATTTGGAATTGTTCTCGAAACTAGCAATCCAAGGAAACCCAAGCAAGAAAAGACCATTTGTTCTGGGTTTGAAAACTGATGTCCGACTAGATTTTTGCTTAGGATGTGTGTGTGAAAAATAAAATATTAATAAATGAATGACCCCACTAAATTTGTCTTTTGAAACAAATACTAATACATATACATATACATATCAATATAAATATAATATCTTGAGCATTGCTAATATTTCTTTATTTATTTTATTGAACTAATTGATTGATTTATTTATTTCAATGATTTCAATTGATTTATTTAATTTATTTATTTCAATGGTATTCTACATAGAATATCGGATACCGTGTACCGTATTCGTATCGAATATCGGACACCGTATTCGAATCCGAAATCGTATATCGTATTCGTATCCGAAATCGAATATCGGATATCGTATACCGTATTAGTATTCGTATTCGTATTGAATACCGGACACCGTACAATAGAATGTCCATAATAATAATAATAATAATAATAATAATAATAATAATAGTAATAACAAATAATGCATAATTAAAAATGTATTTAGAAATTAATAATAATAATAATAATAATAATAATAATAATTGTAATGATAAAAAATTAATACATAATTAAAAATGTAGAAATTATTATTAATAATAATAATAAAAAAATTTAGAAATTAAATTATTGATATGATTTTTTTATGTGATATAATTATAATTTTTTAATATAATTAAGAAATAAATGTGATAGTTATATAATTTCACAAGAAATAATACAATTTTAGAATATTTTATTCATTTGCTACATCTAATCCTATGGTTCTCATCGAACACCTTTTAAACATCCTACACTCGTAGTTTTTGCATATTCGTGCTACCAGAGTTTCCTGTTATTCATATATTAGTTTCCTGCAACTACGAGTTTCCTGCTGCTATACAAAACTGATCTAGCAAACACGCCCTAACTTTTCGGACAATAATGCCCTTCGCTATTCAACATGATGATTACGAGGCAATAAAAATCATATTTCTCTCTCTTGTTTTTGTGGATGCTCCAACACACAATCCAAGAATATCTCTTCCCTCCCAGCTCTCTCTCCGGCAAGATTCCGGCGATCTGCCCACTATTCACTAATTTGGTGACTCGACGATGTCACGATCATAGTTGTTCAATTCGCGAATAATACGCGTATAATTTACGAATAATTACGTATTACGAATAATATACGTATTGACGTTCCCGTACTCAACCTGATGAATAATTCGCGTATTTTATAATTGTTTTAAAAAAACACGAATAATACACGTATTTCCGTATAATACGTTTTTTAGAAGAAAAAAATATAATTTTTTAAATAAATTAAAAAAACATAAATTTCCAAAAATGATTAAGAAAATCAAAATATCAGTAATAATATATAAATTTATGATTTTAAAATAAAATAAATATTTTTTAATAAAATAATTATAATTATGAATTATTTATGGATAAACAAATATACATTTATATACTTTTATATACCGAATTATTGCTCTGTATAATGTAAAATAAACATAACTATAGACGAATAAGCGAATTGACGAATTATTAACATATTGCGTTTTATTTGACCGAATATTTGACCGATTTGAAAAACGTTTGATCCGAATTATACACGAACGTATTACATACCGTATTATTCGCGTATCACGAATGACTAACTATGGTCACGATGATAATCTCCTTCTCCTCTTTATAAAAAGATTTGTTTCTATATCTTTGCAGTTGCATGCTCACTAGACAAATAGACGAAGATTAGAAGAGCTTGAGACAAGGTAGATTTCTTAATGAAAAAAATATCAAGCGTTTCTTACCTTGTGAAGTGCATCTGTATTATGTACTATTGTATTGTATTGGATTGTTGCAGTTTTATTGATGCTATTTAAGGTAGATTTCTTAATGAAAATATCAAGCGTTTCTTACCTTGTGAAGTGCATCTGTATTATGTACTATTGTATTGTATTGGATTGTTGCAGTTTTATTGATGCTATTTAAGGTAGATTTCTTACATTAATGAAAAAACAGGATTTGTTGGAGTTAATTTTAGATTGATCTAAAAATCCTGTTTTTTTTCTCCTGTTTATTTCAGTATTGGATTTGACAACTGTAAATTATAAATAGCATCAATCAAACTCCCTATATTTTTAGATTTCTCAAAAAATCTCTATATTTTTTGTTTCTTCCAAAATCCCTTAACATTTTTAAATTCTCTCAAAAAATTTCTATCTTTTTGTTATGTTTTTAAAAATGATCATTATACCAATTTCCATAAATTTATTTTATAAATTGCTATAATTTAATAAATAATAAATGGGACTGTGGGAAAGTTTGCTGTATCGGTTTACAACATAACATTATGTGAGAATGAGAGAGAAGGTATTTTTGCATAATGGTCCAAAACAATTACATAATCTAGTTTATATAGTTTCTAACCTAAAACACAAATAATAAAGAAACAAAGGGCTGAATTGAATAATTCCACAAACATAAGCGGATCATCCATTATATCTTATTGGATGATCCATTATGTTAACATCCCCCCTCAAACGAAACCGGGGAGGCATCAACGGTGAGTTTGGAACGAAGAGCAATGAAACGCGGAGCGGGAAGAGCTTTGGTTAGGGCATCCGCAACTTGATCGGAAGAGCAAATGAATTTCACTTGTAGTTGCTTGGAATCGATGCGATCACGGATGAAGTGAAAATCAATCTCGATGTGCTTCGTTCGAGCATGGAAGACGGGGTTGGATGCAAGGAAGGTTGCACCCAAGTTGTCGCACCAAAGTACCGGCGAGGCTAAAAGGGGAAAATTGAGCTCGCGAAGGAGAGATTGGAGCCAGATTACCTCGGCGGTGGCCATTGCAAGACTCCGGTATTCCGATTCGGTACTTGACCGAGCAACGGTGTGTTGCTTCTTTGAGCTCCAAGAAACTAGATTCGGTCCGAGATAGATGCAAAAACCCGTTGTGGAGCGGCGATCATCGGGACAACTCGCCCAATCGGCATCGGAGTACGCATGAAGGGTCGGAGCGTCAAATTTGGAGAGGTGCAAGCCGTGAGTAATGGATCCTTTTAGATAGCGAAGGACCCGTTTCACCGCGGTCCAATGATCCTCGGTGGGACAATGCATGAATTGCGATAGTCGGTTGACCGCAAAGGAAATGTCCGGTCGGGTAATAGTGGCATATTGAAGTGCACCTACAACACTCCGATATTCAAAAGGATCGTCGAGAGGTTTACCTTCGTACTTGGAGAGAACCGAGGCCGATGGAAGAGGAGAAGAAATCGGCTTGGCTCCATCCATCAAGGTTCTCCAAACGGATGGTGGTACCGAATACAAGCCGATTTTTCGACTTCATCCCGGCATCACGCCTCAACTTTCATGCCCTCACACCCCCGAGCAAAACGGTGTAGCCGAGCGCAAACATCGCCATATGCAAAAACATCGAATATTTTGCTATAAGAAAGTTTGCAGTAAGTTACTTTTTTCAATTATTTACTTTTTTTTGGTTGATTTATTAAGACATAGAAAAGAAGAATATTTTTTAATTATGTGTATAAAAAAGAAGAATATCTTCAAATTATTTTCTTTTCTTTTTTTTTGCTATTTTCAGTTTTATGTTTTGTAGGTGTATAGGTGATTTTTTGAGAATTGTATGGTCTACATTTTTTGTCATTTAATTGCTTGACTGAGGTTCGAATTGTATGTGTCCGAGAGCTTGATTGACACTAAGGCATCATGAATATATTTTAGGTTAAACATGCTTCTTGATTCAATTTTGAAGGGATCTACAAAAAAATCATTGATTTCATAGGATCGTATAACACGAAACAACATATCAATGGACATGCAAATATCTCGATTCGTACTGTACTGATACGATAGGTTTGCGTCCAGTGAGGAATAGGATTTATTTTACTCGAATCGAGAGGAATTTAGTTGTAATTTTATTGTTATAGCATGGTTAAGATTTAATTGGAGGAACTGTATTGTACTTTGAGTATATTAGGATCGTAATTGAGAAGACTAATTTACATTTGTGAGATTACGTGATATGGATAAGTGACATTTGCGTATATTTTGATCGTAATTGTGTATTGCATGGTGCATTTGCGTATTTTTAATTTCATGAAGACCTAATATCTAATTATGACAAATAACTTGGTGAAAAAGATATTTAAAAAATAATATATTTATTACATAAATTAATATCTAATTATGACAGTTAACGGTCAACATTTAAAATTACTATTTTATCCTTTACATATTTATTTTTCTACAAATCCAAAATATCATATTTACCTTTTTAAAAATAAAAATATCATAGTTACCCTCTCAATAATAAAAATAACATATGTACCCTTCCGAAACGAAATATCAGATTTACCGTTCAATTTTAAACATACAAAACAACCTACAACAATTTATAAAATAATTTGTTAAGGATTTAGTTATTCGATTATCCAAATTCGTGTTCCATTCTTTATGAATTTGATATATTGTTTCGGAAGGGTACATATGTTAAATTAGAGTCGTAGAATCGTAAGATTCTAAAACTTGAATCAGGATTGACAATTATGTGTGTATGACAAAACAAATAAAACAAATTCGCCGTGAAGCATGACTAATATCCTAGTTTATAAATCAAAATTATGCAAATAATCTAAATTTATAGGAATATATCTTAATCATTAATTAATACTCAAACATTCTTACTTTAATTTGAGCAAATAATTAAATAATAGAGTACATAATTGTGTTACTTTTTTTATTTTCAATTGAAGGCGGATCTGAGGGAGGGGAACAAATAACTGGGGACAGATTATTGAGGTGGCTAACTGGCTTTGAATTGGGTCAAATTGGATTTACGTCGTTTTATTGGTTTAGGAACACACACACACCCAAACACACATTCACTACTGATTTTTTTTTAATTGTTTCCGGTAGAGTAAATATAATACCAAACGAACCATAAATAATAATCATCATTGATCTTGTGAAATGTTAATTCTCAAGAAGTCTATTATAAAGTATTCTGATAAACTTACCACGAGACAAACAATAAAGATTATGAAAAACTCTCTCATGCACTCGGTCCATTCAGTTTTTATAAATGAAAAAGAAGAAAGATCTTCATCAAATAATGTATTATTGCAAATGGACGGTGGATCACTCTCTATTCATAATTTCTATTCAGAGAGAGCAAAGTTTTAAACTGGTGTTCTTGCTGCCACCTGAATTTATGTTACAATAATAAATCGTCCGTTAGAGTATTATAATAAATCACAAACCAAAGCAAATATCATGATCTCTTGACCTCCTCATAGATAGCAAATTGTAATTGCTTTTTTGTTTGCCATTCGTACCAGAAAAAGAAAAACATGTAAATTTTCGCCTAGCGAGGCTTGTCTCTTTAAAAAAATTGCCGAACAATATATATAATTTGTCATCAAATATAAAAGTAATGTATATAATGAAGTCACATCACACAATATAATCATGATAATTTGATTTCGAATGCAAATTAGAAAGATGAACATATTGGATTTCAAATTTAAGGAAAATTAAATTATGTGATAACTCAATTTACAATTTCTACATGGGTGTAATTGCAAAAGTTCTCGTGATATCCAAAATATAATAAGACGAACTCTAATTATGTAGCAACATTAAGTAGCAAGTTTAATCTAGCCGAAATCCGAACGAAATCTCATGGGAACAATTTTATTGCAATATTATATTTTGAGGCTATTTTCTATGTCTCTTATGTTTTTAAAAGTTATTATGTTAATTAAATATGTTGATAAGACATAAAAAATACTGTTTGCGATTAATGTTTGTAACATAATCTACAAAATCTTTTACAGCAATGAATTTCGTAACACAAAATCTACAAAATTTGCGATTAATGTTTGTAATAACATGACTATACAGAAGACAACATTGTTGGAACCGCATAAGAGCAGATTACATGAAAGATACATTGCACCATTTGTCTTGTGACGGCTCTCATGATGGTGCCATGTGTCCCGCATTATCTTCATAAATAATTCGGTCCCTTGCTCTGTTTCCTTCACTTCACTTGACTCTTCCTCTTTCAGTCTTTCTCATCTTGATTTAACCTGAAATTTGAGAACTAAATGGCGATGTCTCGTGCATCCAACGAAATTACCAAGCTGTTCAAGTCCAGATCACCTCTGCTTGCTTCTCTCGAGCGCGCTCTTCATGTAATTTCTTTTTTTAATCTTGATCGTTACTTTATTTTGATCTTATCGTTTCGAGTCTGAAACTATTTTGGGTTTTTTTGGTGAAACTATTATGTAGTGGGTTTGCTTTTTTTCTTCGAAACTCCGTAAATTTCTTGTCAATTTTGGTGAATTGTGGTAAATTTCTTTGGGGTTTCAATTTAAACAGTCAAACCCTCTTCAATTTAAAATAAGAAATTCAAGTAATTAAATTATCTGTCCTTAGATTAGTTTATAAACGGAAGTAAAGATTAATTTACCATCTCTTGATTTTTTTCAGGCTTCCGCAGGGGGCAAGAAGATAGTAGGAGTATTCTACAAAGGGAACGAGTATGCACAAAAAAATCCTAATTTTCTCGGTTGTGTCGAGAACGCATTAGGGATCAAAGACTGGCTCGAGTCCCAAGGCCACACTTACATCGTCACCGACGACAAAGAAGGCCCCAATTGTGGTCCGTTCCATTAATTCTCTCATCCTTTCCCTTCATTAAATACTCAAATTTCTCCATTTTATTATTCATATACTTTTTTCAATATATATAGAGTTGGGGAAACATATCGAAGACATGCACGTGTTGATAACGACTCCATTCCACCCTGCTTATGTAACCGCGGAGAGAATAAAACGCGCGAAGAATCTGGAGCTTCTCTTGACAGCTGGCATCGGCTCGGACCACATCGACCTGCCAGCCGCAGCTCAAGCCGGCCTCACCGTCGCCGAAGTCACCGGTAAGCCAACTTTGTTTTACTGGTAAACGGAATACGTTGCGACAGTAAACAATTTTGAAATAAATGGTTTGCAGGGAGTAACACGGTGTCCGTGGCCGAAGATGAGTTGATGAGGATTTTGATCCTCGTGAGGAACTTCTTGCCTGGATACCAACAAGTTGTCAACGGCGAGTGGAACGTGGCTGGTATTGCGTACCGGTCTTATGATTTGGAAGGCAAAACGGTCGGTACCGTTGGTGCGGGCCGTATAGGCCGCCTATTATTACAACGGTACTATTTTTTTTTAGCTAAGTGCGGTTGATTGCAGGGACGGATTTATATAGGGCCCAAAATAATGCTATTGTTTGGCCGCCAAAATATGTTATCAGTATAAAAATATAAATTTTATTGTTTGACCCACAAAATATTTTTTTTTTAGTAATTATTTTTTATTTGATCCCGTCATGAAACTCTGTCAAGATCCGTCACTAGTTGATTGAGTATAATGCTTGAGATACGAGAGGTTTGAAAATTTGAAATATTTTCTGCCTTTGACAGGTTGAAGCCATTTGGTTGCAATTTGTTGTACTACGATAGAGCTAGGATTTCTCCCGAATTGGAGAAAGAGACCGGTGCGAAATTCGAGGAGGATCTCGATGCCATGCTTCCAAAATGTGATATTGTGGTCGCAAATGTACCACTAACCGATAAAACAAAGTATAGGAGATTTTTTTTTTAAATTCTTCTATTTTTCTGCTATTTGTTTATTTGGTTTTGTGTTTTTTAGGGGAATGTTTAACAAAGAAAGGATCGCAAAGATGAAAAAAGGGGTGTTGATTGTGAATAATGCGAGAGGTGCTTTGATGGATACTCAAGCTATTGTAGACGCGGTAAACAGTGGTCATGTTGCCGGTAAGTGTTATTTAGCCGATTAGTAATTATGAATTATTAAGACATTTTGTGCTTGAATTATTGGTATAATTGGCCCGATTTTATAATATTTTAGGATATGGTGGCGATGTGTGGTACCCACAACCGGCACCGAAGGATCACCCGTGGCGTTACATGCCTAATCACGCAATGACACCTCACACCTCTGGCACTACTATCGATGGCCAGGTAAAAAAAAGCTGTTAGCTGAAAGAATATTTGATCAGTATTATAATATACTCAGCTAAATTCAAAATTGTAATCACAATTTTTTTATTTTTGTAGATAAGGTACGCGGCTGGTACGAAGGACATGTTGGATCGGTATTTCAAGGGAGAGGATTTCCCATCTCAAAATTACATTGTTAAAGAAGGCAAACTTGCCGGCCAGTACCAGTAGAGAGTGAGAGAGAGGATCTCTCTCTAAAAAAGCCCCAAAAATAATGTGTTATTGGGCTTTAATAATAATGCTATTATATGTTGTTGTCAAATAAAATAGAGAGAGATGGTGAACTTGTTAGCCCGGCTTTGTTAATTGTATGTGTGCACAATAATGTATTGTTGTGACTCGTGACTCGTGAGTGTGTGTTTAATGTAATGGGTGTGATTTTATTATTTTTAATAATGAAATTAAGCTTTCTCGTGATACGAGTGTTTGATTAGTTTTGTCAAATGGAACTTGCTAGATCCAAGTTGACTGGATCTGAGATTTCATGGAATTTTAATATGATGAAGTTAAATCTAATTAGTCTGAATTAAATCTATGATGCATTGATGTTAAATCTAAGAGGAAAGTCAGAACTTGATTTTAAATTAACCAGTTAATTAATTAGGTTTCTAAAGAAATGTTGACATGTTTTATTTTTTCAAGAATTTTATTCGTTTATTTTGTAATTTTTATCGGAGTGTTGACATGGCCGTTATCCTTCTACTATAATTTTCAACCACTTTCTCGATTCACGATTGTACCACGTCATCTCTATCATTTAATTACCGCATCTCTTTTGTCGATCGACACATCTTTGATCGACGCCTCTCTCAACTCTTATTCAATCCACGCCTATCATACGCCGCCCTCTTCTTCCTTGCCATTTTTTCAAATCCCTGTATTCATCAAATTCTCCCTCTTCATTTTACTTCACAGACCAAATAAACGGCACAGATCGAACATATGTCAGAGTCTCAGAGATATAATCCCACTCTGAAGAACTATGGCAACGAATCTGCTCGTGCAGTATCTTTGTAAAGAAACTATGATTTTTTCTCGGCGATTCAAGAGATATCAATAGTAACCAAGTATTGCTTCATTTTTCTACATATTCTTTTATGGACAATTCTACTATTCCTCTCAAATTCTCCCCAACATCATCTATATCAAAAATTAGTGGTTTAACAAAAATACACTCCATTAACAATTAATTAATATTGATTATTAATCGTTAATACATACGTACTTTAATTATATATTAATTAACTATTAATCGAATGTCCTTTTACTAATCACCATGATAATTAATCGTTAATTCCTGATATAGAGGATGTTGTGGAGAATTTGAGGAGCATAATAAATGGGCTCTTCTTTTATCCATATTTCTGTTGGGTTATTGAGAATAAGACTTAAAAGAACTCCAAAAAGATCTACAGTAAAGGAATGGATCGCCAAGGGCCACAGGTGTGGAAAATCTGGATACTCAAAGGGCCACATTGATGTAAAATCAAGCTATGGCTTTGATCTGAAGGGATATGGTAGCAAGAATGAGGGTGAGCCACTCTTCCTGATATTCGAAATTTGGAAGGAAAGGTGTCGCCGAATTTTCGAAGAAATGCCGAGAGGTGAGGAATGGATCGCCAACGACGCACATGCAAATCTCTTGCAATGGCGTAAAAGGGACGGACGATGAAATGAAACGGCAAAAGAGTAAAGGAGTATGTTATCCAGAATGATAATTTTGGCTAATATTTGGATAGCCTCCCTCTGTAAATGGGGTTGAAAGAAGAAATTACTATTGTAAAATCTTTAAACTATCTTGATTTTGAAATATATATACTGAGTGAGTATGGGTTGACCCATCTCAGATAAATTTCAAAAAAAAAAAAAAAATTTACAATAGAAGAGAGGGCAGGTGGTGCTATCCGTCCAGGAGTTCTCATTTTAATTAATTTATTTATTAAGAAATGATTGTGCATTTCAATGAGATGTGCATTCTATGTGTTCGTCAAAATCAACAGAAAAGCAATAAGTGACATTTTGACTTTTTGTAATTTTGATCATATTTGTGCACTCCAAAACGCACGTTATTCATTATCAAGATTTTTATATATTTTTTAAATATATCATATATTTTACATGCATGTTATATTATTTTTACAAGTACATTTAAAATGTATGTCATATACTATTTTTTTTTTTTTTTTTTTTTCGATTTTTTGGCCCGTAGGCCAAAAAATTTATGTATGTCATATACTATTTTAAATGTATGTCATATACATTTTAAATGTATGTCATATACTATTTAGATATATGATCTATATTTATGTGTTATACCGAATGCTTAATACAGTCAAAATTGAAAAAATTCACGTCACGTGTTGTGCTGATCATGTTCAATTCGACGACCGGAATACACTAATGTGGAGTGTTCCGGTAGATCTTTTATTTAAATAATAATTGGGTTTGATGGTGATTAATGAGTTCCTTTCTATTTTAAAATTATTATTTGAATTTGAATTCTACCTATTTTTTATTGGATTTGGCTGGAGACAGGCACAAGGAAGTCAGTTATGCTCATGACTTGGGATGCCTTATCTGAGGAAGGAAATCACAGATTTTTTTTTTGTCAATTTCATGAATATATGAAATAAATTTCTTTCTCTTTTAATTTAGGGAATTTTTCAAAAAAAACCCTATCTTTTTTGGATATTCTAAAAAAAATCCTATATTTTTAGAAACTCCAAAAAACCTCCCCTTTTCTTTTGATTACTTCCAGGGGCTTGTTCAAAATATGTGTTGATTTTTGTATTTTAGAGATTATGCAATTACTATTACTTAATGTTAGTATATAAACTATTTTCCTTCTATTATGAAGTTTTATATCTGATTTCAATTTGAAAACATGAGAATCAAATATGAAAAATATGTTGAATATATTAAACAGTGAACTCTCTAAGACCTTGGTTACAATTTTTTGTGTCTATTTTTATTATTTAATCTTCTAAAAAAAATAGATAGAAAGATCAATCTATTAGTCCATATTAAAACTAGGTTTAAAGATATTAAAGTTCGTATTCTTTCTTTGTAGTAAAAGGAACAAAAAACCAAGAAAATATTTGTTTGATATATTAGAGAATGGTTCTAATTTAATTTAATTGTTGAATATAAAGAAAGGTTTATAATTTATCTGTATTTATTTTCCTTTAAAAATAATATGATGCTTTAAATGGATTTTTTTGTCAAATACATCACCATTTTTTAGAAAATGACCGTGGCATTATTTTTTATATTGTATGCTATTTATATTAATTAAGAAATTTATAATGATAAGAAGAAAAGTAAAGAATCTAAGTGAACCAATTAATAGTTAAAGAACCAAAATTCGGATATTTCTCGTCATTGGACCTAAGTAGTAAGTAAGTAGTAACTACAAATGATAAATTGACCATGACCTAACTTACCCAAAATCCCATGACGTATTTATATTCGACCCCTTAGCAAAGCTAATTGGCTTATTGGTTGAATAGAAGCCACCTAGAACACGTGTTTCACAAAAGATGTACTTAACTACTTATATAAGGATAAGGATATTGTAATATTGTAACATGAGCCACTTGATTGTTTCATTTGGAGGGTAACATGTAAACTAATAATTTAGGACTAAAGTCTAGTTAGGAATAAGTATTTGAGATGATGATAGAGATCTCCTCAATCATTTTTATGCACAGTTATCCTAAGAATACTGGTTCGAATTTCACCTCAAAAAAATTTCATGTGGATTTGTTTTTTTTTTTTCAAAACAAAATCAAACATTCAATTGAAAGATTATGCTTATGATAAGAACTTAGAGCGACCATTTATCCTAAAAAAATTCCACCTCAATATTTTTATGCACAGTTATCCTAAAAAAATTATTTTTTTTGCTCAAAACTTAGAATTGCAAATAGCAAAATGTTATTTTGTTATTTGTAATATTGTCCAAAACTTAGAGCGACCATTTATGTTGTACCATATAGAAGAACAAATCCAATGCTTTGTCATATCATATGATATGTAATTATGTATGGGTGGTGTAATTTGGTAGAGACTTAACAATTGTGTGTTAGTTGCGAGACATTATCCCCGATTATAAGGTCCCATAAATCATAATTCTTTTCCCACTTTCAAAGAAGAAACTACATGTACATATAGTCGCGTATTCTGAAGCAGTGGATCACATTATTCATTTTTAACACTCATAGAAATAGAAGAATGGTGGAGAGAAGAACCATGGAGAAGAAGAAGAAGATTCAAATGAAGAGGCTTTGCCTTCACCTCTCCTCTCTCATAAGCAACCTAGAAGAGAGAGTGGAGACTTTGAAGCAAAAACGGGATTTCGGGATCTTGTTTCTTGAAGCCCTACAAGAAACCGAAATCAGAATTACAGGAACCAAATCTGAAATTGGAATCCGAGGAAAGGAAGAACTTCCCGTGGTTGAGATATGGCAGAATGGGAGAGAATTGGAAATCATGCTGATAAGCAATGTTACGCGAGCTTTACGGTTTTACGAGGTACTCGGTTTGCTAGAGAGCGAAGGACTTGAGATGACAGATGGGACCCACTCCATTGTTGGTGATACAATCATCCATGCAATTCGCGCCGAGGTACTCTCATTATGATAAATTGGTCCGAAATAAATTGATTCGTATCGGGTGTTAAATTTAACCTCCATGTGTAGGGGTTGAAAATTAGGGATTTATTTAGCAAAATTCTTCTTGTTAACTATTACTCATCTTTTTTGTTTGGTAATTTTGCAGGTTAATCCAGCAGTAGATTATCATTATTTGCTTATGAACAAGTTGAAGGCATTGGCTCAGTGAAATTTTAGGAAATGGTTCAACAAATTAGTTAACTGTATTCATGGATTTATGAAGATTTATTATTCTACTCTGCTTGGTTCTATTATTTTTCCTTGTGAAATAAGAGGTTTTGTAAAACTATTGATAAGTTTAATTAACCCAATCTTTAATTTTTCATTTATTTATGGATATCTCAATATATTTTAATTGATTGCCCTATTGATCTTTTAAATTGTTACTCATTTGTGGCCATAGTTGTGTTCTTATTTCACAAATACAATCACTCTTTAAACATTGTCAATATGACACATCAATACATTGGATTCATTTGGTTTCTTGCTTTATAGGATCACCTATTCCCAATGTTTTAAATAACGACATTGTAACGGTGCTATAACGCATTGTGGCGGAATTATGAAGTTAGACATTGTGTCACTTCAGATTTTAGCTTTGTAGTGTTGTTCCCTTATGACGTTATAACCATTGCTGTTGCATTAAAATGCATATACTTAATAGTGTGTAGTTATGTTATATTATTATTATTATTTAATTTCGGCACAATCCATTATTTCTCGATAGTTTACTATTACACATCACAAAAAATAAACTATATATTTTTGGATGATTTTATCGGACAATTGAACTAATTATATTATTTTGATTTTTGAAAATTTGAGTGAAGTACTATGTGATATCTTCGGACAATAATTTACATGTGAAGTATTATGCTTTAAATCATAATTGATATTAATTTGTATATATGTACATCATGTAATATTGTAGAAACCATTATTACGATCAAAGTCCGCTGCAATAGCGAAGCGGTGCTATATTGTACACTAGTCACTAAATTAAATATCGAAACTCCAAGTGCCGCTACATGTTATTTAAACAATGCCTATTTCACAGGCCTAATCCATACATATATATAATCCTAAATTACAAAATAATTGGACAATAAGCCCTCAGATGTTTTTTATAGGAAATTATTTTAATTTAGATGTTGCTTTTACTTGATATGTTTGTTTTATTAAAAGATATTTCATAATATATTTTATCAATTGAAAAATTAAAATTAAAATATTCACAATGTAGCACAAACATGCCATATTTTCACTACATATATATGGGAAAATCGACAAAACAAAATACATTTGGATCAAATTCAATCTCCAAATAAATACTTGACTTCAAAATACATTTGGGAACAAAATTATTTTGTAAATTCAAGGTTTGAAAATATATCACAATACAACAATTTATTCAAATCTATTTTCCTCTAAAAAGCACACTAAAATGAGAAAATTGGGACAGAAAAAACAAGTCAAAGATGAAGGGCTTAACCGTAATTTAGTCATTACTGAAGGAGATTAATACACTTCATCAAAGCATCGGTGTGCTCTGGTTTCCCAACCGAAATTCGAATATATCCACTTAATTCTTTATTATTGTAGTGACGAATCATCACTCCCATTTTCGCCAAATCCTCCTAAAATATCATTAAAAAAAATCATAAAACTATTCAACACAAAAAAATTCCAAATTATTCAATTAATTACCTTAATTTTCTTGGGATCTTTTCCATTCGTGACCTCGCAAAGTATGAAATTCGAAAAACTAGGAAATGGCTTCAAGAAAGGCACTTCTTTTAGAAGATTATAAAGCCTCTCTCTTTCTACCACCAATAAATTCTTCACCCTCTTCAAAATCAAACAAAAAGAGAACTAGTAAATATGTAATTTCCAAACTTTCGGGGGCATATTTGAAAAAGTACATACTTCTAAATAATTAGGGTTTTGGAGGGCCGCACAAGCAGAGATTTCGGCTGCAACGGATACATTATAAGGTTGTTTTGCTCTCCATAAATATTCGATTATACTTTTTGGAAATGCTCCATATCCTACTCTTAGTCCAGCTAAACCTAAAAAAACCAAAAATAATCACACCTCACAATCATTAATGAAAAATACAAACTATGATTAACTTATATGAATAATTAATTTATGTAATTATTACCGGCTCGTTTGCTAAAAGTGCGAAGAACAATTAGGTTTTCATATTTTTTGACCCAATCCATTTTCGATTTGATTCCTGCAAATTCGATATAGGCTTCGTCTAGAATAACCAATATTGGAAGATCTAGAATTTTAATTAGATCCTCATCTTTAATTACACTGCAAAAAAATAATAATAATGTTAAATTGTGCATAAATTTGGATAATTAAGTGAATTATCGTTAATACCTTCCATCAGGATTGTTAGGCGAGGTGAGAAAAATACATTTTGGTTTTTCCTCTTCTACAGCTTCAATTATTTTACTTACATCCAATGAAAAATCTGGAAGCCTTGGTACTAATATTATATAAAAAATAATAATAAACAAAATATAAGATAACAATTTTTAATGATTTGAAGAAATGTAATTTCAATAAAGTCGGTACCTTTAATTACCAATGCGCCATTCACAGCCGCGTCAAATTCATACATGGTAAAAGTTGGGGGACAATCGATAATTTTATCTCCTGGATCAAGTACACATCTGTGATAAAATCAATAATAAATAATTAATAATCCAATCAAATTAAGTTAATAAACGTAAATAAAATCAGAAATTAAATGATATTACCTCATAATTAGGTCGATAAGTTCATCGGCACCACAACCAGCGAGAATATATTCTGCTTCGAGACCCGAATCCTCTGCTAAAGCGGTTCTGAGTTGTCGACTCTCTGGATCCGGGTATACATATGGAAACTTTATGTTTCCCAATGCTTCTAGAACCTTTTAACAATACATTGAAGAAAACTAAAACCTGGAACTGAAATCAGGGTTTTAAAGAGGGTATAATGAAAAAAAAATTAACCTCAGGAGGAGGACCGTATGGGTTCTCATTTGCATCCAATTTTATGATTTCTTCTGGTTTTCTTCCTAGTCTTGTTGATAGCACCTCAATGAAAAAATCACGAATTTTTTATTTAATATTTAATAATCTCATGATGTATTGAATTATATTTAAATAAAGAGTAATTTACTGATTAAATTCATGACTATGAACGTCAATATCGAAAAGGTTTCGACTTTTCTGTAATCAATCGATTCATGACAAACCAAAATAAAATTGAAATTGGTATACCTCAAAGGGCAAGATTGGTTGATAAGGTTTAAGCTGTCTTAAGTGAAGGCGAATGAAAGAATCTCCTTTAATCTTTTCGGTTTGTGCTTCTTTCTGCTCAACTGGAATCGTTGAAGCCATGACAAAGCTAGAGTTTCTCCTCGAATGCTTGGATTCGAGCTGGGTTTTGGAGAAACTCGAAGAGAGCGTAGTTGATAATCGGAGAGAGCTAGCCATCAAAGTGGGAGAAACGGAGGAATTGCCAAAGCCGCAGCACTCAGCACTCAGCACAAGGACAAGTAAGCTCGTCAATAAACAAATGGCAGTGGTGGTGAAGCTCGGTGGTACAGAGATTCCAAACTCGGTTTCTGAAGAACCTGAGTTTGAGTTACCGAGAATCCAGGAACTTCAATCCAGTTTCTCAAAGGATGATAATTTCACATGTATCCCTACAATATCTCCAAATATCATCCAAATTAGGATGAGTTAGCATCATTATTATTTATTGCTAATTTTTCGGAGGCTTAAATAATATTTTGATTTTGATTTTGTAGGGGTATATAAGAAAGAATACGGAGTAAGGTTAAACTTAAATCTTGAGGAGGGTATAAAAGCTAATTTCCCTAAAACCCTAGCTTCCTTCTTTCTGTTCTTCATTCCAATTCCGTAGTAAAGAGAAATTCCCAAACAAGGAGGAGAGAAATCATGGTGAGACCATACGCCGTTAAATGGCTTAAGAATGAAAAGAAGAGGAAACTAGATGAAACTTTAGCTTCGAGTTCTGCCCATGAACAAGAAGAAGAAGAAGAGGAGGAGCAAGAGCATGTAGAAGAGATAGAGGCGCAGAGAGAGGACCAAGAGGAGGAGGAAGTGGCGGCGGAGGAGATGCCCGGACTTCCGATTGTGGCAAGACCAATTGATGGGTCGAAGAAGAAAAAAGGTGTGATCTTTGTGCTTGAAAAGGCATGCCTTGAAGTTGGCAAAGTTGGAAAGGTATGCTTTTGCGCAATCCTTCTATTTTGTCTGTTATTTAGATTTTGGTTGAAATTTTTCAGATTTACTTGTATTTTGCAAGACAATTTCTTAAATTTTTACATATTCTTTTCTTTTTGTGTATTCAAATTCAGAGTTTCCAAATTTTGAATTCCGATGATCATTCAAATTATCTAAGAAAGCAAAATCGTAACCCTGCTGATTATAGGCCTGACATCATTCACCAGGTACTTCTTATTTTCAAATAAACCCCTAATTTTTTTTTTCAAACAGCTCCCTAATTTCAATTGTGGAATATTTCAGGCACTTCTTGCAATATTTGATAGCCCGATAACAAAGGCTGGAAGATTACAAGCTGTTTATGTAAGAACAGAAAAAGGCGTTCTTTTTGAAATCAAACCCCATGTCAGGATGCCTCGTACATTTAAAAGATTTTGCGGGCTTATGTGTAAGTTTTCTCGTTCCTTTTTACATAACCAAAACCAATTCACCCTTTGACATAGATTTTTTGTTCATTTGTTAAATCGTAGCGCAATTATTGCAAAAATTGAGCATTACTGCAGCGGGTAGACGTGAGAAGCTTCTTAATGTAATTAAAAATCCAGTTACTCGTTATTTACCTGTTGAATCGCGGAAAATTGGTAAGATTTATGGTTCTTTTTGTAATTTTGAATCTATATTTCATTATTTGTAATCTTGTGCTAAAATGAAATTTATTTTGCTTTTGTAGGATTATCATATAGTTCAGACAAGTCTGTTAATTTGGTTGATTATGTTGACAATGCTAGTGATGATACAAACCTCGTCTTTTTTGTAAGTCATTGTTTTTATGAACTTGTGTGGCACTTTGATAAGTTCAAGGGTCATTTTGCTAATTTGCATGTTTTTTTAGGTTGGAGCAATGGCACACGGGGCGATAGATAAACAAAACATGGATGATTTCATATCCAGTAAGTTCTATTCTTATCGATGGAATTTATATTTATTTAATAAGCTTTTCATGTGAATTCTTCGGTGTATTATCTCAGTGATACAGCATAAGTAAATGACTGTTTAACCCTTTTATTTGTGCAGTTTGCAATTATCCTCTGAGTGCGGCGTGTTGTTTGAACAGGATTTGTAGTTCCTTGGAGCAAAAATGGAATATTCGATAAACCAATGGAATTAGAATTTTAAAACATTTTATTGTAGTAATTTTTTGTTGCTTAATTTGCTAGTAGTTTGTTTTATGAAATTATCCACTTCGTATTGTGTAACTTAAATGTCATTATTTTCTATGAAATTTTAGGAAGAAAGTACTTTCTACTCGTAGCCTCAGACCTCAGAGAATACTATAAACCTCAAATCCCAGTTCCCTTTTATCTGTATCATTTCATAAAAAGGGCCTGAATCCATAGAAAATGTCTGAAGTTTTAATCATAGTTGTTCACTTTGCGAATAATATGCGTATAATTTACAAATAATGCATGTATTGCCATATAATATGTTTTTTAGAAGAAAAAAACATAAATTTGAGATTTTGATCTAAAATAATATTATTTAATAAAATAATTATATTTTTGAATTATTTATGGATAAAAAAGTGTATATTTATAAACTTTTTATATACCGAATTATTGTATCTATTGTGCAAAATAAACATAACTATAGACGAATAACCGAATTGACGAATTATTAGCGTATTACGTTTTATTTGACCGAAGACTTTACCGATTTGAAAAATATTTGATCCGAATTATACACGAACGTATTACGTATCGTATTATTCGCATATCACGAATAATTATGGTCTTAACTATTTTTTTCACAATAACCCTTACATATTAATGATGACAAATCCTTAACAACTGTTAGAACAATGAAATTGCACTATGGAAGAAGAACAAAAATAAATAACAGATATATAATTTTATGTGAGATATGGGTAGTTCACACTATTATTCTCAAATCGAGTCGTGACTAGGATAATACTAATGCTCCGCAACGAGTACGGTGATTATGTTTCTATTTTAATTTTAATAAGACATACTATTTTTTATGATGAAAATGATAATATCATATCAAAATAATATTATTTCACATTATATCAATCTCATAATATTGTTAGAACTCATTTATGTATAATAATCATGTATGTGTTTTAGCTTATGGCTCGTATTTTCTTCAAATAATTATACATATATTAGTGATAATGTATAATAATATATGAACTATATCACCATTTTACGAAAAAATAATTAAAAATATTATATTATTATTATTCATAATAATTCATGCAATGTCAACTATACAAATAGTAAACCATATGACATATGTACTCATTGCACACCACTATTATATAATACTAATAAAAAATTTAGAGAAGATTTATGCCGCATGCGTAATTTTTTTGGCGAGTTTTTTTCTATCGGTTTTGATTTTTGAACAACAATACACATTTTTGAAGTACAATACATTTTTTGGCTAGTCTTCTCAAATATACATTTTTTATTTTGACTTGTGTCATTTTATATGTACGACGAGTCTTTTTATAGAACATGTTTTTTGTTTCATACATTACGAAATATACCCTTTTAATTGCAATATATATATATATATATATATATATATATATATATATATATATATATATGAGGATGGCTAAGATACTCAAATTAAGTATCATGGATTCGGTACTTATGATTTTTTGACCATTGGATTTGCATTGAGATTTGTGTTTTTTAATGCTATATATACTCATCATTAATGATTACCATATCTGTTTATGCTAATCATTAATTGCACAAATCTCAAAGCAAATATAATGGTCAAAAATTTCTAAGTACCAAACTCATGATACTTAATTAAGTATCTTAGCCATCCTCTATATATATATATATATATATATATATATATATATATATATTTAGTTGTTTGTTATGCATTTTTCTTATATATACGATATATCTTTTTCAAGTACAACACATGTTTGATTTTTATACCTTATGAAATATATATATCTTAGTGTATCAGATATCTTTTAATATCTTCATAAATTCAGATTATGTATGAAGTATGTTAACATGAATGGCAAAATAAAGGGGGAAAATTCAAACAAATACATTTGACGAAATTTTGAAAATTAATGCAAAGAGTCACAATTATAATTAAATGCTAAAAAATATCGAGATATATTTTTTTCCCAATCATATTACTAAAATTCATGTATGCTATAATTTGAAAATATTTTCTTTTATTGTGGAAGAAAATAAAAAGAAACTTAAAGAGTCAAAATTATAATCACACACTACAAAATATCAAACTGTATTGTTACACAATTTTATTAATCAAAATATTCCTGCTATAATTTGAAAAATATTTGTTCCCTTCCAATCAATTTTGTATATGCGAATCTGACTCTCCGAATGTGATGTATATTCCTAAAAAGAATCTAATATCTAATTTTAATCATTATTTTCTTTAAAAGAGGATTAATATGAAGAATTTTAATTCAGTATAAATAATTTTAGTTTGAAATTAAACTTAAGTCGGTCGAAGCGGAGCGAGATCATCCCTAGTTTATTCTTAAATTCTGTTGTGGATTTCTCTTAATTAAAGAGGATTAATATGAAGAATTTCTAAGAATGCTGTACTAATAAGGGCAACAAAAGACTGAAAATTTCAATGCTAAATCTCAATATAATTTATTAAATTAAAATTACTTTATACAACAATGATTATTTATTTTTCTACATAATTTTGGGTATTGCAAGTCGAGAAGACTTCTTTGTACGATATGAACACGTTCATAGAGTTATATGTGAGCTGTCCATGATGTACGTACGTATGAATTGTCCATGATGTACGTACGTACGCATATGCATGTAGGTACGTATGAATTGTCCATGATGTGCCTCTTTGCAATTTCAAAACGCACATGAAAGTAAATGCAAGGTGTTCATAAGATTTTCTCGTTCGAGATGGGTGGCACAAAGAAGGTCGAGATGTGTACGGCTCCATGTTCGTGTTCGAGATGAGTACGTACAAAAAAAGCCAATGCAAGGTGTCGAGAAGGTTGTACTGGTTCACTATAGAGCTTGAAACCATCACAACTTTTATTCTTTTGTTCTATATGGAACAATAAGTTGGTTATATTTAATTAGTTTTCTCTAATATCTTATCCCAATAACAAACATCGAAATGAATGCATCCTAACTTTCTTAAATTTCCCTATTCAATCTATACATACATAGGTATCTTAAATTTTCCTATTGCAGCAATAATCATTATATAATTTGTGTTAATTTTGATGAAATGATTTATCATGCATAATGTGTTAGTCACGTTATCCGCATGATGCGTACATATCGAATGAACGTGACACCTAATCATCAATTGTAAATCCAAGAAATGCATGTTATTATATTTTATAAATTAAGTTAAATCACAGATATTTCGAATCTAGAGCAAGAAAGAGCCAGCTGAGATACTTAATTTTAATAAACCAAGCAAAGTATTTGCTGATTTTAATAACCTGATCAAGAATCGTTTCATAATATTCTCAAACGGGATGAAACTAATTCTCCTAAATTAAGTAGTTGTGATTTATAAAAAAAATGTATACATGGTAATTACCAATTAGGCATCAATCGCATGCAATAACAACCAATTTTCAACTCATTTCAGTAATTAATTAATATTACATTGATGCCTGAACAGAAAACAACCAGATTATTAGCACGAAAATAAAAATTAAAAAGGGCAAAATATTTAATAATCCACTTGAAAATCAAAATTACAAAATTTACAAGCGTCTCAAAGAAAAACTAAAGAAAAATAAAATAAAAGGAGATAACTAGACAATCAAAACCCATCCCGCAAAAGAAAGAACAAACAAACAAAAAAAAAATCTAAACACAAAACATGCCAGTAAACAAGTTTTGCATCTTAGAAAACAACTTAATCGGATGAGCCGGCACAGCCGGCAAACACGACGGATTTGTCTTACTCCCAGAACTTTCCGGGACTTTAGAATTCTTCTTCTTCCTCCTCCTAAGCTGAAAGAATTGCTGCATGATCTCAGAACACTCCGTCTCGAGCACGCCACGTCTTATTACAATCTTTGGATGGAACGGGTGCACCGGACCCGTCTGCTGGACCGGTGGCTCCAACGCACTCGCATTACTACTGCTCCCAGTATCTCCAGGGAATAACCTGCCAGAAAGATAGATTAATACTATTTTGTAATTTTCAGTAATGCAGGGTTTTTTTGCAAAAATTTATGTACCTGACCCAGCTACCATCGGCACCGAGGAGTTTGTTAGGGGCGCCCCAAACAATTGTATCGATTCTGGCTTGCAGAATTGCACCCGCACACATCGCACACGGTTCTAGGGTCACATACAATGTCGTGTCCTACACATTTTCATTTCATTTTATTACATTTATTTTTTTCATGCATAAAACAAAATCTCAAAATATCACGCATACCCCTTCCACGACCCCTGCAAAACATAAAAAATATCATGTATACCCCTGAAAAACATAAGAACTATCATCACATTTTGTAGGGGCATTTATGATATTTCACATTTTGGAGTGGTATATTTGATATTTCGAGGTTTTGTAGGGGTACGTGTGAAATTCCCCAGAGTTTATGAACAACAAAAAATGGGAAAAAAAATAATACAGATAAGCGCCAGGATCGAAGATTATTGGACGCTTCGCGAATACAAATCATTTCGGCATGAGCAGTGGAATCCCTCATATCCTCAACCCTACAAAACAAAAGAATTGTTCACTAAAAGACAAAAAAAATCACGACTGGAGAGAGAGAGAGAGAGAGAGAGAGAGAGAGAGAGAGAGAGAGGATTTGAGGACATACAAATTGCAGCCACGAGCAACGATCTCTCCATTTCGGACGAGAACTGCACCCACCGGTACTTCCCAAGATTCCGCGGCTCTCTCAGCCTCGACCAAAGCTTCTCTCATGAAAAACTCGTCGAGTCTTCTTTGTTCTTTTTCTTTGAGGTATGATTCTTCCCATTCTTCGAATGATCCTCTTGGCACTTGACTCGATCTCCTCAAATGTTTGCCACTTGCCGTACCGATGTGCGCCTCTAAGGTACCGGTTTTCGGTAACTCGGTTATTATTGTTGTAGAACTGGTACCTGTAGTTTCGCTTTCCCTTACATGGGTTTCTTCTTCTTTTTCCCATTCGTCAAATGAACTTTTCGGTACCTGCAAAATTATCAATTATCAAATAAAATTAAAAAAAATAAAAAATTTCAACTTTCAAAAATATATTGAAAAATTAATAATAATAAAACCTGGCTTGTTCTCTTGAATTGTTTCCTTCTAGTCAAATTCAAACCCTGCTGGTCTTCTTTTAATTCGTTATTTCCACTTAAATTCACGTTTGTGGTGACATCATCAATAGAACTGCTGACATCAGTAATTCGAATACCCCCACTTGATGATTCTGACTCCCTTGAATATTGATCCTCCCATTCATCAATTGATTTTTTGGGTACTTGTGTTATTCTCTTCAATTGTTTCCCTCTTTTTATTTCCTCAGTTCTCTTGTCTTCACTTGCACTCGCCATTTTCAGCAACGAACCTGTACCAGTGGTACCACTGATACCACTAATGGTACCAGTAATATTTATACCGCCTGTAGAACCACCAATTGCTGGTCTCTCAATTACATCCCTTTTGCGATTTAACCCCTCATTTTCTCCAATATATTTCGCAACTTTTGGTAATTCCTCCATTACTATTTTCTCTCCGCTCGCACCCGCTTCCAACACAGAAGCCGTACCACCGGTACCGCTAATCGTACCAGTGATATTTATACCTCCTGGGAAACCACTACTTGCTGGTTTCTCAATTATATCCTTTTTGCGATTCAACCCCTTGTTTTCTACAATATATCTCGCAACTTTTGGTAATTCCTCCCTTACTATTCTCTCTCCACTAATAACATCAGAAGAGCTGTCTTCGCCTCTTATTTCTTCCAATACAATCTTCTCTTCTAAACTAGGGCCAATTTCTTGCACATTTACTGGCACAGAGGGACCCGCTTCTGACAAGGGCATAATCGGTAATTCCTCCTCTTTTTCTGTTTCCTTTTCTTTTTCTTCTTTGGTTTTGGAATCGTGGTCGAATTCCTCGGGACCAGAAAACCAATCATCGGTACCTCTAGAGTCACTAGACGAGCTTCTCTTACCAGATTTCAATTTTTCAGATTCATCCTTCAGAAACCCTAATTTTACTATATCTGCAACAAATCCCCACAAGGACTTGTTCTGTTTCCTAGAAACCCTAGTTTCCGTACCAGTTTCAGTACCAGTACCAGTGCCAGCACTGGTACTAGCAGTTGACTTAGACGGATTTTTTACCTGGCTTTGGTCTATGAATTCTTGGTGGACCGAGTCCACAAAACCACCTACATGGTACGAACCAGATTTCTCTATCCTAGATGCTGATTCTAGGCTTGTTTGATGGGACCCACTTGTCAGAATAGGGGTTTCTACCCCTTGAGTGACGGTATTCGTGTCATTTCTGCGAACCCTAGTAAGGTTTATATTAGTATTGTTAATCACATTTTCTTCTGTCTCTTGTATATTAACTTGGTTTATGATATTTCTCCTGTTCCTTTTAATTTCGGTTAAATTCTGAACTGATGTGTCTGTATCGATTCTTCTTCTCTCTGTTTCAATTCGATTTCGATTTTGAATATCCAATTCTGTTTCGTTTATGTTAATTTGATTTACCACATTCTTTTTATCCCTTGTAATTTCAGTTAAATCCTGAATTGAAGTAGAAGTATCGGCCTTTCTTCTCTCCCTTTCGGTTCGATTTCGATTTTGAATATCTAGTTCGGTTTCATTTACATTAGTTTGATTTAAAACATTCTTTTTATCCCTTTTAATTTCAGTTAAGTTCTGAACCGAAGTAGATGTATCAAACCTTTTTCTCTCCATTTCAATTCGATTTCGATTTTGAATATCCAATTCTGTTTCATTTACATTAATTTGATTTACCGAGTTCTTTCTATCCCTCGCAATTTCAGTTAAATTCTGAACAGAACCAGACGAATCGACAATTTTTCTCTGTAAATCAACACTAATTCTATTTTGCAGATCCAATTCAGTCTCATTAAATGCAAATTGGTTCGAAATATTTCTCTTATCCCTTCTTACTTGAACTTGATTCTGAACTGAAGTAGAAGCATTATGTATTTTACTCTGGTTATCAATTTGGGTTGTATTTGCTGTGTTCAATTGATTATCACTTACTTTAACTTGGTTTACCACGTTCGTATTATTTCTCGAAACCAAGCTAGAATCATCCTCAGCTATGATTTTAATACTTTGAGATCCTTCCTTTGAACCTCTCCAATTGTAATTCTCTCTCTCATCTCTATATTTAATACGAGAGGTTGAAGCTTCTTCATCTCGATGCAAATTTGAAACCTTAATCGTATCATCATTTTCATACTTGTCGTGTTCTTCGTTTCTTCTTTGCTCTGAAACCCTAATTGCATCGTTCATTTCTTGTGCATTGAATATTTCCTCATAATCATCAGCTTCCTCTCTTCTCGTTCGATCTGAAACCCTAATTTGATCGTCTCTTTGGTTCGAAACCCTAATTTTGTCCTGTCTTCGCATAGAGTGATCATCCTCGTTGTAGTCATAATACTCCTCATTTCTCCTACGATCCGAAACCCTAATTTGATCATTTCTTTGATTATACTCTTCTCTTCCTCCTTTATCTGAAACCCTAATTTTGTCTCTCTTGTCATAGTCGTAATATTCATCTCTTCTTTTGCGGTCCGAAACCCTAATTTTGTCATTATTTTCTTTATACAACTCTTTTCTCTTTCTATCTAAAATCCTCATTTTATCTTCGTCATGATAATCGTAATTTTCATCTCTTTTCCTACGGTCCGAAACCCTAATATCATCGTCCCTTTCGTTATACGCATCTCTCCTCCTTCGATCAGAAACCCGAATTTTATCTTCCTCATCATAATCATGATATTCCTCTTTCCTCGTTCGATCTGAAACCCTAATTTTATCATCCCTTTCATCATACTCCTCTCTCTTCCTCCTATCAGAAACCCTAATCTTATCTTCCTTGTCATAATCATAATACTCGTCTTTTCTTCTTCGATCTGAAACCCTCATTTTCTCATCTCTTTCATCATACTCTTCTCTCCTTTTGCGATCCGAAACCCTAATCTTATCTTCCTCATCGTAATCAAAATACATATCGTTTTTCCTTCGATCTGAAACCCTAATCTTATCTTCCTCATCATAATCATAATATATATCTTTTTTCCTTCGATCTGAAACCCTAATTTTATCGTCCCTTCCATCATACTCCTCTCTCCCCCTTCGATCTGAAACCCTGATTTTATCGTCCCTTTCATCATACTCCTCTCTCTTCCTCCTATCTGAAACCCTAATTTTATCATCCTCATCATAATCATAATATTCATCTTTTCTTCTTCGATCTGAAACCCTAATTTTATTATCCCTTTCACCATATTCCTCTCTCCTCCTTCGATCCGAAGCTCTAACTTTATCTTCCTCGTCATAATCATTATATTCATTTCTTCTCCTTCTATCTGATACTCTAAGATTATCATCATCCCTTTCATCATAAACCTCTCTTCTTCTTCTATCCGAAACCCTAATTTTATCTCCCTTTCTCACGACATTATCTTCATCATAATCATAATTGTCTCTTCTCTTACGATCCAAAACCCTAACCCCAATGTCACCATTCCTTCTCCTTAAGTAATCATCATACTCCTCTCTCTCCTTTCTATCCAAAACCCTAAACCTATCGTCCCTTCTTCTCCTATAATCATTTTCATAGTCATATTCATCTCTTCTCCTTCGATCAGAATCCCTAATTCTATCATGGTCTTCATAAACATGAGTATCTCTTCTCCTTCGATCACAAACCCTAAAATTATCATCATTTTGCCTCAAATCATCAAATTCCCAATAATCATAATACTGGTCAATTCTATGATTGCCCGAAACCCTAGGTTCATGGTATATCTCTCTTCTTCTGAACCTATCTCTTTCAATTAACTCGGTTTTATCGCAATGGCATTCATAATCTCCATTACACCTCCATACTTGTCTCACCTCCCTTTCTAGAAGCTTCCTGCCTCCCCCATTGTGACAATTCCTCCCATCCCTGAAATTATAAGCATACTAAAATTTATTAAGGAAAAGTACTAAAGTTCTCTTCCAATTCAACCTAGAAATATTAAATATCCAATCAGTAAAGGTCTAATTACATTTTAATTCTGAAGCATTAATAATGAGCACTGAAATATTTGTCCTTTCAACAAATACATGTGAGAATAACAAAATTACCTATAACCAACAGGAAAAGAGTGGCAATGACAGCTTCGGATTTCCTGTACACTTACGCAACAACTAGTAAAACTACTCGAGGCAGTACACTGGGGCAATTTCGCCTGAGTACGGCGTGTAGTAGCCAAATACGTCGCAGCAGCAGCGAGGAAGGTTCTAGAAGGGGTCAAGTAAAGTAAGGCGGATTGCCTCGAGAAGTATCCATTGGACTGTAGCGTCCTAGCATTAGCATTTGGGTTGCAATAAGGGTTTTGGAGAAACTCTTGATCGGAAGAAGGAAATTGGGAGTAAGGGAATGCCGATTTTGCCCTCAGGCTCTGGGCGAAGGCAGTGTAGTTACTGTACATTGAGATAGCACGGTGGAGATGGAGACGGGCGTGGGAGTACAGTGGTGGTGATCGGCCTGACTGGCTGAATCTGGTCGGTCAGGTGACCACGTGGTAGTTGATAATTGGATTACTTTACTAAGGGCGCTTGATGACAACGGACTGTTTCAGAGGAAGCAATGTATAGTGGCGTACTAGTGGGATAAGAATATAAGATTATAAAATCGGTCTATTGGAAATCCGGAAATGAGATACGAGAACAAGAAACCGGGTTATAAGGAATTGGACCTTGGCCTGGGCCGAAACCGGCTTTACTCAGGTCATAAAAATCCAGAATATCAATTCTCGTTTTCTTGACGAATCCTGGAAATTGATTCTCAAGTGGTGTTTGTTCAGCTGTACTTTACATTTTGGACGGAGGTTATTGGGGGAACTCCTTCGGGTAGCAGTATCACCATTAATGGCGGACGGGGACGAAGATGATTACGTGTTCTATGGCAGACCAATCGAGAGAGAAGAAGATACCTCTACTCGCAAGCGCAAGGGCGTTGCTGATGCTGGCGCTCTTCGTGCTCTTCCTGCATGGAAGCAAGAGGTCAGCTCTCTATTCATTCATATCTCTGCTTTCTTATTTCATTCCTGTTTTGCTGATAGTAATGACCTAATTGAAATTGGTACATGATTTATCACGAAGATATGAAATAATTAGAAAAATCATTGTTCATCTGAGACTTAAGTCTGCTATAGCAGCTCTGTTAGGGTTTTTACCATTCTGACTTGAAAAATTCGGTGCAATTTCAGGTTAGAGACGAGGAAGGAAGAAAGAGATTTCATGGTGCATTTACTGGTGGATTTTCAGCTGGATTTTACAACACTGTTGGTTCTAAAGAAGGTATGTATCATATAATATAATCTTCTGTAATTTATTAATTTGATTCATATTATGATGTAATTTTCAGGATGGACCCCTCAAACATTTACTTCATCACGTAAAAGCAGAGCTGAGTCGAAGAAACAAAGTGTGTACAATTTCCTCGATGAAGATGACATAAAGGTATATATTTCATTTCATTATTTTAAATTTACAATTTTGTCCCTGAGAAATATTATAAATTAATTTCAGGGTATGGGAGGGAGTGCTGTGGAAACATCTTCACAGTACGATACATTTGGATTCACTGCTGCAGAATTCGCTCGTAAACAAGCCAATAAAGAACAAGATAAAAGGTAAATTACATTTACATGATTAATCAAGTTTAAATTTTTGAAAATTTGCATAATTTTGTTTTTTTTTGTGATTTAGGCCATCAATTATACCGGGTCCAGCTCCAGACGAAATAGTTCTTCCCTCTTCAAGCTCGATTGGTAATTAATTAATTAATCAAAATTGTAATTTAAATCTTGCAAATAATCAAAATTATAATGCTTTTAAATATTATAGGTATGAAGTTATTGATGAAAATGGGTTGGAGACAAGGTCGTTCAATCAAAGACTCAAATACCGATTCTATATCTGGTATTTATATTTCTTTTCTCAGTTCTTGAAGGGCTGAATATTTACCCTTAAAATAAAAAGTACGATTTTTTGTTTTAATTTTTGGTATCTTTTTTTTTGTAGAAAGGAGAAGAGAGGCTAGAAAGGCACTGTTGGCATTATCTAGTACTGGAGGAGATACTGGAGAGGACAAAATGGAGACCTCTCGAAACGAATCAAACGAGACCGAAGAAATTCCTGATGTAGATGCTCTGCGTAATTCCTTAACTACCCCGGTCAGTAATCAATAAATTATCTCCGTCACTTGGTCAAAATAAATTAATTTCTAACATTAAAATTTTAAAATATTTTTTTGTTTTTAATTTCTTAATAGGTTTATGTCCTTAATCCAAAACAAGATTTACACGGACTTGGGTTCGATCCATTCAAACACGCACCAGAATTTCGAGATAGCAAAAGATTAAGAGACTCTAAATCTAAAGAAAAGGACAAAAATAAAGTTCTCTCAAGAGGCAACTTCCTTTCTTCCAGCTGTAAGGGACTGAATTGGAAATTATATTTTTGAACCGATTTTGTAGTCTAATTGGATTAAATTGTAATATTTTTTGCAAAAATTGAAATTCTTCAGCCGGAAACTACGCTCCTGGATTTGGAATTGGGGCCCTTGAAGAACATGATTTAGAAGACGAGGATATTTATGCTTCTGGTTTGTTAATAATTTAATATTTTAAATTTTGAAAATCAAATTTTAACTCTTTTTTGTTAAAATTTAGGGTTTGACTATGAGCGAACTGAAGTTGACTTAGAACCCACAAAACCACTACTCAGTAGTAATAATGATAATAAACTTCGATTGGAAGATAAAAAGAGAGATTCTTTACCTGGTTTCAAACCCGCTTCAAATTCAGATTATATTCTCGAAAGGTAAATCATAAAATTTCGAACCTTAAAAAATACCCAATTTAATTTTCTAATTTATTTTTCTTTTAGATTTCCTCCTCCAAAAATCCCTCGAAATTTTGACCCAATTCACAAATTCTCCACCTCATTAAACCAAACTGTACAAAATTACAAAAACGCCCCTCCTCCAGAAGTGCCTCCTCCAGAGGACACGAATCTCAAAGCATTGATCGAAGGATCTGCGGTCATGATCGCTAGATGCGGAAAATCCATCGAAGATTTATACAAGGAAAAAGGCAAAACGAACCCTATGTTTCTCTTCCTTTTAAACGGGTCTGAAGGACACGATTATTATTTGCGGAAATTATGGGAGAATAAGCAAAAATTCGGAGATAATAATAATAATAATAATAATAATAATAATAATATGGGACGTGAGAAAGTTGTAGTAAAATTGAGCGCGGAAAATAGAGGAAGAATTTTGGGAGAAAAGCCTCTTAAATCTACTATCGATTTCAATTCTGCTGGCACAGAGATCGATGCAGCGAGAAAATTTATTAATATGCAATCTAATCTTGGTAGTACTTTCACCAAACCTGTTAACCTCGTAAGTTCATCTCTCTCTCTCTCTCATATTTATTTGACTATATTGGTACCAAATGGTTACTAATTTCTTGAAATCAGGCTGAGGTACCAGAGTCAGTGAAAAAGCCGTTCAAACACGATCCATTAAAGCAAGAAAGATTCGAGAAATTTCTAAAGGAGAAATATCAAGGTGGTTTGCGTACCGGTACCAGTACCGGTACCGGTACAAGTATCTTATCAGAGGTGGATAGGGCTCGTGAGAGGCTCGACTTTGAATCGGCTGCTGAGAATATCGAGAAAGGGACATGGAGCGCGGAAATCGACGATGTTAAGAATAAGGAAAAGATTGTTAAGGATTTATTAGGGCTTGGTGAAGATCGCTTTGTTTCGTCTTCATCTACTCCTATTGAGGTAACTTAATTTAAGAAAGAATTTCATATATACCCTTCCAAAAAATCAAATATCAAACAAGGCAATTTTCAAAAATATAAAATAAAATGAAAACAAAAAACCGTAGGGCTCGTTTGACAACGTTGTCGTTTCCTGTTTCCTGTTTTTTATCAAGGAAAAAAAATTGGAACTTCTTTGGGTAACTTAGCTATGTTTTCATTTTTATTAAATAGGAAATAAAAATGAAAATGATATAATGACAATGAATATAGTCTATATTGATCCTGAATATGACATAGAATATGATATACAAACTTTAGAAATTATATCTTGACATTTCAAATGGTATATTGATCATGAAAATGAAATATTGACATTGAAAATGATATAATTATACTGAAATTGCATATTGACATTTCAAATGGTATATTGATCATGATAATGAAATATTGACATTGAAAATGATATAATTATACTGAAATTGTATCTGAAAATAATATATTGATACTGAAAATAGTTTATTGATGTCGAAAACTCGATATATTGACCCTGAAAACGTTATATTGCCACTAATAACTTATAACTTGTATGTCGATGGTGATAAAAAACATATTACTTATTTTTCACCATTAAAACAATATCTTTATTACTGAAAATAATAAGTTTATACTGAAAACAATATAATGATAGTATAATGACCTTGAAAATTCTATTTTTCACGTTGAAATTAGCAAAATTAACACCAAACTTGCACTCAAACGATATTTGTTATATGAATGAATTTTGAGGCTCGCACTTAATGGAATATGCATACTATAATGCGACAAATATGAATTATTAGCACAAATAATTTGAAGTGTTTGTTTAATAATTATTTTAGATTCGTGAGTAATTTTTGTTTTCATAGGTTGCTAATAAAATATATGCTGAATGCTATGAAGTAAGTACTAGATCTACATAAAAAAACTTTTTTTTTGTAAACAAAAAAAAAAAAATAGAAAAACGTTTTTTTATTTTTAGAAAATAAAAAAAAGAAATGATACCAAACGAGCCTTTATCTTTTCTGAGTATTTTGAAAATCCCTAATACTTTTCTAATACTTAGTTCTTCAAATATTCAGAAAAGATAAGTGGGCTTTTTTGAAAAAATTGCCCTATTAAATATACCCTTACATTTTTTTTTTCTTGTTGAAAATTGAAAACAGAAAGAAGCAAAGAAAGAGGATTTGGTGGTGAATGAAATATATCCAAAAAGGGAACAATTCGAATGGAGACCAGCTCCAATTTTGTGCAAGCGTTTCGATCTTACCGATCCTTTCATGGGAAAGGTAATAACAAATAAAAATAAATAACACAAATTTATTATTCTTTTATACTAATTTAATTAACCCTAAACTTTCTATTTTGGTACATATAGGCACCACCGGTACCGAGACCGAGAAGCAAAATTGATAATCTAATATTTCTCACCGAAACTTTCAAGACCCCAAACAAAGACGTGTCTCAAAATGCTCAAACTCCCAATAAAGATTCTGTTGGTACCGCTGGTACCACTGAAGAGAATGATACACAATTGGCCGGTACCGATAAACCTGTCGAGAGGCCTCTCGATCTATACAAGGTACATTTACATTTTACTTAATTTCTTACAAGTGCGGACTTTTCGTTATTAATTAGTTTTTCTATTTGTTAATTTCAGGCGATTTTCTCTGACGATTCTGATGATGACGTGGCGGACACGGGACCCGTTTCGAAGGAAACTCTGGATCCAGTGAAGACGAGTGAAGGTGCTAATAAAACCCTAAATCGATTAGTGGCTAATGATTTCCTCGAATCTCTTGGTAAACAACTCGGTCTCGAGGTTCCTCAAGAGAATAGACCCGGTCCAGCATTTAATGCCAACACCACCACTTCTTTACCAGAAGAAAATACTCCAATAATAACGAGACAATCACCAAAAAGGAATGGCGATAGTAATGATGCGACTTTGACCGAAGTCATTAAAGATACCGAATCTAAGGATTATTCTGGAGAGAGAAAAAGAAGCCATTCGAAGCATCGTAAAAGGAGACGTTCTAGAAGTTCCGATTCCGAGTCCGAGTCTGAGAGAGAGAAGCGAAGTAGATCTAGAAGTTCTAGAAAGAGTCGTCATAGTAGGAGGAATAGAAGTAGAAGCGTTGATTCCGATTCGAGTGGAGAGAGAAAATATTCGGATAAGAAAGAAAAGAGGAAGAAACACCACTCGAAAAGGGATAGGAGAGAATCGAGAGATAGATACGATGAAAAGAAAAGGCGGTCTTAAAAAGGACTTCTTGGAAAAAAAATCGAATTTTTCGTAAGTGCAATTTGTTTTTGCTTAGTTGTGTTTAGTTGTAACAAAATTAAGTTATTTGAGTAAATTCATTTTTATATTTATTTGTTCTTAGGTCTAAGAAATATTTTGGGCTATCTATATATGGGCCCTTGTATGGGCTTGATAAATGGTGCTTTTAAGAAATGAAATAATGGTGCCGAAGTCAAATTGGTTGGTAGATATTTTCGAAGGCATTATTAATTATCATTCTATGTGCTGTCACCATGGATACGAAGAAATGAAATAAAGTGAAAAATATCAGGGCAAAAGAAATGTTTTGGTGGCCAAAACCACCTTCAATTTGTCTTCGTCTTTTTAATGATTTCCTTTTGCTTATTCAGAGCATTTATTAATTATTAGTTATTACAATATGAAAGTTTGCATGACTATGTGCACAAAATAGCATTATTGTGGAACCTGCTTAATTGGATTTGTGGGTTAGTTGGCAATTAATGCCCCTGAAAAGCTCTTTAGATTCTTTTAAGATTCGTTATATTTATATTTATAAATCTATAACCCTCTAGATTGGAGAGAGAAAATAACAAAAAGTTAGGTTAAAATGTATAAACCTACGTAATCCTTTGATACTGACATTCATTTAGAAGGATTATTCTTGTTTTTTCACATTTTTTTTCTTTCTTATTTTCACCTTAATATGTTATCACTTATCACCAAGTAAAACTAGTTCGAGGGGTCGAGTACATAGCGCAAAAAATTATAAGTCATGAATTCAATTTTTATTGACATCAAATAATGGACACTGACAAAGAGTTTTTTTCATTTAATAAAATAATAAATATATGAAACTAGTATATCAAGATTCATGGACTTGTTATGTAACATTTCGTGGAGTATATTAAGACTAAAGCAAGATTCAAAAGAGAGGACATCAAACATATGTGTACATTAAGTATTTGACTATTTAGCATCATACCATACTCTAATAATATTTTGAATCATAAATAAGATTCAAAAGCGAGGGGGGCAAACATTTATTTTCACAATTTAATATGATATCATAATATACTGAATCACAAATTAGATAGTTTTGTCAAAAATCATGGCCATTATATCTTGTATGAGTATAACATTCTTTTTTTTTTTTAGTGAATTGTAGTTGTGAATATAATAAATATCTTGCTCCTTAATAACATATTACGGTGTAAAAAAGTACCAATTAAAGAGTAAAATATATTGTTTATGGTCCCGTAATCTAGTTGGTTGAGTGCTTTGACACAATAAAATCATATGTTGAAAAGTTATGAATTCGAGTCTCATCGGCATCATATAAAAATAAAAATCTATAATGGCCACGATTCGTGATTTAGGATTCTCCCTAAAAAAATAAGAATAAAATATATTGCAAGTGTTGATTTTATGGTTGTCTTTTAGGGAGTGTTTGGCAACTAGATTTTGAGTATGAATTTGGATTACCAAATCCTCCACTATCAATTTTTTTTGTTTGGCATGTCTTCAAAATGAAATTATAAGATTCAAGAATTTTCTATTTGCCTCCTTTACCCTCAAATTGTAACTTCAACAAAAATTAGAATTCCAAAATGAGGAAAAATGTTAAGATCCACTTACTCTTCTTTTAAAATATTTAATATTTATATTACAATATTACCATGATAATAATAATAATAATAATAATAATAATAATTTATTATATTAATTATATAATAATTATATTATGTAGTAATCATATTATAATAATAAATTATTATATTCATATAATTAATATAATATTATATATAATATAATAATAATATATAGTATTTATATAATCATATTATATAATAAGTATTACTATATAATAATAATAATAATAATAATAATAATAATAATAATAATAATAATAATAATAATAATAATAATAATATTATTATGATATTATTAAAATAATATATCATATGTTGTAATAGTATATTATTATAGTAATCAAATTATTATATATAATATTATATTAATTATATTAATATAATAATTATATTATAATTATTAAATTCATATAGTATAATTAATTAATATTATATTATATTATATATTTTAATGAACATCTTTTTTTACATTTTCAATTACAAAATTGCAAAAAAATTTAAACAAACAAACAAAAAATTATATTGTCTATCATCTTATAATTTGGACATCCAAATAAACTGTAAAATTACCAATTCCATAAATTTTTACTGCTCCGCCTGATAATCCAATTCCACTCTACTCATTCCGCTTGCCAAAAGGCCCCTTGGTCCTTTGGTTAAACTTCTTAATCAACCACCAAATCAACTTTATACTACTAATCATACTTCATAGTTCATGAGTGCATCTACTTTTGTGAGGTTGGAGAGTTCTTGTCAAGGAATTTCTTATAATCAATCTCAAGAACGTTATGTATGTTTATATAATCAAAATTTAAAAAAAGACTGTATTTATCTATGTATACATGTATTCTATGAAGATGACTCGAGGAATCATCATTCTATTTGATGTTCATGGAATTTGAACTTTTAATATTTTTTGTGTCATAATCAAATAAGACAACTTTTTTGGTGGGAGAATAAGTTTAAGAAAATGATAATGTTAGTCTTAATTTATGAACATACATTCTCGAGGAATCATCATTGTATTTAAATGTTCTTTAATTTATGAACATACATGCTAGAATTATTGATGAATTTATTGGTGAAATATTTCCGAATTTGATTTTGTTTTTCTATCATTAAACTATGCATTATTTTATTATCTGCTTGTCTTATGTTGGTGGTAGTTACAATAATTCAAACTAAGAATGCATTAACATTAAAAGAAGATATCGTAGCTATTTAAAGTTGTACCATGATTCTTAATTTGGATGATCCAATTTTAAAATTGCAAAATAGTCTCGTCATGTAATCGACCATCTCACGCGATAAAGCTGTTTGCCTATAGGTGTGGAACGTGCCAGATGGACCCATCTAATAGAAACAAGTCACAACTTTTAATTAATTAATGTTAACAACGGAGTAATCAAGAAATTAATGTAGATGATTCTTAGTTCTTGTATTTGGCAATATATATATATTTTTTTTAAAAATTGAACCTAGAGGACGAAAAACGTTCTTAATGGGCTCATTTTTATATTAAACGGGTTTCAATCATGCAACTTCGTACAAAGAAAATTACAAAAAAAAAAAATTGCAAAAAGAGAGCAAGAGTAAAAATTTATGAAAATTTTCTGGATCACCAACTGTAGAGGAAGTTATAGTTTAGCAAGGATCCAGCTTTTTATTAAATTGTTGATGTTGTCGATTAGTAGAGTCATTTTCCTCTTGCGATTGAAGATTCGGTTGTTTCGTTCTTTCCAGTCATACACACGCGGCCCACCTTTGTATAGTGTTTCCTTTTGCTGATTTGTCGGTGTGAGGGTGTTTTTGGAGCTATAGCCATGAAGATAGTAACGAGTCACGGAGTTGACTTGATAGCTCCAATTTGTGGAAACAGGTGCGAGTGAGCCAGTAGGTGGGATGTGGTTTCAAGATTTTCATAACATAGTATGCAAGATGTGTGAAGAGACCAGCCTCGTTTTGTTAGATTTTGTTATGTTAGTATTTTGTCATTGATAGCAAGCCAGATGAACAATTTGACTTTAAGCGGGATTCTTGCTCGAAAGACCTGCATGGGCCAAATGGTTATGATACCCGGGTTGATGACATATTTATAAACATCTTTAGTCGAGAATTTTGTGAACGGTTGCGTTTTGGACATAAATGTTTTGGCGTCATCGGTTTGCTTTGAAAGAAAATTATAGATTGATTGTAATCTTGAGATTTTTTATAAAATATTAATAGAAGGATTGAGGGGTATTTTGTAATTGAGAGGTTTCTTCAATGTCGTAATTTTTTTTTTATGTAACATGTTCATAAGGAACCAATGGTCCATTGATCTAGTGGTACAGTGATTAGCACAAGATACCAAAGATCAATGGTTCAATCCCCATTGGTATCACAAATAAAAAAAAAATTAAACCAATAATATACATGTTTCGTGGATTAGGGTTCATTCCAAACAAAAAAAAAATGTTCATAAGGAGTTTTTTTCGAAATCAATTTTTCGAAATCATTTAAGTAATAGACAAATTTTTGAGTTTCAAGGTCCTTTAGACCGAGTCCCCCATGTCTTCTTGGCAAACATATTTTGGACAATCGGGCCAGAGATTTGTCATTTGATATTTTGTCCGTCCCCGTTCAGAAGAAAAGAAAACACGAATAAACAATGTAATTTCGTTGATTATGTACTTTGGGAATTTGAAAACTTGTATTTGCCGTTTGATTAGGGTAACTCTTCCGGCTAGGGACAACAAGTTTTCCAGCCATTTGTTAAGCTTGCTTTTAAATTTGGAGATTAATGGGTGAAATACGATTTTGGTTGGTTTTTTGTAAGACAGTGGGAGTCCTAAGTAACAAATCGGGAGATCTTTTCTTCGGCAATTTTGAATAAATCTTGATTTTGCCCGGTTGATTTGTAAGTCCGATACTTGAGAAAAGGAAGAAATGGCATGAGTGATAACACGTAAGTGTAGGAGTAGCACTGTGCTGCATATCTTTTTGTTTTTGTTTTTGAAGAAACGGCAAGTACGATGCGCGTTCGATCCGGTCATTTTAATTAGCTTTTTTTGTAAAGAGTTTACAAAAAAATTAAGTAAAATGATAGAAAGAAAAGAAAAAATGCCCTAATTATGTACCGAGCCTAGACTCCCTAATCATCCTTTGAACCCTCTGGGCGCTAAACCCTAATAGCCCCATCTTTAGAATTGATCAACAATTTATGTTCTCTGCATATCTTTTATTGTAGAGGAGACTATTTAGCAAATTTAGGAGTAGCACTGTGCTGCATATCTTTTCATTAAATCTCTCGTAAATGTTTCTGTCTATTAATGAGACATCTAGACTAACATAGCAAAGTTACAAAAACATACTTGTTAATTTTCTTCACGTCAATTTTGCGATATTTGATTCCATGCCTACCATAGACCAATGTTACAGATAGCGGATATCGCTTACAGATCGGTCGGTCACCGATAAGAGATATGACTGACATAGCGGATTCATAGCGGAAAATATCAGTGGTATAGCGGTTGTGTACTTTTTAATATTAATATATTAAATTAATTATTATAACATTAATTTATATTAAGTTTCTTAAACTAATTTAAGTTTTACATGATTAATATTCAAAATTCAACAATACAACATAAATTTCAAATTAAATTAAAGATACATTTAAAATTATGCCGTAAAATTCATAAATAATATAATAAACTAAACCACGAAATCGTGTTCATTAACCATCGATATAGATGCGGATGCCCCCAATGAAAGTCTAACCTCGTCCGGATCAAAATCGATTTCATTTCCGACCATCTCTTCATCCGAGTCACTCGAATCGAACTCTTCATTATCAACATCTCTTGTATCGTCGTTAGCCGTGTTGTAATTCTCATCAATTCCGCCAACTAACCAATGTTGACCCGTGTTGCTTGTACCGTCCGAAGCAATAAGCACATCTTCGATCTCTTTCTTTTTCTTGTTAAACAACGTAGAATTGAATTGAACGTACACTAAATGGCTTAATCGCGCGAACTCCAATCTATTTCTTTTTTTTGTATGAATCTAACTCCACCAAAAAAACAAATAAAAATTGTTTTAGATATTAATAAATTTTAAAGATATAGATATGGAATTTAAAATCGTACCGCTTCAAATGTACTCCAATTTCGCTCACATCCAGATGAACTAGTTGTCAAAGAAAGAATCCGCGTCTCCATTCTCCGCAAATTCGGTGCATCAGCACCATAAGTGCCCCACCAACCAACTAAAAAATTCGGTGCATTATCAAAGTGAAACTAGCACACCTTCGAGTGATGTTGTGGATTTCTTGCTCGTTGAAGTGGAGATTTGTAGATGAAAGGAGAAAAAAATTAGGTTTCAAGCAAAACCCTAATTCGTTTGGGTTCTTTTGTCGGGGAAGTTTTAGGTTAAAAGAAGAAAATATACACTCTCTCTCACGCTGTTAAGTAATTAGAGTAAGAAAATAAGAAAATGGAAAGACTGGGCCAAATTTTTTAGCAAAAAAATTATTATAAAATGGGTCATCCCAAATCATTATTCAAAATATATTATTTTTAAAGTCCAAATCGGTTCAAATCGGTCCAATATCGGTCCATATCGGCCCATATCGGTCCATGTATCGGTCGACCGATTTACTCAAGTGATACGGGGCATATCGTAACGGAGGGGCACTGATTAGAGATATGAAACCGACATACCGGTCCATATCAGTGATATTTAGAACAGTGCCATAGACACACAAAAAAGGAGAAATTTCACGAGGAATCATTTACTATTCTCTACATTGTCTATATAAGTGTAAGAAGATCATTTACCCTGCCCCAGATTTCACCATTACATTGTCTATATTCCAATTAACACACTCAATTAACATTATAATTAATACCTATTATACATAATTAACAATTAATTAATATGTAATTAGCATATATTTGAATTAATAATTTTTTATTAATAGTAATTAATAATGCATTATATATTATTTGTTAATTAAGTGTGTTAATTAGAATATAAAGAATGTGATGGTGCAATTTCGGAGCAAAATAAAATATCCGTTAAAACAATTAGGTGGCTCTTTTGGTTTTCTTTGGCAATTATTTTTTGTCTAATTCAAGACTTCTACTCCAAGTCTTTGATTTTTTTTTTTTTTTGGTCTCATTTTGGCTTGTGGATTTGAACCACGAAAGTCCTAACTAACCAGGAAAATAACTAACTTATTAATGATTTTTTCGGACAAATAAAATCCAATTTTCATTTCAATGAAAATACGATTCCTTTTTTTTCTTTCAAAATTTTTCATAGAAAATGATACTAAAATCGTTCTCTACGCATTTACAATTGTTTATTTTAATTTTCTAATTGTGGGATATCATCTTTTTTAAGTAGAATTGTGGGATATTACTTGATGATTTTTACCTGAGATTCTATGGCATGGTCTGAATTGAATTGAACCCTATCCTGTTTTCTTTGCGTGGCTTATTTTACTATAGAATGAGGAATCAACATGAAATTAATAATGTTGACTAAAGGATTTAGTTTGGTATAAATGATAATTGTATATCAGATATTATTAAGTGATTTTAGTTATCATTTGAATTGCTCATACAATAGAATGTGTATGTTATTTAATAAAATATATTTACATTAAATATACCATTAATTATACACATATTTGAACGTCATAATACCAGATTGTGATAGTGAAATCGTCAAATTTTATGAATATAATTATATAATATTCATAGTCATATATAAAATATATAAAGATGTTTATGCTGGATAAACATATCTCAGATAATATTTCAGATTATATATGTACATTAGTATATTCACAATTTACAATGATGACGTTCTTATTGTTTGTAAAGGAATAACATAAACATCATTGAGTATTTATCTGAAACATAATATATGATAGGTATAACCAATTAGATGATATTTGTTCATTTCTATAAGAAGAAAATATATTTCGCCTCCTTGATGAATTATTACCGAAGTTAATGTGTAGTCCGTCATTGTATAAGTTCAGTCTAATTCAATATTAGGAGGAGTATGAGTTGATCTTGAAATGATGATTATTATCATGTCTTTGATCAACACAACACCGTAGAACAAATGAACAATTACTTATAATTTGAGTTAGATTTTAGAATCACAATCATGGTCATTTAATTTATGTATTCATGACGTTGTCTACAAGCTAATTATGATAAATCAATTATTTAATACATTGCTGGCATTAAATGAATCCAAATGACCATACAAGGAGTTCAGTTTGATCGGGCATGAAATCTACAAGATATTGACTGTATATGAGTTATATATTTAATGCGATAAGATATAAATATTGGATATTTATAAAAGTATAATATAGTGAAAGAAAGAAACTGGAACCATGAGTTAGTCTGTTTGAGCATACCGTCGTTGCGGACCGAATCTGGCCATCTCTAATGGTTAGAGAGTGTAAAGAGGAGAGAAATAGAAACAGGAAATTCTTTAGGGTTTCATCTTGTGCGAGATTTTGTGCAAGTTGATTAACACATCAACCAAGACTTTGTCTTAATTACTGAGATAATTTCTCTCAAGGTGAATTACGAATAGAGAGAATTCTTAGAGAATGATTTCTATGTGATCATATCGAACTCGAAGAGTAACCAATCAGTGGAGAGTGCAAGACGGAACTTAACACGATTACCCTACGAGATTAACCCATTTCGTACAAACCGAAGTATTGATCATTTACTCTTCTTTCCGCGTGTTTACACAAAAACACGAATCCTATAATAGGGAACATGTGTGTTTCTTTGCGCATGTGTCGTACATGAGGCCGATTTCCTAACAAAACTAGGCTGTAATTTTTACTAATCATTATATATAATTAGTAATTAGTAATAATAATTAAGGGCGGATCTATATAGGAGTCGGATAGTGGACCTAGTCCTATGAATTTTAAAATCATAATATATGGTAGTGTAATGTGTTATAATAAAACTTCATCTATGTATTTGATCTTTCCAAACTCAGAACAAGTTTAATTTATAAGGATTTTTTTGCCTCTCACTCTCTTCTCAATATTTATTGTCAAGATTAATCATTGATTATAATTATAATTATAATTAGTAATAAACAATAATGTACTATAATTTATCAACATCTTTATTTTGTACCTATGTATATGTTTTTTCATGAATCCACATCCTCATTATTATTCATGATTATTGAATATTATATTTTGTAATGTAAATTTATCCTGTACATCAATTTTATATTTGATCTTCTAACCATATATTTTGTGTCACAATTGTATTTGTTAATTTGAACCGTTATATGTAGTGATATTGTTTGATCCCATTCAGTAATTTTCGTTAATTCTTTTTGAAGATCATAATTTATGTAGTCATTTCTTCGGCTTTATTCTACAATAACTTTTAAGTCATCTCTTCAGCTATGTCATATTTGGTCTTTTGAATCCATGCAACACGATTAAAATTGAGCGCTTGATGTTGAATGTACTGTCCAAATGACAAGAATATAGAATATTTTGATGATTTTTTGTTGACATGCAAAAACTACACATTTTGTTAGTATTTAATATTTCACACATATGATGTCCTTATCTCTCATCCAATTAATTAATGATTATATATAATAGTATTTAATATTTCACACTATGAGATATTACTTTATTTTTGGGCGTTGTAGGTTATATTAATAGTATTTTAAGAACTTTAATTTTAAAATCCGTATATATTCACTTGAATTTTATGTTTGTTTTGATATCCATATTAGTATAGGTCATGCATGACATTTTTTCTAATTTGAATTCATAAAGATATTATGTACAAAATTACATTGAAAAAAACTCATATTTAGTATTTAAATAATTTCATTTTTACTATTATTATTTTTAAAAACTAGAATATTAAGAAATGAAAATAATACTAAGTAGGTTATATTTGTGTTTTTGTTTAAACAACTTTAATACTAGACTTTTTAAAATTTATTATTGTTAAAAAAAATAGTTTATCCATTTAAACATAAATAACTTCTTCAAGTTATAAACATATATCAAATGCTATTGTTTATTTTTGGAGTTGTACGTTTAAAAATATCATATGATATTGTTTATAACTTTGAATTATAATTTTTATTATTTAAAATTGTATATTATTCTTTAATCATTTTCACTAATAAATGTGATATTGTGTATAATTTTCATTATCTTTTTTATCAACAAAAAATATCAGTACTATATAATTATTTGTGTGCATTGAGTATTATATTGTATGATTCCGTGTTCTATATATTGTAAAGCATGTACTGTTGTAAGAAACAATGCTATAATTTTTGTTATGTTTTTTCATAAAAATATGTTATACCTCAGATGATATTATATTGTTGCACTAATATATGTATTAATATTTCTGATTTCATAAAAATGAGCTATTTTTATCATAACATAATATAATCATACAATATTATACGAGTATACACAAACTAGTTCTGACAATATGATTAGAGTAATATAATGTTGAATAATTTTATTTTTAAGATGATATTGTTCTTATCATCCTAAAAATTAGTACATCATATTAAAATTAAAAATATAATTAATATAATCGCTGCATAGGACGAGAATTATCTAGTATCATAAAATATACAGTTGTATAGAAAAATTCTACAAGCCCAGAAGTATTTTACAGAAATACCACGAAGTCATTTATGCGGTAATAATTCAGTGGGTCCATCTTTATTATTTTTCTCATATACAAGTAAATAATGAATTCGGGATGATTTCGGTGGTTTGATTATGTGTGTGTAGAATTGTCCCTATTGTATATAACTGACCATATATTTACCCAAAATGTTTTCCTATTATTCTTCTGAATTTTTTTTTTTCTAAATCCAAAGCAATGTTTGTCAAGAAAGAAAAATTAAATCTTAAAAGTTAGGCTGTACGGTTATCTTATCCAATACCATACGATATGGATACATGAATACAACAATTTTTAAAAAACTTAGGACATGATATCTTTTTTATATCAAATATTGTATCAATTATTATTTATACATTTAACAACTTTTTATGTATTACATATTATACTTTGACGTGAAAAATACTATACATTTGTTAGTATTGAAACATTTATTTCAATTTCAAATTAAATAGTTTTATTTTTCCAGCATGTTTATTAACAGGTTCGAAGTATCCGAGAAGTCTGTTATAGTTTTATAATAAATATCTGTATCAATCACGTTGAACACAACTTGATTTGTTTTATTTTTAAGTATTCACATAACATTATCTTAAAAGATAATCGCATACGAGTACGAAGCATACATAACTCTTCCTGTTCGGCAACATGAAATTATAATGAAATAATGAAATATAATGGAAAAAATAATTTTATTCCGCCAAACAAGATTGGAAAAAAATGAAATATAATTGTTTAACTCTATTTCATGAAAAGAATGAAAGAATGGAAGAAGATGGAATATAAATTTTTTACTCTTTCTCTCTCTCATCCTTCCCACTAAAAAATATTAATTTAATTTTTACTTTCACTCTCACTATTTAGAATAAAATATAATTAGTTTTCTTTCACTATTTTACTCTTCTGCTATTTCATGTGTTGTCGAACGGATACGAATGATTTGCCACGTAGAATATAGAAAATACTTTATTCACAATAAAATTATCATATTCTGAATTTTTGAAAGACTACATATGATATTTTGAATTTTTATAAAGGAAATATGCGGGTACCCGAGAAAATTACACGTGGGTAACCTTGTGGCATTCGATAAGGGAAATATCCCTTGGCTGTTAAGAACTGGTTTCATTTTCTATTTCAGATTAGTCCTTGATGAAAGTGATTTGTGCATGCTATAGTATTTGTTTTATTCGAATGACAATGACGTCACTTTTGAGAAATGTAATCGTGAAGGACACATATGTCAATCTCTATTATACATAATCCAGTTTTCATGAAAGGGATTTATGTAAATTCTCATGTATATCCTTCCTAGAAATGATTTACGAGATATTAATAAAAATCATGTTTATTGTATCAAAACATATAATATCTAACACATTAAAAGACAACAAAAAACATAAATTTGAATTAATGAAATATTAAAACATCATATATAATAGATGTATCATATTGTAATATGATTTTCAATTGAATTTTTTATCATATTCAGAAACATAAAACAAAACTACATGAATGATTTATTTTTCGTAAAAACCGAACAATTTGATATGATTTTTATTAATAATAATATTTTTTGTAATTTTAAATTAATATAAAAATTCTAGTGTAATACTTTTTATAAAAAATATTGATTAATGAATCAAAAATGGTACGGTAGAGAAAGGGCTTTGAACGGATTCTTGTCCAAAGTCCTTTGGACATAATTTGGAACCAGCACAAGTATCACATGTAATGTTACAAATATCGTATATCGCTTACAGGTCGGTCAGTCACCTATAAAAGATGTGACCGACATAGCAGATTCATAGTTGAAAATATCAGTGGTATAATGGTTATGTACTTTTTAATATTAATATATTAAATTGATTATTACAACATTAATTTATATTAAGTTTCTCAAACTAATTTAAATTTTACATGATTAGTATTCAAAATTCAACTATGCAACATAAATTTCAAGTTAAGCTAAATATACATTTAAAATTATAACATAAAATTCATAAATAATACAATAAACTAAACTACGAAATCGTGTTCATTAACCATCGATGTAGATGCGGATGTCCCCAATGAAAGAAGAAAGAATTAGACTTGAGATCAAACTATAATTGATGTGGGTTTCTTGGTCGTGAAAGCTTAAGTTAGAAGAAGCAAAAATACACTATCACGCTGTATCAGAGAAAGAAAGAAAGAAAGAGAGAAAGAAATGGGCCAAAAATATTAATGAAAATATTTTTAAAATATGGGTCAGTCCAAAATAATATTCAAAATAAATTATGTTTTAAATCCGAATCAGTTCAAATCGGTCCAATAGCGGTCCATATCGGTTCATGTATCGGTCGACCGATTTACTCTATCGATACATGACATATCGTAACGGAGGGTCACTGATTAGAGATATGAAACCGACATATCGGTCCATATCAGTGATTTTTAGAACACTGATCATATGTATACGTTTGGAAGGGTAATTAGTGATGGGTTTTAATTGGCTTGACGAGAGGTTATTTTTTATGGTAAATATAAATCATTGTATTAATTGTATATATGTTTTGGTATTATCATTAATGGATTAATATTTGACTAATTAATTTTGAGTTTTCTTAATACTAAGCTCCCACAATCCTCCACAAAACCTAAAATTGTTATAGTTTAAATAATATAAAAATGAGAGTATTTTTTTTAAAATAAAATAAAATAATAATAATTTGTTGAGTGTTTATATTACGCATCAGTGGAAGTATTTTATAAATTTGAACTTCATCTTGTACGATAGTTTTTTTTGGAGAAACCGGAGTGAATTATGTATTGAACTCATTCATTTGACTTCAACTCTACTAATGCACGCATAATATAAAGAGTATCGTCGGTAGATTATGCGTTATTATTGATCATACACGAGTATTTTGGATTTTTCATGAAAATTCTACAAACTTACTCATGTCCCGCACCACGGCCACATACAAACGTCCTCATATAAATGAGTTTCTACCATGAAAATACCGCGGCCATATACACAAGTATCTTGGATTTTTCATATCAATGTTTTACCATGAAAATATTTCATAAATATACCAAAAATTAGGATACCTTAAAATATCAAAAATCTATTCACATAATAAGGTACATTAAAATATATTATTTTAATTAAGAAATATTTACCTTCAAATTTTAACATATTGTTTAATAAAATATATTATTTTTGTATTGAATATTTTAGAGGTACAATATGGAGTGCAATATAAAAAAAATTAATTTTGTTTGGTGTCCATACTTTTTGTGAATATGAAAATGACTTTTAAGAATGACATATAATTATATAAAACATGCATATCAGAAAAAAAAATGACTTTTAATAAAACGAACTAGTCTCATGTTGTACAATCTAGGAATGTCGACCGGCCGGCCGGTCGGGTTTGGATAAGCCTCTCCATATTCGAATTCGAATTTTCGGATATTATCCGAACCCGAACCGAAAATACTCACCGGTAAAAAATCATATCCAAACTTGAACTCGCGGTAAATTTGTACCCGCAGGTACCGTTATCCAAAAATCACCAACACAAAAGCTAAAAAAAAAATTCTAATTTATTATATAAATATCTAAAATCACCAATAATTTAAGAAAAATGTTTTTGCACTCCCAGGAATAGCCTCCAAATGACCCCAATGCATCTTGTGGTGCATTCCAATGCATGCATTTGGAGTTTCGCCCGCTCCCTTTCGCTTTCTACTATTTGGAGTGCGTTACGCCGGCGTGCTGTAGCAAATGCCTAATTTTAAATATATAAAATAAACAAAATGTTCAAATTCATTAAAAATCCAAATATTATAAAAAAAATTGTCATCAAACATCCACGGGTCGGATACATTTTCGGGTAATGGTCATACGGGTAAAAATTTATCCACATACCCGACCCGAATCCGGAGCGGGTATTTTCTTTTCGGATATGACCCGATCCACGGGTATTTTTTTCGAGTATTATCCACCCCGTTCGGACCGGGTACCCGCGACTTCGGATTTTATCCGATCTATTGACATCCCTAGTACAATCCGTGTTTAAAAAACGATCGAACGTTATTGGACCGTATTTGACTTGCCCCTCCCACCCCCCATGTTATTTGTAAGCTTCAATAACTTTATCATTTTCTAACTCCAAATCAAATGGTTTAAATTTTCCATTTTCATATATTTTTATTGTTGAATTTTATTATATGTTCAGGTTTCAAATTTTAAATTTCAAATTGCAAATTTTTATTATTTATTTATTTATTTTAAGAGAATTTACATATTTTTTTTTTTTAAACTTAAAGTTACATATTTTTTTTTCTTAAAATGAAAATATCATATTTACCCTTTCATAAATTTAAAATATCATATTTATTCAAAAAATAAAAATCATCCAATTTTCCGTTAAAGTGAACGATCAACATTTAAAATTATTAATCTACCTTTTACATATTTACCCTTCTAAAAATCCAAAATATCATATTTACCCTTTTAAATATAAAAATATCCTATCTAACCTCTCAAAAATAAAAAATAACATACGAAATATTATATTTACCCTCTCAATTTTGAGCACA